>CM062297.1:696804499-697197412 GCA_031216915.1 Pictodentalium vernedei
ATAATTTCAGCACGAGAAAAAAACCTGTATTATATGTGATGTACTCCATGTTACTAAACATTCATACAAAAATTTGTTCAAATCAGAACTTTCATACAGAAGTTCTGTACAAAACACTGATTGCACTAATTTCTGTACAAAATGGCTGCTGGAGGCCATCTTGCATTTTGGACCGCACCCAAAAACACTCGTTCTCGTCCCATGGTGATAACAAAGGTACCCAAGAAATTTTGTAAAGATCGGTTCATAAATACAACCTCTAGCCCGAGTCGTATTGAATTGTTGTTCCCAAACAGACGGAAGCCTGAGTCGTATTGAATTGTTGTTCCCAAACAGACGGACAACAGGCTATGACACAACCTTAAATATGACTTTGTCAAAGCTGAGCTAAAAATGGGGAGTATCCAGAGTATCACAAAACAAAAACATATTTTGTAAAGGACTACACCTTTCAAGGACAATGGGACAGCATTGGCATTCACCACCATGCTGCCTTGAGGCTGCCTTTTGAATTCCTGTGTTTGTTGTTCTTATGAAATATTATTTTATTATTATCAATTATGGTACAAATATGGTACCGATAGCACACTTTCAGGATCCGCTGATGTCTGATGGCGACTGTGTGTCAGTGTGTGAGATGCACACATACTATACACCACATCCTTCATTTTGCTATATAATTTGTCTAAATTTATTTGGAATTTATAGAATTTCAGACTTGGAAATTTCATAGTGTTGTTTTTGCCTTAGTTATGGTGCTTTATAAGTAATGGGCAATTTAGTTTGAAAAAAGGGGTTCATGAAGATTCAGTCACAGGAAGATTCAGCCCTCATACTTTTTCTTAGAATATTCGGTCTCAGTCGTGGTCGAATGTCATCACCTCTTGAGGTCAAATCCTCACAGAATTTTTTTTGTTTAAATATTCTATGCATTTTTTCTATTGTTTTATGTTAAGGATTTATGATTACTAATTATGATAAAATTACAAGTGCGATATGAAACAAACCTTAATGAAGCTGGAACAAAAAAAACCTTCCCAAAACAAGCTGTGAGAGGTTCTCAGCTCGAATCCCAATTGCGGCAACTGAAATAAGGCGTACTGCACATCGATGGTGCACTTGTCTTCAACCAATGCTAACCCTGCTTGCTTGGAGTTACAATGTTGAGAAGCTGACAGTTGCTTGTCATTGTTGCTCGGTAGTTCTCTCTGGGTGCTCTGGCTGGGTTCCTCCCCCAGTAAAACTGTTGGGTGGCCCTGGCTGTAAAAATTGTTGTTAAACCCAATAAATAAAGAAATCAAATTTGCTGAATCCAAGACCTTTGAATGATGGTTTTGATTGGGGTGTGTGTGTGTGTGTGGGGGGGGGGGGGGGGGGGGGGTATACAGTTTTGCCCACTTAATTGGATATATCTTAATTGTATACAGTTGAAACTAGAAGTCCTATCCCGAATTGTGTGCTTATCTAGGCTTAATTGCGCGTAGGAATTGCGCGCAATTGCCATATCGAATGGCATCCAAAGCATGGCAGGTTCTCCTGATTACTCATAGTAAACACAGGCAATGTTTCTGCCAATGGACCTCCGGGTTACCCGGAGGTCCATTGGCTGAAACATTGCTTGTGCCCAGGCCATATGTACAGAATATGATAGCCTTACTATGGTCATAACGCATAGATTAACACGCAAATCGACATGCTATTTGTGCGCATTTCATGTTAGGACTTCTACTAGTTTTAACTGTATCCCTGTTAATAGAATATAATTTCCCAACACAAAACCATTTACCTCCAGTACAAATTTGACCTGGTAATTGAATATAGGTTATAGAGTAATCTCCTGTTAATTGAATAAAAAATCTTGTAACATGTTGAGAAATTGCCCTGACTCTTCCCAGTTTTCCTTTGGTTATAGACCAATTTGGCCTCAGTACATTCAATACAGGCATTTAATCTATTATATCTTGTTTGACAGAGCTCATGGAGCTCTGTCAAACAAAATATAATAGAATAAATGCTAAGTTTATCTCTGGAATACAGGAAAGTGACACAATCCCTGTTAACTGAATACTCCTGCTAACTGAATAATGTTATTGGCAAAGTGGCTCTTCAATTAACAGGGTTCCACTGTACAGCAAAAACAAATATCACAAACTAATAATGAAACTATGTACCTGTGAAATTTTCATGTGGTCATGCTACAAAATGTTTTAGCTGGTACTATACAGTTTTGAAGGTTAAAGGGCTCAGTACTTAGAGGTGAAGACTGCAAGCCAAAGGGTCCTCTATCAAATACCACCTGTGGCAACCACTTTGTTTCCTTGGGCAATACACTTCATTCCCACTGCCCACGTAGTGCCATTGCATACCAAGGCATACTGCATGTCAATCGTACACTTGTCTTCAACCAATGCTAACCCAGCATGTGTGCTGTTTGTACGTTAGATGTTTGTAATTGCTCTGTGGTTCTCTCTGGCTTTTCCCACCTGTAAAACTGTCTGACATGAAGTGACCCTGGCTATCGAAGTGTCATTAAACCCCAATAAATAAATCAATAAGAATCATGTGTCCCTATTCTGGAGAACAGTTTGGGGCAAATTGCCAAAGGATGGTTTGGGTTAGATTAGTATCCAGTTTGGGTCAAATTGTTGGAGGACAGTTTGGATGCAATACTCACAAATTCCAGTCACTTTGGCCCCAAGTCATTTTGGCCCCAGTCATTACAGCCTCAGGTCAATTCAGCCCCAATATACCAGGTCATTTCGGCCTCTTTAAATATTTTCAAATATTGTTTGAATTTTAACATTTTTCTATTTAATTTTGTTTCAACATATATATCTCTCAATTAGATATTCAGGTATACATTATATATGTCTAGTAGATTTTCTTTCATGATGAATAAATAAAAGAAAAGTTTCAGCATGTCGAAGATGTGCATGGACTATGTGGGATTTGAAATCACTTGTGACCTGAATAATTTTATTTGCTTATGAATCTATGAGAGCCAGAAGCTAGGGTAAGTAATGTGATTTGGTTTGAGTGTACACCTTGGAAGTGGGGCACTGGGATCAGACCCCCGTGGACATCGAACTGGAAGGGGACTAGGAATTGCACATAACTACAAGGATTCTGCTCTGTGTTTTAGAAAATGTGGACATATTTATGGTAGTATCAAAATCGCAGTTTGGTGGTTGTTTCAGAAAAAAAAGAAACCCTGTGAACCTCAAACTGGAAGGTGACTAGGAATTGTGCATAACAATATGAATAAATGACTGCATATTCCGGTACTTTGCAAAATTTCAAAGTAAAATAATTTCTCTTACTTATACAGATAGCATCTTAAATGTATGTAAAATTGAACACATGGATAATTTTTAATGTCATGTATAACTGTTCTGTACACTATGTAAATACAAATAACTGAACATTACTTAATAAAGGTAATTACCCATTATTTCTAAACATGAACTATGCACTGATCTTTATAGATCTCTACACTTAAAATGGTGCCGAAATGACCAAGGGACCAAAGCGACTAGGACAGAGATGACTTTGAGGTCGAATTGACCAGAGGACGAAATGACTTGGAGCCGAAGTGATTGGATATCATTCTAACAGATGAGAGACGTTAATTAGGCCCTATTACAGAACACATTGAATGCGAATTTACTGCAGAGATAATTGCTCGACGATATATTATATTAATATTTTTTCAATTAATATCGAACAATCTATTAATATTTTTTTTAAGAATTATTTTCAGGAGTTAAAACGAATATCGTAGCGTATCTAAAATATCCTAACAGATGTGTACTGCTTTTCTTTTGGATGATTCTTCCCTGGGCCTAGTTCTCCCCAGGCTGAAGATTCCCCCAGTTCCCGAAAAAAGATGACATGCCATTTTCAATGGCGGTAAATATCCAAAAGGGTTATTATTTTCCATTTTTTAGTTTTGGAAACTACGAAGCACTGTTCAGAAATACAGATGCACCAAAAAGTAACACATTATTACTTTGTTTTGGTTTCTAACGGGACTGAAAGCAACCTATCAGTATCACTTTTTCGAATTACACCCATTTCGTCTGCTAACCAAATCGTCCGCTGCAATTTTACCCAAGTCGTCCTCTACAATTATACCCAACACGTCCGAAACTCGTTCGCTGGGGGAAAGTATTCAAGTATTGCATTTTGAATCATTTTTTATTTATATAATAATTTTATTGTATAATTTATTGTATATTACCTATTGTAATATATCTTAATGTACCTCCATTGTAGTACGCAGCACATGTTTACTGTGGTAAACCAGTTCCGCTTTCCTAGTAAAATAGGACCCAGTCACCAATGCTTGGGGTGAAAGTCCTCTAAAATGGGCAACATGTACAGTTAAAACTAGAAGTCCTGTCCTGAAATGCGCACAAATAGCACGTCGATATGCGCGTTAATCTACGCGATATGACCATAGTGAGGCTATCAAATTCTGTAAATATGGCCTGTACACAATCAATGTTTCTGCCAATGGACCTCCGGGTAACCCGGAGGTCCATTGGCAGAAACATTGCCCGTGTTTGCTATGAGTAGCCAGGAGAACCTGCCGTGCTTTGGATCTCATTCGATATGGCAACTGCGCGCAATTCATACGCGCAATTAAGCCTAGATAAGCGCACAATTCGTGACAGGACTTCTAGTTTTAACCGTAGATCAACGATTGACTAAACTTGACTTCTACTCCATGTTGTGTCACGATTAGCCATGTTGCATAAATATGTGACGTTAACCACCAACAAACAAACAAACAAACCTCCATTGTAATATATCTTAATGTACCTCCTTGCATTAAATTTCATATATGTGTATGAAATTCTGAAAACAGAAATGTCAGAACAAAATAAACTATCCAGCCATCTAATAAATTTTAATTACTGTTTATTCAATGGATTACCAATAAAAATTATATTATTACAGTAAAAGTTCTTAAAGTACAGTTAAAACTAGAAGTCCTGTCATGAAATGCGCACAAATAGCACGTTGATATGTGCGTTAATGTGCGCGTTATGGCCCAAGTAAAGCGATCAAATTCTGTACATATGGCCTGTGCACTTGCAATGTTTCAGCCAATGGACCTCCGGGTAACCCGGAGGCCCATTGGCAGAAACATTGCATGTGTTTGCTATGAGTAACCAGGAGAACCTGTCGTGCTTTGGATGCCATTCGATATGGCAATTGCGCGCAATTCCAACGCGCAATTAAGCCTAGATAAGTGCACTATTCGTGACAGGACTTCTAGTTTTAACTGTATATGTACGGTATATTAAGTTCCACTACATAATCTTATAATTTTGCAATTTTTCATTGAAGAGCTCCACCGGCACCTTACAGTTGAATAATTGCAAAATTATTAGCATAAGTATTATAAGAATTAATTATATTAAGAAATGCAACAAAATTTGTTATATTAAGTTCTGCAACATAATCTTATAATTTTGCAAGTATTCATCGAGGCGCACCGTCGCTTTACAATGAATAATAGCAAAATTATTAGCAAATGTATTATAAGAATTAATTATATTAAGAAACGCATCAAAATTTATGGTTTATTAAAATTCTGCAACATAATCTTATAATTTTGCAATTATTCTTGGAAGAGCATCACCGGTGCTTTACAATGAATAATCACGAAATTATTAGCAAATGTATTATAGGAATTAATAATATTAAGAATTTTTAGAAACGCATCAAAACGTGTTATAATTATATTAAGAAATGCATCAAAACTTGTTATATTAAGTTCCGTAACATAATCTTATAATTTTGCAATTATTCCAGGGGGAGGGGGACCAAAAATTTGCAAGACGTGATGTGGGGGTGGGTGAGTCTCTTGAGTGCACCAAAAATGTGCATTTCCAACTTGTGCAATTTTTTAAAAACATATCAATATATCAGCCAATATATGACATCATTTGTGTTTCAAACCTTAAAGATGATGTTGTACATCACACTCTTAACACAAATACAACATCAGGAGGCTTTATATGTGAGAATATTGGGCTTAATCTGGGGAAATGTCACACGTTAGTAGGGGGTGGGTGTCTTGTTCGAAATGTAGAAAATGGGCAGACAATATTTTCCTTGACAAGCGGACGACTCGGCTTGGGGACGAAACGTCCGTATACCCTTTTTTCAAGCAAACTTTTCCTTACTTTTACAACACGTTAACATTCGAATAATTCAACAACTGAGTTTCTGTTCATCTTGATATTTCACGATGTACGTGTCAATGCATATCTGTATACAATCGCACCAATATAACAACAATTATCAGTTATATTATCGGTTATATGTACGTTTTTTTCGATTGATGTTATCACTGGCAGACAAGCTGCAACGAAATCAGGTCTGAGAGTTCGATCTGAAATGACGAGATCATCAGCTGAGCATATTGACAAACCTCCAGAAGGACAGCACTCGAGTAATAATAGTAACACTTTGGCCGGCCGCTGATTTGTCGCGGTTCTCGGTTGAGAAGGCCTGGTTACCCCTGAAGTGTAGATATGTAGGCCAATGTATCACGCAAAGCTTTGAGGCGAAACAAAAAACATTTGATTCTCAGAGGGGGCCAGGCCAATTGCAATTGCATTGGCAATTCGACACCGGAAGTTACGTGGTTTTTTCACTGAAATTTACTGTCCACTTCAAAAATCACATTGACGGCTATAGAGAATTCTGTTCTGGAACACATTTATCTGACTGGGTATGTGGAACCCTTTGCGGGCCTACGGCCCGCTTGGGGTCCCTATGATTATGAGGAGGGAGATTTGTGTGGTGTAGATTTTATTGATAGATTTTCTTTCATTACTTTTTTTCCATTTATATGGAGTAAAGCACAAGAGTAAGAGTATAATAAAATTATTTGACATAAGATTATGTTAAATGTCCGTGGTGGGTAGTTACACGTTCACATCCCCCCCCCCTCTCTCTCTCTCTCTCTCTCTCTCCCGTGCGCCCTCCCAATTTCACTCTGTTTCACAAATCGGTTGCGATGAATGAAAGAATGAATGAATGAAAGGTTTTAGCGCACCGAAGGCGCGCAGGGACGATGTGGGATTTCAAAATCCCTTGCGACCCGGTTAACTTTATTTTATTTTACTTGCATCACATAAACCTAGCTCTCCTATTGCCTCACATGAAGACAGAAGGGGCGAGAGCGCGGTTACGGTTTCCTGTAGTATAAATTGGGATTGACAGATTGTCAATAATTGTTCTGGTTCTGGTTACTGGTCAATTAGCACCTTGCTGTCAACTAGTCAACAACTTAAGATTTTCATCAGTTTTTCCAGGAACGTGATTACTATCATATTCTGGAAAATTAAAAAGAGTCAAACACATAAACACATTAGCACTAATATTAAATCACCCAGGAAATAAAAACGTTGCAATATATCCCTTATAAAAAAGAACCACGGTAAACCATGGTAAATCCCAAAATACCCTGGTGTATTTTGGGATTTACCATGGTACTTTTTTATAAGGGATGAAGTCATCCACCCTTAGCATTCAGGAAAAGAAAAGAGAGGAAAAGAAAGAAAAAATAAAAAGGAGAGAGAGAAAGCTGCAAGAAGATAATCTACGGGAAATAAGGTTAGTGCTGGCAGTCTTAATAAAAGTTCGGGGGGTTGGGGGGGGGGGGGGGAATGAATAAGGAGTCGGAGGGGATTAATGAATCATTCTTAAAGCAGTTAGGGGGATTAGTAACACAGATTGCTGAGCTAAGGGGAGAGTTAAAGGCCAAAGATACTGAGATGAAGGAAACGTTGAAGGTCAAAGATGACCAAATAGCAGAGATGTTCAGAAACTCTTTTTCTATGCCATCTCCGCTATCTCCTGGGTCTCCAGCTAAAGAGATTCAAGCCGTGGCAGAAATTCACTCTGTCCCAGCCAACAAAGCTGACCGCCCAACAAAGGTCCTAGCTCCCTCTGAAGGCATTTTCTCAAGTGAGGAAAACAATAACGTTAATAACCATGAAGTTGGAAAAATAACTGACAGGGAATCCATGGGTTCAGCAGCTACAGCATCAGAAGAGGGCAGCAGTCCAAAATCTTATGCTGAGGCTGCACGAACTGGTGGAAACGGTTTATTCCCATCTGACCGAATCCCAACAAGACGAATGTCGAAAATGGTCATCCCAACAAGCCGAATCCCAACAGGGCGAATTTTATTAAAATTACTATATAACCCATTTATTTTTAGGGTTTTTCTGCAAAAATGTGTATCAGGGGGTATTTTGAAGGAAAAGAAATATAAAACGATTACCTGAAATTCATAGTTTATTGTGAATGAACTCGAAAAAATTTCCTTTGTACGATGGTACCAAACCCAAACATTATATTACGGACTTTGGGTCCAAGCTTGGACAATGGTAAAATGTGTGCATGTACCTCTACCACAATTTGGCAGTCCGACATTATGTCAGTTGTATGAGTATTAATTTAACCCTTTACCTAACGTAACGGCCAAAACCGGCCAGCGCTATTCTCAAAAATCGCCAATTAATTTTAATTATTTTTTTCATTTTCTGTCTCAAAAACATAGGTTATGACCCCTCGTTGGAACGAGCTCGTCGAGCTCGTTCCAACGAGGGGTCATAACCTATGTTTTTGAGACAAAAAATTAAAAAAATTAGTTATTCAAGAATTATTTTTGCAAGTGTCGTCTGCTTTTCAGGTTAGGTAAAGGGTTAAAGTTGAAGAATGAAAAGTTTCTGCGCGCCGAAGGCGCACAGGGGCGATGTGGGTTTGAAATCCCTTGCGATCCTAATAACTTTATTTGTTTTGTGGCTTTATTTGCTTATAAATCCACGAGAGTCGGGGCGAGAGCCAATAATCTTATTAAGTTTGAGTGTGCGACTGGCAGTAGGATAGTGGGTTGAGATCCCCGAGAACTACGAACTGAAAAGTGGCTAGGAATTTGCATAATTACAAGAGTTCTGCTCTGTGTTTGCTAAGAGAAGTGGGCAAATTTATGGTAATACTGAAACCACAGTTTGGTGGTTATTTTAGAAAAAAAGAAAAAGAAACCCAAACAATTGCTGGTTTGGGATTAGGCTCAGCATATTACCCTTAACGGTTACAAAAAGGAAAAAAATCCACCAATATGTGTTTTTGAAAGCTGGGAGTCATCCATCAGCCTATAAGGGAGAGTGGATGCTGAGTATTGGCCATCTGGTCTGCCTTCAGGGGGAACAGATGACGGGGTGATTAGAGGGGAAAAAAACATCCCCCCCCCAAAAAAACAAACAAAAAACAACAGAAAACCCACACACACCTGATATCTACCGTGATCCCAAATTTGATACCGATCCAGAAGAAGAGAACGACGATGACCTCGTCACCCCATCTCAAATGACGAAATCATCAATGTTATCAGAAAATGCAAAAATTACTCTTCACCCGGAGAAGACAAGTCAATTACAAAATTCTTAAACAGAGCCCAAACTCTTTAATTGATAAACTCAACAAGCTATTCAATGCATGCATCACCCATTGCCACTTTCCAAAATGCTGGAAAAGAGACATCGGTGCCATGATACCGAAACCAGACAAAGACATCTCTGATCCGGCAAGCTACCGCCCAATCAGTCGTCTCAGTTGCATTGGCAAGGTATTCGAAAGAATCATTTCCTATCGACTGAGGGATCACCTCGAAGAAACTGACTTCTTCAGTAAATGGCAAAGACCATATAGAAACCGCAAAAAAGGCATTGAACATGTTCACCGCCGAGTCCACCAAATGAAAGCCGCGATAAACAACCAACATATTGGCGCGGCAGTCTTATTGGAGATAGAAAAAGAGTTCGATTCCGTGTGGCACAGTGGAATGCGCTGCAAGCTGTCCAAAATGAAACTCCCAATAAAACTACTGAGATTACTCTCCTCCTTCCTCAACGACCGAGAAATAAAAGTCAGAGTAAACAGCGAAATGTCCGACAGCGTCCCGCTGGAAGCGGGCACCCCAAGGATCCGTCTTAAGCCCCCCCCCCCCTACTATACATCATCTACGTTAATGATCTCACAATCTCCGAGGATCTCTTAGTTAGCGGGCGATAAGGGCCTCTGAGACTCAACCAACTTAGTGAAAAGCACCACTAAGCGGAAAGCACTTGCCCTCCAATCCCAATTTGCAACTTATTTGTTTGGCAAATAAAAATATGTTTAACCTAACTCTACCAATACCGCCAACTTAGTTTCAAATCCCCCTCCCTCCCCCAACGCGCCCTGGACGACATTGAGGTATGGTGTGCCAAATGGAGAATCAAGCTGAACGTCAGCAAAACCTAAAGAATAACGTTCACGCGTAAGAAAAAGAATCGCGATTTCAATCTAAAACTAAAGGACAAAATCCTCCCCGAACTCACCATCGACCAAAACCTAGCCTTTAATAAACACACCAGCGACATTGCCAACAAAGCGACAAAACGCATTAACTTAATAATGAAAGTGTCATTGACACTGTAGCTCAACTTGTTAAGACATGTACATTTATAGTATGTGACACAGCAATGACAAACATCTTGTTAATGACCTGATAACAAAGGTACATATAAAATATTGTAACGGTCTGTACATAAATACTGACCGTAGCCTGTAAAAAATGTATAGGTAAAGTATTGTAAAGGTGGATGACAATCAGATGCTAAACTAGAAAAGAAATCTTTGAGTTCCAGAGTGGGTCTGACTGAACCCCAAAATATTTGTTCTCATAACACAGTGATAACAAAGGCACCCCAAAACACACTCGTTCCTGTCCCAAGGTGAAAACAAAGGTACCCAAGAAGTTTCGTGAAGATCAGTTCATAAATACGAGCTGGAAAGAAGTTGTGACAAAAACCTGATTGGACCTAATTTCGGTACAAAATGGCCACTGGTAGCCATCGTGAATTTTGGACCGCACCCAGAAACACTCGTTCTCGTCCCAAGGTGATAACAAAGGTACCCAAGAAGTTTCGTGAAGATCGGTTGATAAATACAGCCTCTTGCCCGAGCCGTATTGACATGTGCACTTACAGTGTATAAGTAGCACTGAATAAATCAAAGTTCATCTAATTTGCAAAATTTCTGCACGAGAAAAAAACCCGTACTATATGTAATGTATTCCATGTTACTAAACATTCATACAAAAATTTATTCAAATCAGAACTTTCATACAGAAGTTCTGTACAAAAGACTGATTGCACTAATTTTGGTACAAAATGGCTGCTGGTGGCCATCTTGAATTTCGGACCACACCCAAAAACACCCGTTCTCATCCCACGGTGATGCCAAAGGTGCCCAAGAAGTTTCGTAAAGATCGGTTCATAAATACGGCCTCTAGCCCGAGCAGTATTGAATTGTTGACGGACAGACGGACGACTGGCCATGGCATAAGCTCAAATTTGGCTTCGCCAAAGTTGAGCTAAAAATGATTCGAGGAACATCCTGGGGAGCCAACCAGAGTATCCTACTTAATCTATACAAAGTTTTTTTATACGCTTAGTACTCGAGTATGGGGCCATAATCTTAACTGACATTAACCAAACTAATGTGGGAAAACTCCAAGATCCAAAAAGTCCCAAATCACGCGCATATTGCCGCTCTCCGAGCCCCGTGGGATACTCCCATCAAAACACTCCACGAAAGAAAGGATATTCCAATAATGAAAGAGCGCCTCCACTCTCTCGCTGCTAAATCCACATCAGGCTAGCCCACAGCCAGCTACTATCCGAACTCAAGGTCACCTGCGGCAGCCTCCAAAAACCTAAAAACTCGACAATGACCAATTCTTAAGGTCCACCAATGCAGCCCAAATTTTCAAAAACCGAAAATACTAAAAATCAAACCGGGAAGGAGAAGGTGAACTCACAGTCAGTGAAAACGGCGAAAGCTGTGACCTTCTACCAGGAAGGGCTGTCTTCACCAACTCAACTAAAAACTAAAAATCAAACGTCTTAAAATATGAAAGTCATCAAGATCCAGTACTCGCGAACCGACGATTTTGGAAGGTGAAATAACAGGCAGTGAAAACGGCGAAAGCTGTGACCTTCTACCAGGAAGGGCTGTCTTTACAAACTCTACGAAAACACTAAAAATTAAACGTCTTAAAATATGAAAGTCAGCAAGATCCAGTACCCATGAACCGAGAATAATGGTAAAGGGAAGGTGAACTAATAGGCAGTGAAAACGGCGAAAGCTGTGACCGTAGTAGTATGTAATGTGGTTTTGAGCCATCATTTGGAGGACCCCGGAGGGGGACCCCGGAAGTGACGTTATGTCACGCGACCCAGTGGCGCCATGTTGTGTTGTCATGGTAACCCGCGTGAGCGGCCATGTTGTGATGTCATTCCCATAGTGATGCGTGGTGTTAGTGTGCATGCGCAGCGCGTGTTCTTAAGGTGATACGTGTTTCCGTCGTTCATTTTGTATACTGCAGGCCGCCATCTTGGTTTTTATGGTAGCACGTGATTGCTATGTTACCCTATTTTTCTGCAATGGGACGGGGTATGTTCGTTTGAATCGAAGTAAATCTAATCACCACAAACAACCCGAAAATCCCCCAAATCCACCCGAAATCACCGAAATTGACTTTATTTGATACGGATTTCCCATTTTATCGGCTTAGCACGTAGCGCTATAGTACCGAGGGGTGCCCTGGGGTGTGTTCGATTGAATCCGAGTACCACGAATTACCACAAACAACCCGACAAGTTGTACTATTTCGAATTCTTTCATAATTCTCTGCTTCTATCTATATGTGCAATAGTTTACATCTACCTGACCATGTTCCTTTATCCTGGAGTATACTCCAATAGCGTAGAAGAGCCTATCAGTTTGAATAGTTGATGAATCTTCGTCTCAAACTCAAAACCATGCAACGTAACATGTATAGTATAACACAGCTTGTTGCAAAATTGGTAAGCAGGCCAGCAAAGACTAGTGTAATAAATATTGGGTGAAGAAAACGATTGTTTGAGCAAGCCCACTGCGACATTGTGAATTATGATGTATATATAAAATTACACTCAGTAGTTTAATGTCACAAAATTATTGCAAAACGTACCCACAGCGGTCCTGGTCGCTTACATGACAATTTTAAACAAAATGTGGTAATGCTCGGACGAATCAACACAATTTGCTCACAATATCGTTGTTAAAATCGTCAATTATGCTGCCAAGATAAATGGACGATTTTCGGTGAAGTGAACTAGAGCCTATGATTTTTCTTGAGCGAACTGGATCTCCACTTTTAGCGAACTGGAGCTTACACGAGGTTCAACTTGATAGCATTGTACGTTTCGACTTTTCATTCTAAATTTGCATACAATATTAAAACAAGGTATTTTTGTACTGCTAGGTGAAACTGTTCACCTCTGTAACCTCAAGTGGTCTCTAAAATGTCGGCGTATCACCAGTCTTTAATTTTTTTTCCAGTGAAAATCTAGTGATCGTGGGCATTTTTACAGTGTAAACTTAGATAATGATCTGTAGCTTATGACAACGTGACATGGTGTACCTTTTTACCCGCCGGAGAAACGACCTTCCATTCAAGAAACATTATATCTATAGAATACTCACCATATTTTCTTCATCTGTCGATGAAAAACGGCCAATGTCGGTAACGAACTGGAGATTTAATCGCAAGCGACCGTCCGTAAAGTCGGAGCAGGAGTCTCTTTCGCGGAACAGTTCCTCCCCGTGCAGTCGCGGGACTGTAAGGGTAAATTGAAGTTTTACTCCATTTTCTCCGCGCTTCTAATGGGTAAACGGACGGAAGTTTCGGGAATATGGGATAGAAGGTTTGGCATACTTTCTTAGACTGTTTCAATTTTTCGATATTATTGTTTCTTATCCTTGGAATTTTTTGTGCTGCTGAAGAATTAATCTCCATAAGTAGGGAATTGCATGTATCGGTCCCTGATAGACCGTAAATGGTGTTTTGAGGTAATATTGCTCGGACAAATCTGTAAAAAGTTAAGAGCTGTTTGTCTCTGTCAGGAGATCATCTATAAAATAGATACCGCTTTCACACCAGCGTTTATCGAAAACTAATTTGTTGTTGATTTTAACATGACTGTTATAGAAGAGGGGTTTTGGAAAGTATGTCTTCAGGGGCTGTGGCATTCTCTCCATCCAAAAGAGGCCATGCATTTTTCTAGAAATAATATGTGTGCTATCCCACTGTCCTTAAACCTTCCTTTTGTAGGTACCATACCTTGTAACTGCCAAAACTTTCAAAGTCATCTAATATAAGCATTTTCCACGGGGAAAATTTATTAGGGTCTAATAGTTTAGCAACCCATGAAACTTTAAGAGAGTAGCTATAGGTTTTAAGTGGGGGAATTTAATTCCACCGTTCTCCAAGGTATTAATTAGCGCAGCTCGCTTTATCTTATCGATTTTGCCCAAGCACAGAAATTTAAAAAAATGTAGATTGAAGTTTGCAAAATAGATCGCCCGTGGGTCAGGTAACACTGACAGACAGCGTGTTAACACTGGCAAAGCGGGCGTTTTCGGTCCCATTTAGATACAATCCATATCGCTTGAGTTTTGTCGAAGTTGACTTTCAGTCCAGAGCACTCCGAAAAATGGTTTACTGTTTCGAGCGCTGTGTTTAGGGAGTACCCGTCGTCACTAAGAAAAAAGTGTGGAGTCATCTTCATACTGACTTACTAAGAATTCAGAATCATTTATCCTTATTCCATTAATATTGGGGTTAAATTTAAGTGCTGCACTTAAGATTCCCGCGCAGAGCATAAACAGAAAGGGTGAAAGAAGATCGCCCTGCCTAGCCCTAGGTGGAAATTGAATACGTCTGAACCATGCCCGTTGTTCAAAACACAGCTGTAAATGTTACTGTAAAAAGTTTGAAACCATTATATAATAGATGGACCGAATTTTAAGAAAGACAATGTTTATTCAATGAAGGACCATTCTAACGAATCGAATGCTTTTTCAAAATCTAGCAATATTACTATTCCCAGTATGTTTTTATAGTCGGCGGGCGATATTCTCAATGTATAGAGTTGTTGGTAGAATCACTTTTGTTCTAATATTATTTCATTCAAGTCTTTTGTCTCACGTCCGTCTGATTTAAGTAGTTTTGAAATTATTTTTTTTCAGTGCAGTGTCTTCTTTCTAGATTGCAAAAGTATTTAGTTGGTTTTTCACCCTTGCCTTTCCATTTAGCCTTTGTTCTCAAAATCATGCCATTAATTTTCTGATTCCTCGGCGACAGCAGCTCTGTTTCCAGTGATTCGATTTCTTGAACTACTGATAGATCCCACACCATCTAAAAATTGATTCACATTATTTTTTTTCTATCCTGTTGCCTTTTGTTAGTTTTTCACTTTAAGTGAGTAGAATAGGCTATCGTTTTACCTCATATCACGAGTTTTCGGGTCTCCCAAAATAGTTGATCATTGATAGACAGATTATTATTATTATTATTATTATTATTATTATTATTATTATTATTATTATTATTATTATTTCGTTTAGTGTATTGGTCTATTGTCTCTGCTATAACTAATTTTATAGCACTTATATACTCCGGATCATTTAGGAGACTGTTGTTGAACTTCCAGAGCACATTCCCTCTTGGTTGATCGATGAATGATAAACTGATAGTTATCGGGTTATGATCTGACTTGTATTTGAAGTGAATGTCCGCTTTATGAAAAAAGATATGTAAATCGCAAGATAAAAATTAATCCAGTCTTACCATTTTATTAAAATTCTAAACATGTTGAAACTGATGCCATGTGAATTGGAGATATATTTTTAATATCAGAAATATGATTACATTAGGCTAATTGTTGGACAGGATAATTTGAAGTTTTGGTCACAGAGGTAGGTCTGGTGCATAGGGGTAAATTATCAGAGGAATTATGGGAAAACATTGGCTTTGACAAATTGACTATATTTTAAAATGTCATTTTTACACAGAGTTGTTACCAGGCATGTAACTAAAAAATGAGAGGGAAACATATAATTTTTTCCACATTTTAGAAGGAGGGGTTATATGTTCCAGGGTTAGGTAAGTGGAATAATTCTGCTTTTGAGGCTGCTAAGTGGTTGAAAAGGACTGGTATCGGCATTTTTTATGCAATTTTGCAGATTGAAGTCTTGCATTCAGTTGCATTTGACAAATTATTTCACCCACATTCAGATTGTTTATTTCTATTTAATCAGATAGTTGATATATGTTTTTAGTGGACTTGGAAAATGTAATACATGTTATGGGTTAGATAACTAAGCTAAAGAATATTCGCATTTAAAGACAGTGTGTGGCATGCCATTTTTGGAAATGCCTGGAAAACTTTGGAGCGGAACCTGAGATCCTAAATGTCCTAAAAGTTTCCTTTGCTCCTTACCTGGTTATTGCACCTGATCGTAACTGAAATCAAGTTGTGATCACTATCCAACTCCCTTTTGCCCTCACTGTCCACTTTTGCCCCATCACCCCCTCCATAAATCGATATCTGAAATTATAGTCGATTATTGTTCTTCTATCGTTCCTTTCCCATGTCCTTTTCCCCTTACACCTCGCGTCCCTGTTCAAAATCTGCAGACCGCGCTCATTTGTGAAGTTCAACAGCTTCCTTCCATTCCCGTCGTTTTTTTTTTATCCCCGCCCAGTATGTCTTCTTCTTTAATACCTATGTGCCAGTTAGTCTCCCATCAGATAATACCGAGTCCCCTGTTTCCAAATTCCGTGATATTGGACCTATAGTGTAAAATATGCTAAGTCATTATTTATTTATTGGTGTTTAAGGTCACATACTTATGCATAATGGCTAATCGTGACGGTGACAGTTTTACGGGTGGAGGAAGCCGGAGTACCCGGAGAGAACCACCGAGCATCGATGACTGAGCAACTATCAGCTCCTCAACATTTTAACTCTGTTCAAGCTCCACTGAAGCAGGTAACAGCGGTTGAAGACTTGTGCACCATCGTACGCCTTAGTACACGGCGTCATCGTGCCCCCATGTAGGCAATCTGGATAAAATACCTTGCCCAAGGACACAACGCGGGTCGTCCCGAACGGTGATAGAACTCGGGACCTCTAGCATAGAAGTCCAACAGTCTACCACTGAGCCACCGTGCTCCCTCCTACTAAGTCATTCCACTCCGGTTTGCTTCCCTCCACCGCATAGTACACAATCCTAAGGGCACCACTTTTGTTTTCGAGATTAACGTTTAATCATCCAATTTCTTTCGATGCATCAGCCGAGGTCTGACATCTTCCAGATTGTTAATCAGTTTCGGCTTCCTGTCCTCTTCAATGTACATGTCTACCCTTTCCCCTTTTTTTCTGACCTTCAGTTCGTTCAACACCTATCGACACACACCCACTTACTTGATCTACCTGTTCCTCATGTCTTAACCACGCCTGTCCTTAAGCCCGTGACATCAAAGTCCTCTCCCTAGTTCAAAACGTTTTAGCCATTCTTGCTATTGGCCTTTTCCCCGTCGCTTCTGGTTCTGTTTAACCATTTACCCAACGCAACGTTCAAAACCAGCCAGAGCTATTCACAAACGACACCATTAAATTTTCATTGTTTTTAGCTCACCTGACTGTAAGTCACGGTGAGATATTATCATCACTTTTTGTCCGTAGTCCGTCGTCATGCATTAACCCTTTACCCAACGCAGACGATATCAAAATTTATTATTTTAAATATAATTTTTTTAAATTTTTCACAAAATTTCAACAAAACCATATCACGTGACCCCCCCCCCCCCCCATTGCAACGAGCTCAATGAGCTCGTTCCAATGAGGGGTCACGTGGTATGGTTTTCTTGAAATATTTTGAAAAATTTAATTTTTTCAACTGCTCAATTTACATATTACGCGGGCGGATACGGGCGATTCGTTAGGTAAAGGGTTGCGTTGTGTTTGAGTCTTCTCCTCCAAAACCACTGGACCAATTCAAGTGAAAGGTTGTGTGAGTGATGGTCCCGAGGGGGCATTGCGTTTTTGTTTAAATCGACGAGCCCAACCCAATAGGGAGGGGTGGAAAAAATGCGGCCAATTTTTAAGAAAGTTTCTCATGAACCAGTTGGCACAATCACTTCATGTTTGGTATGGAGCTTCCTTTTGAGTTGTAGAATCAAGTTTGTTCAAACGAAGTTTGTGGATCAATATTTGCCTTTGTAATGAGAGGGACAAGATTTTTCGCCCCGCCAAAATTTCTATCTTTCTAAACCGATGGTCCGATTTGAACCAAATTTGGTATGTGATATTATTGAGTAATAAGTACTTGACTCATGCAAGAACAATTCTTTCTATATCCCCATTGGAACCCCAGGAACTAAAAATAGAAATATATTCAAACGCCCATATTTCCCAAGCCCCACGGAACAGAGAACTGTTGTTTGGATTGAGCATATCTAGGACCAGTAGAATTGAAAGGTAACAAATTGCCATTAGTTGTGTTCTGTAAAAGGCATCGAAAAAAATGCTGAATCAGCATATTTGAAAAAATTAGAAAAAAAACTTCTCCAGAATCTTTTGATATTTGATATACAGCATACTGCGGTGGGGGTGGGGATGGGAGGGGGGGGGGGGAGGTCAGATACAAGTTTGTTAAAATGAAGCCCATTGATTCATATTTGGGCTCAACACAGGAGCTCAAGATTTTGACTTAGGGCAATATGGGGAAGAGTTTACAAACACAATTTTTATCTTTTAATGTTTGGTATATATCATTGTTATGAAGGGCAGATTCAAGATTGTTCAAATCAAGTCCTTCTGTTAATATCTGGGCTTCCTATGGAAGCCCGAACTTTTACTTAGTGCAATGTAGGGGATAATCTTAAAAAATCTTCTTCAGACCCACAAGTCAGAATACTTTCATATTTGGTGTACATCATCTATAGGGGTTTCAAATTAAAGTTTGTTCAAATCGGGTTCCTGGGTTAATATTTGGGGTCTTTATCTATCTTTGTGTGATATGAGGAAATTTATTTGAAAATCTTCTTCAGAACCACCAGTTCGAATGCTTTCATATTTGGTACACAACATCTATAGAGGTGAGATTCAAGTTTGTTCAAATCGAGTGCATTGGTTAATATTTGTGCTTCTTATGGGGGCCCGTAATTTAACTGCAATCGGAGGGAAATTCTTTAAAAATCTCTAAAACCATCCATTAGAATCTTTTGATATTTGGTTTATAACATCTCGAGTGGGAGCAGATTCAAGTTTGTTCAAATCTGGTCACTGGGTTAATATTTGGGGTCTCTGTTCTTTTTGGTTAGTGGGGGAGGGGGGGAGGGCTAGCAGATACTGAAGTGACATAACAACCCTTGGAAGTTTGGCAGTGTTTGTCTACAGCTGATAGAAATGGAAGCTCTCAGGAATACCTATGATAATAATCATTTGACATGGACACTAGAGTTATGAATAATTTCATGACTTGACTTCATTCCTCTGCAGTGTTGATGAACTATGAGCGTCTTTGAACCACTTTGCCAGGTGAGCGATTAAGGCACCCTGTGACCTCTTGTTTTCATTTTTTGTCTCAAAAACATAGCTATGACCCTTCTTTGGAACGAGCTGTTTTTGACGCAAAAATATGAAAAAATTAGATATTCGAGAATTTTGTTTGCAAGTGTAAAAGAGGGTTAAGGTGATTACTATCTTTCTGACATGCACCAACTGACAGTAACATGACAAAGATGTTAATGTGATAATGTGTTAATATGATAAAAGCGGTTTTCTGACAGGCTCTAATTGCCATTAACATGTGAAACCTGAAAATTCTAATAACATTTGGAGCAAGCTGTCCATCTCATGCTAAATTAAAACCGTATGCATTCTATATTCTGCCATCTGCGCTCTTTGCATGAACGCACTTTTCCATGAATCCATCCGAGTGTTCCAGCGTTTCGATTAACCCTTTACCTAACATGAAAAGCAGAAGACACATGCTAAAAAAATCGTTAATTACTAATTTTTTTTCATTTTTTGTCTCAAAAACATAGGTTATGACCCCTCTTTGGAACGAGCTCGACGAGCTCGCTCCAACGAGGGGTCATAACCTATGTTTTTGAGAAAAAAAATGAAAAAATAATGAAAATTCATTGGCGATTTTTGAGAATAGCGCTGGCCGGTTTTGACCGTTACGTTCGGTAAATGGTTAATTAATAAATATAAAACTGTGAAGTTCAAGACCATGCTGTGGAACAAAGGCAATAATTAACAGAAAAATAGAAATATAATTTTGGCGCAACGATTCGTTAGGTTACAATTAGTCCTACAGTAGTTTTGAAGCTCTTGCACATTGGTGTAAGTGAAGTTATCATTTTAGTTTGTTCTATAGAAAGGCCTGTACAATAACGGCATCATGCAATATCAATAATTTTCTTGGTTTTCTCTATATTCTGTTCAGAATGGAGCGTTTAATTAAACCCTCGAATGACTTACATAATTAACTGCCTTTGGTTTGACAATTTCATTTTAAGTAATCTGCAATCTATGAATAAATTCACACTTTTGGTTTGGGATTATAATTTCCTGAAGACTAGACAATAACAGAACCCTTTTCAAATAATAAAAAAATATATCGCTCTATGTGTTTGCTTGTATGAAAGTCGTGTGTGTGAATTGAAGTGAGAAGATGGGGGCAGGCGCGTAGCCTGGATATCCAAGTCGGGGGGGGGGGGGGGGGGGGGGGGCAAGAGTAATATCGGGGCGGGGGTTCAGTGATCTGAACGTAGCGGCTACCCCCTACGTAGGAGGGTAGCTGCTGCGTTCAGATAGCTGAATTAATAAGGAGCATACTGAATAGGATGCGCAGCATCATCCGAGCCACGCAGCGGCGAGATGGGGGCGAGCACAAGCGAGGGACACCCCTCTCGCTGGAGAGAGGGGCATCCCCCGGAAAATTCTAGACAAAAACCGCAATTTCCTTGACTCTGAGTTCATTTGTGTCCATAATTTATAAGTTGTGAAAGGCATAAATAAATAGGCCACATCACCTGGAGGAGGGGCATGACTGAAATTTGGTGGAGGGGGAATGCAATCCCTCAGGCCACCCATGGCTACGCCACTGGATGGGGGGCGGGGGATGGAGGGCACAGAGACTTTAACTTGTGTTGCAGCTCGCCATTTTTATTACGACACTTGTCCACTTTTGTTACAGCTCACCACTTTTGTTACAAAATCAACCACTTTTGTTACAAAATGAGCTCACCACTTTTGTTACAACCATTCAACCATTTTTGTTATAAAAAACCCTCGCTCACCACTTTTGTTATAACAATCGCCCAGTATTGTTACAATTTTTGTCAGTGTGAAAAATGAAGTAATCTGCAAGTAAGACGTGACATTCATTCATGATTATCGGGAGCGCGGTTGCTCAGTGGATAAAGCGTTGGTCTTGAGATCGGAAGGTTGTGAGTTTGATGCCAGGCCGGGGTAACTTGCGTTGTGTTCTTGGGCAAGGCACTTAATCCCAATTGCCCGCTTCGGAGCGCAGTTGCGCCATGTGCTGATGCGTATCGCACGTTGATAGCACACATGCCTACAACAAATGCTAACCCTGCTCCTGTGGGATTAGTACATTGGAGAGTTGACAGTTACTCACCGCAGCTCGGTGGTACTCTGCGGGTACTCGGGCTTCCTCTACATGCAAAACTATCTTCGTCACAATATGACCTCAGCTATTAAAGTGTCATAAAACACAATCCAATAATGATTATCAAACCAAACCATTGTCGCGCATGTTCAGTAATAATCCCACACTCTTGGTTATTATTCAGTGATATAGTAACCTGCCACCTAACGACGTCATTGTCGTGGTGATATTTAGTGTATCGTGCTCATACGCTCACTTATGTCTGAAATGGCACGTGCCTATCGGTGCCAATTATAGGAGATTCCAACTCCTGAGCCTTTGACCTTAGTAGTATGTGATGTTGACTTCTTGAACTTTTAGCAGGTTCTATTGAAGGTTCGCATCTGACGTCATCAGTCATGTGACCGGAAGCGGTTGGGTGAGGTTTAAATATTATTTAATTTTTCACACTGACAAAAATTGTAACAATAATGGACGATTGTTGAAACAAAAGTGGTGAGCGAGTTTTCTTTTTGTTTCAAAAATGGGCGATGGTTGTAACAAAAGTGGTGGGCTCATTTTGTAAAAAAGTGGTTGATTTTGCAACAAAAGTGGTGAGCTGTAACAAAAGTGGGCAAGTGTTGTAACAAAAGTGGTGAGCTGTAACAAAAGTGGTGAGCTGTAACAAAAGTGTGTAACAAAAGTGGTGAGCTGTAACAAAAGTGGTTGCAATAGACGTGTTTGGCAGCCAGTATCACGTCGTGTGGATCAGTTTTACAGGTGGAGGATACTCTGGTCATCTTATTTTCTCACACCTAGAAGAATATATTTTGGTGTGGCTTTGATGAGAGTTTTGCGCCTCTCTTCCACAATATCTCTGATAAATTCAGCAAAACTGTTTTTGAAAAAGAGCATTCGAAAAACAAGTGCAACATTGTTTCGTTTGCTTCATTATATAGAGAGTAATCGCTTGACTGGACTGGTTAGGTGAAATAATTCGTGAGAGGAGAGGGACGTCGTACAAACACGAGTGCGCAAATAATAACCTATGTTTTGAGACAAAAAATTAAAATAATAGTGAAGTGTCGTCTACTTTTCATGGTAGGTAAAGGGTTAAAAAACCAAAAAAAAAAACCCAATGAAGTCCCCATTACATCCACGGCAAAGCGTCTTCGTTTACGCGCACGGATACATGACACAATTTTTGACTGCATAATTCACTTGTGAAGTTATCGTTTATAATCAAACCCGGAAATCCCAGAAAATCACACTTTGGAAAGTAATAAAAAAGTACATAGCTGCGGTTTCTGATAACTTACGTTTGTGAAGTTTGGAGTTTGTTTATAGAATTCTTTGTAAAATTTTGTATTGTAAACTTTGCAAATATGTATCATCAAAAACCTGGAAAGATTTTTTGTATATCCTCGCCCAGTCTTTCGGTTGCACATCGATATTCAAAACATCTTTCCACCTTGACAGATTTTTTGGATAGCTTTGCAGACCGTTCTAGAAAAACCTGTTAAACTGATTTGCATGTTTTCCGATTCGTTTTTAGTTTTTCGATATTTTTTAAAGGCTTGAAATTGATTGAAATCTGGTGTTTCTTCACCAATTTTTCCACTCTCTTGGAAGTACGTCAACTACACGTTGGTAAACTGTAGAGGGTGTTTTATGCCATACTTTCCAGGGGATGTGTCTTAATTGCAGGGAGTTGTGCTTTATATAATATATCGTTAACGAAGTAAACTAACTTATTGCACAATTTCTCGAAAAATAGTTTGTTTTGAAGTTTTATGTTGTTGTTATAAAATAGTGTTTGGGCGAAAAGTTGTTCAGGGTAGTGGCAACCTCTTTATCCAATTCTGACCAAGCTCACAATACGTTTTTCCAAATCGCATCTGTGTGGTCTCCTATCATTGAAATGCCTTCTTTCCGTGTGTACCAAATTTTGTAGCTACCAAAAGCTTCACAGTTGTCTTAGAATGAATTTTCCACGGAGCAATTACATTGGGATCGAGAAGTTTTCTGATCCTTCCTAGCGACTCGAATCGAGGTGATTCTTAAATTCACGAATTGTCGAGATATCTTCAAAATCCCACCAACTGTCTCCCACAGAACTCCTCTTCTATCACCAGGTCCCCTGCACAGGAGAACTGATAATAGAAGAGGAGTTCATGGAGATATTCACTTAAAAAAAACCCTTCCGTTTTGGAATATTCCGCGTATTAGATTGATTCGCCCATTCACACGTCTTTCCTAATTTTTCCCCTGAGCTCCAACGACCGCTACCTCAGCTTAACCCTTTACCTAACATGAAAAGCAGACGGCACTTCCAAACAAATTTTTTGAATAACTAATCTTTTTCATTTTTTGTCTCAAAAAACTTAGGTTATGACCCATCTTTGGAACGAGGGGTTATAACCTATGTTTTTGAGATAAAAATGAAAAAAATAATGAAAATTAATTAGCGATTTTTGTGAATAGCACTTGTCGGTTTCGACCGTTACATTGGGTAAAGGGTTAAACAACAGTGACTACCCCCCCCCCCCCACCACCACCACCAACACGCTAAAAACTAAAGTGTTAAAAACTACACTTGAAGTGCTGTATTTAACACTTACTACGTGCTGAACTAGCACTTTGTTCAAGTATAGATATCCCAGAACTTGACAGGTGTTACAATAATACCACTTGACAATTTAGTGTGATGTCGCGACACTTAAAAGGAAACAACGCAGATGACGCGGATCAGGCTCGAACTCTCGAGCCTGATCTGCGTCATCTGCGTTGTGTCCTTTTAATTATGTACCCACCAAGCGCAAATCAAATTATGGACGATTCTGGAAGAACCACCAATGCTAGACACATGGGAAGTGCCATCCATTCAAGTTTCAGATGTCTGACGATTGTAATGTCTGAGTGCTTAAAGCATTGCACTTTGAGTGTTAAAATCAAACCCTAAGAGTTAGAGTGGGTTTAACACCTTGTAAGAGTGAGTTTTAACACTTTAGTTTTTCGTGTAAAGCTGCCATCAAGATACTCTTCTAAACCTGGCTTCTCTTTATCGCGCAGGGAAGGCGAGAGGTACGATATCTGTAACTTGGCGAGTGGTGCGATTCCATTCGAGATGCAATTCGACTATTCGAGACTCGATTCGATATTATCTGCCTTAATCGATTCAGGGTTCGATTCGATCTGAAATATGAGATTCGCTGGCTCCTAATATAATACAGATGTCAGTTACTAAATGGTATACCAAGGAAAATATTTATAAGGTTGTGTCGACTAAATTTATATTCGTTTTTGACCAGTCGATAACTATTTTCATCGCTTTGTGAAATTTGGTGACAATTATCGTTGTCGCTGACATTGAGTAGATTCGTTCATTTATAAAGCTGGTTTGAGCACAAAGCTTAAATATTGAGGATATTATTAGTTGAAATTCTCAAGTCAAATAGTTGCAGCGATTTCAGGGTAATATTAAACATTGGCCTCACCTCCTTTTCCATAAATATATCTACCGTCTTAACCCAGTGACAAAGCTTCTGCTACCAATACTGTAATCATTTACTTCTGCCGCCACCACTGTCTGGGTAATTAGATGTGCTCCTAATCAACCGAACGCTCCGTTTAGAGACATCTTGGTCCTATTGTAGGTTATTGGGTCACATAGCCACCACATGTCACAGTAGAAACAAAGATGGCGGCCTCCTTCATACTGTAGCAGTCGAGGTATAAAGGCCAGTTACCAACCAGCCTGGTTGGTCCGGATCTCTTAGTCTCGTGGTAAATCGGTCGCTTTGTGTGCTAGAGGTTGACGCTTCGAACCCCGGATCCCACACTTATCTCCCCACCTTTTACATTTGGGGGCTCGTCCAATCCTCGACAAGAGGTGGAACTGTGAGTGTTTTGACCGCTCTGATAGAGGAACCTGGGTGAAATTCACATGTGGTGAATCTCAAAATAAGGAGAGTAGCGTAGCGGTCGACGTATAAAGGCCATTTACCAACCAGCCTGGTTTGTCCGTATCTCTTAGTCTCGTGGTAAATCGGTCGCGTTGTGTGCTATCTCTCCTCCTGTTACAATACAAAATGGACAACGGAAACACGTGTTTCCCTAAGAACACGCCCTGCACATGTGCACCCACACCACCCGTCACCATAACAGTGGCGTCACAACATGACCGCACCCATAGGTTACCATGACAACCACGTGATACCCATAATGCAAAGCACTATGACGTCACATCCGAGGTCCACAAGCGGGCCCACAAGAAAAGGCACGGAGCGGTACATGCCCTTCTACTTACATTTGAGATCAAATCTGAATGAGAAAACAGCAAGGGCTTATCATCATACTTGAATTACTCAGCAGCAGTGTTTTGCCTTTTCACAACAACATCAACAGCACACTGCATCATGGGATAATGCACCATTTGATTTCACAAACACACACATATATATTACCAAAACAGCTACAATTCTGGTATCTTATCCGTGTATCAAGCAGTGAGTGACAACAATCAATAAAATGAACATTATCCAAATTAATCATAACTGAGAGCGTGACAACATTAATGACAAAGTATTTTACAACTTTTTATGGTGAAATGTAAATGCCCCTGTTGATGTGTACAAAATTAGTTGGGATAGTGGATTGTGATTCAAATTAACCCTTTGAACCCTAGTGATATCTTCCATATCAGTTCAATGGCAGCAACGGGAAGAGTCCATATTCTTTATTTGGGGGTAGACCAATTAATATTTTCAACGTGCAGAACGTTGAAACTATTGACTGGTCTACATCACACCTTCACTCAAAAGTCAACCTACTCAATGAAATTATGAAGTATCATGTTACTGGGCAGTAAAATCAGCCGCTGAGGTTCAAAGGGTTTCAAGGCAAGGAACCACAGTTGGAAACACGGCGGAATAATGTTTCAGCACAGCAGTGATGGTCACAGGCCTGGCATTCTGAAAAATGCAGGAGGGCAAAAAATCGCTCTCCTCAATCAGCTTAGGAGAGCAATTAGCTTTACACAACATTTTAAGTATCCAGTTGAACGAACTCATTGAAACTGAAACCAACAGACAACATCAAGGATTTTATTAACTTTACTAAGGTAAAGCGAAATCTCTTAGACATCTAGATGTCTCACTCAACAACCGAACACACACTTGACAAGACCTGTGTGTGTACCCAGACCTGTTGTCCAAAAAAGTCATACGCCTACCACTACCACCTTCAACCCCCTAAGGGGGGGGGGGGGGGGGTTGAAGGTGGTAGTGGTAGGCGTATGACTTTCTTGGACAACAGGTCTGCTTGAATCTACAGTCAAATCCTGGTGCAAGTGCTTCAAGTGACAGGATAGTAGTAATGGTAGTATATTATAGAGTCAATATTCCTTGAATAATTACCACTCAAACTGTGATGTCAGTTGTTGAACTTAAAACTGACAGAAAAAAAAATATTGCTGTGACCCATTTTGCTTCAAATGATTGCAACTGTGTTTGGGTATGGTTGCAGCCATTACCTTTTACCACTAAACCAGTTTCAAAATGAAATTACGTGATGTTATGTGACTTCGAAGTTAAATTACATTTTTGCTTTACAACAGAAATTTAATGTGAGCATAATACATGTAATCTCAATCATCCCAGACCAAAATATTTAGGAGGGCAATTTTTCGCTCTCCTTAATTCTTTCAGGAGGGCAGTAAGGAGAGCTAAAAAATCGCTCTCCTGAAATTGCAAAGCCTGTGGTCACACTGAAAAATATACAGGTGGTGCTCGTGGTGAGTGGGGGAGGGGGGCAGTTTTCATCTTTGTCTGATGGCGTGGCGTGGTTGTCGTCATGGGCGTACAGGACTTTTTGTGATATAAGCGGGGGTGGGGGGGGGGGGGGGGTGAGACAAACCTTTTGCTTTGCCCGAAATCCTGCATGGATGGAATACAAATATACATGACCCTCCTCTCTCTCTCTCCCCCTCTCTCTCTCTCTCTCTGTCGTTCCTTGCCCTGATTTTTAAAGCTGGTTTGCCCGAATCCAAGGGGGTGGGGGTGGGTGGTGGGGGGAGTTAGCCTCTGCATAAATTAAAAGGTTAAATTATGCATTAAGCGATTAAAAAAGTCTCAAATTTGTCACGATCTGATATGAAATATCTGAACCTCTGAATTTCGTTCACTAAGATCGATCTGAGTTTCGGTAAACATCGGCTCAGTTCGACTTTAGTAGACTCTGTTCATAAATGTCATATCAAACTCAGACTCATTTGAGTTCATCTCTGTAAACCAATGAAAAGAAATTTAATTGCATTTAGTCTGAATTCCGCCTTCATCCAGTTCGATCTACCTTTTCTACATCAACCATTTTCTAATCCCATGTCTGTAGCCTTCGGGTTGAAAGATGATTGAAGATGAAGAAATAGACTAAACTAGAACCTACAGGCAGACCTCCTTCCCCATGTCTGCCACCAACCTTCCAAATTCTTCCGAACAATCTAGTCCTGATTTGCTCTCTTGAGGAAATCGAATTCAGAAATACTGCGTCCAATATGGTTAATCGCTGCGCCTCTGTTAATGTGACCAATCAATATAAGGTTACATTAACGTTACAACGGAAGAATTATCGAGAATGGGTGTATCAAATGAATAAATCGATGCCATATCAGTTCATATTGTTCGCACAATTACAAGAGAAATGTGTGATTAGTTTGCAAAAAGGCAATTGTTAACACAGCTGATAACAACAAAATAGTTTTTGTGTCGTCTGTAAAGTCTCATTTTGTCTATTCATTCCTATTTCAGTCACAACTAACATCATCCTTATCATTCGGCGGATGAAGGCATGTTTTAAACATTTGTTCCTGAACCTCAACAGATTTGGAGTTGATGCTTTTTTTTCCCTACAGTGTGTATAGCCAACCACTTTATCGCACTGGGAGGAAGAAACTGTCGCGCAGTTCGCTTCAAAACTATACATTTGTAGAAGGACTTATTTCGTTGTATTTTTCTTTATCAACTGTCTACTCGCCGTTTTATCAACTGCGAAACATTTGGTTGAAAAAGCTGTGGGTGACTGAAAGATACTACTTCAGAGCAGTAGTCGATTTACGTTAAGTAGACATCTATGGGGTGCTCCATTAGTTGTGGCGCAAAGGTGCGACGGACTACCATCGAGCACTCAATCCAACAACGTCTTCAGACATCCCTCAATTCACAAATATCTGTGGGTCTCAACATCCCAGTGGTTACCACTTCGTCAAACAAGATTATGGTCTTTCCAGCACATGAAAGCGAAGCACAATCACAGATACAGCCCAGACGGGATTTTACTGTCCAGAATATGCACTCGTGGAACTATTTCAAAAAACGAATCAATCGCACTGGAACGCTGCAGACTTTACAGACCGCCAGAAACTACATGGACTCAGAAGGGTTGCCGAAGGTATTTTTAATTGTATCGTAACTCTTTGCAGTATCACTATCCAGCCCCCTTAAGGAAAGTGTGTGGAGTAGGGGGTGTCACGCCCGCCCCCAAATTGTTTGTTTTGCCAGACATTGGTGGTGAAGAGTACTTTTGCCCAATAGTTGGCATGTTGCAAACTTCAATGACCTCCACCTAAGCAAAAGTGTCACAGGTGGCTGCTAATTTGGTGATAAAATATTGCTGAAACGTCAGGGAAAAGCGCTGCAACATAGTCTTACCAAGATGGCGGCAAGTTAATCAACGCGGTAATTCCCTCCCATCTATGACGTTTGATGACGTGAAGCTGTTACGCTGTGATTGTAGTCACAGCGTAACAGATTTCATTTCATCACACGTCATGATGTTTACCGAGCACAAAAACTCGTTATGTGTTATCAATTTCTCAAGCGCGGCAATTGTATTTTTGTCAGTAATAACTAAATATATATTGTAATTATTCAACTTGTATTGCCCCGAAAAATGAGCTCACCATCAATATATTCATTTTTCACAACATCAGTGAATATTCTTTTAAAAAGCGATCGTTGACTACGAAGCGTTGAGAAATTAAAATCTTCGAGAATTCATTTGTTTGTTGATAGTTGTTAATTTTATAGCTACACCCGCCCCCACTAATAATAATAAGGCATATGCTTTCTGCTGATTTGCTGCGGTTCTCTGGGGAAGACGCCTAAATCAACCCCGTCACTCACCTAGTCACTCTTCCCCCTATATCCCTCCTATGCTTCCAGCATTCACACACACACTGCTTCATCATTTCCCTCACTGACGCTTTCTCAATCTCCCCAACTATGATACTGACTCTTTTCCACATATCATCGATTATCCACTTATCTGTCATGTTTTCATCCCATTCTTCATTACTTTTTCGAAGATTCTTATTCTTCAAGGCAACATTTAGGGCAATGGATACAGACAGTACATATTCTACAGCCACACCAGGCAGCCGAACACATCCACAATACGTCCTACTCATGGTAACTATTATATAGGGAAGTATAGTACAAAGGATACCCGAGATGGGGTAGGTATGGTATGGGTGTGCCCCTCCCATTGGTGAGGGTCCGTGGGGGGGGGGGGGGGGCTTCCGCGGGGAAATTTTGAAAAATTAATGGCTCTGAGAGCGATGTTGAAGCTTCCTAAGTACTCAATCAATGTATTTTTCGGCGGGGCATATGGCCTCGTTTTTAACAGAAAAATTCTTAATACATCAATATCTATTGAAGTAAATTCTAATCCTAAGATCCCATGCATGTCAAACCAATTGGCGAGGATGCTTCCAGAGGAAAGTAAACATTTTCATCTTTGTCTTGTGGCGTGGCGTGGCGTGGATGTCGCTATTGGCAGCTGTGTCTTGAGATACCATCGTGAGTTCTGAACCGGGCTAATCTTTTCCGACAATAACAGTGCAACCAGAGCTGTCGCTTTTCTGCATTTTTTCTCGACTATCAAACATACCAATTTGCATTTGATTCTTTTCCAGAACGTGAATGAATTTTATGTGTACGACCGAATGTTTGGTACGGTGAGTATCCATTTAGCCCGAATCGAGCGTGTTCAGGTTTCCTGTTTTGATCGTGTAATGTGGGCCTGGCCGACTCCCGTTTTCCAAACCTGACCAAACTTGACAGTTAACTCGGAGAAATAACAGCGTTGGGTTAATTCCTGCACTCCTGAAGAAATTTAAGGGGAACAAATTTAAGAAGGCTGTTTACCAGGGATTTGGTTGGCTATTAGCTGACATTTAATTTGCCATCAAATGCCCAGCATTATTAATCTGCTAATTTTTTGCTTTCTCTGTTCTATTTTTTCTTCTTGCTTTGCCCGAATTTCCCCCATTGTTTTGCCGAATTTGGGAGGGCTGTTGCCCCCCCCCCCCCCCCGACAATGACGTGATAACAAGACATGAGTTACTATTAAAACCTCGGGTACTTACCACCCCGTCTGAATAAAAAGAAAATCTGAATCAAGTTTGCCTCATAGCCTCCCCATCCTCCTCCCACGGGAACAATTTAAAAATACTCCATAAATTCTAGTGGAAACTTACTTTTAGACCAGCAGTTTAGACCGAAATAGTGTGTACTTAATTTATTGTTGCAACTAGTTTATCACCCTAAAAATAAACATATTGCTCCTCGAGTGGTCTACATGACATTGTGTTTAAATAGGGGACCAACATCAGATATATTTCGGCTCCACAACGTTGGCGACATGGAAGTCATGCCCATTCAAGTGTGTGCTTCAGTGGCATTCTCTTTCAAATATAAACATGATCTAAGGTACAAATTATGGCATATTATGTCGTCGAATAGGCCTTTTTGAGATAATGTCTTTAATAATGATGTTTTAGGTCAAAACTTAAAGTAAAAGTAGAGTGTATCGAGTAAAATGGCAATTAAAATTAACCTAATCAATGTAATGTTTAGTTACACCCATGCTTGATTCCAGATCGCATCATTTTGTCCTTGGATAACTTGTTTCCGTATCTCTTTGAGGCTGTCGCATACTAGGTACTGTTCTGGCGTTGCGACCTTTGTGGTGGTACAACTGAATTAATTCTTTCTTTGTTGAGTACTTCAACATGATGTGGAGCCTATAACTCGGGTCATGCTGTTGAATGGGATCAACAAGAAACTTAACTTCGAGGCATCGCTTTCCCACACACGGTTCTAAAGCAACAAACCGTAGAACGGACGGATCTATGTTCGGCAGGACTGTCGCGAAGCATTGTTAATTGGGGTGGATGGTCGCCAAATGTACCTGGTTTTCAGTTAACAATTACCTGAATTGTCAAGAATCCAAGAAGCGGACAAGGCCGGAAAATTCAGTAAATGATGCCCCATGCTAATAGCACAGAGAACACAGGACCGAACATTGCTCGTCTCAGTGTGAGAAAAGTTTAATTTTCCGGACCTAAAAGATGCCCAATCCTTGTATCTGATATTTCTCGAATTTGGGGCGTTGCTCATAACTAGAGGAGCTGACCGTGTATCCTTGGTTGTCACGCCGCGCACAGCCCTAGTGTAATCTCCAGTGATGTGAAGGCTTTATTCCGGTCCCCGATGCAGCAAGCTAACCACATAGCGATGGATTTACTTCAAATCATACATTTATTTTGCTAATTTTCAATTTTCTGACATCAAAATAAATCTCTTCTGCCATCGTAGTAATATTGATCAAATTGAGATTTTGACGCCTTTTTCTGTTTGCGAATCTCCAAGTGAGGAACACTCCAATACTCCAACCCTTTGGACACTGATGGTATATTCCATGGGAGTTCAGAGCCATGACTGGTAGAGTCTATATTCGTTACAAGGGGGAGGGGGAGGGGGAGGGGTCAATCAATTTTTTCCACGTGCAGCCCAAAAAGCACACAAATTCACTGAACAACTATCTTCTTTATGAATTAGGTCGTATCACGATAGTAGGTAATAATGGCGGATTCTGGGACACTTTTGTACATGTACCGTACACGTACACGTACATGTACGTGTACCGCCATAGGGATTCAGTGTTAAATCGTGTACACGTGTCCAAAAATGTCGTTTTTTCATGGTGTCCCAGAATCCGCAATTGTTTTGGGGCTCACAGATCTCACTTTTGACGTTTCAAACACCCGTTGGGGAAAGCGTAGATTCAACACGTCGCTCAAAAAGTGAAAAATGTACGAAATTTTTAAGAAAATGTACATTAAACATTTTTGTCGACGTTTCATCGTGGATTAGATCATCGATCCATCGTTGGTGAACGCGAGCAAAAAACGTTTTGCGGCTTCTAGGACAGCATCAAAAAAGTGGTTTCGCCAACGGGTGTTCGAACGTCAAAAGTGCGATCCGATCGGGGAAACCCATTTGCGGATTCTAGGACAGGAAAAATCGACCTCAAAACGTTTTTTCGACGTTGGCCAACGGCGAAAAGTGAGCGTAAAGTGTAGTTACTCATCGAGGATTTTTTAAAATTTTGTTTTAAGATCGCTTTGGGCCTCCGGTACATGGAAAAAGGGGGGCTTGCGGGTTCTGAGACACCACGTTCGCGATCGCGTTTCGGACAGTCTAGGGTGCGATTTGATCGGTGAAAACGATTTACCGGGCCTCCGGTACATGGAAAAAAAGGCGGTTTGCGGGTTCTGAGACACCACGTTCGCGATCGCGTTTCGGGCGGTCTAGGGTGCGATTTGATCGGTGAAAACGATTTACCGATTCACCTCGAGAGTTTTGTGAGGTGAATCGCGTTTAATAACGTGGATATAATGGCTAGAGCAATGTATACCAAAAACCAAAAACTTGAAAAGCTTGAAATAAGTAATCACCCAATCATTTCACGTTCCTAACGCTAATTAACCAATCAGATTGCTTGATTCTCATAAACTTAATCATACAAAGTTATCTCCCCTCGTCGTGGGGGTGGGGGTCACGCCCGTCATAAAAATCGAAAGTTTCGAGAAGGTGGTCACGTGACCTATCAAATTGAAGGTATCGACGAGTGGATTAAGAAGATCGTAATTTTAACCCTCGTCGTGGTGTGGGGTCACGACCAGAGTCGAAAAACGACTTCCTTTTTACATATCCAGGCATGTGAGGTATTAATATGAAGGGCTCGATGAATACATTACAAAAATGACATTTTTCATTTTTAGAGGGGGTTGGGGTCACGCCCATCAGAAAAATCGAAAGTTTCGAGAAGGTGGTCACGTGACCTATCAAATTGAAGGTCTCGACAAGTGGATTAAGAAGATCGTAATTTTAACCCTCGTCGTTGGGTGGGGTCACGACCAGAGCCGAAAAACGTCGTTCTTTTTACAAATCCAGGCATGTGAGGTATTGATATGAAGGCTCGATGAATACATTACGAAAATGACATATTTCATTTTATGTGGGGCTGGGGTCATGACCAGAGCCGAAAAAGGCCTTCCTTTTTACAAATCCAAGCATGTGAGGTACTGATATGAAGGGCTTGATGAATACATTACAAAAATGACATTTTCCACCATCGCCTTGAGGATGGGGTTAACACCGATCCGAAAATCAAAAGTTTCGAGAAGATAGTCGTGTGACCTATCAAATTAAAGCTATCGACAAGGATATTATGAAAAGCATAATCTTTCCCTTCTTATCACGGTGGAGTTGGGACCATCTTGAAATCGAAAGTATTAAGAAAAGGTAGTTATGGAACATATTAAATTGAAAAAACAACAAGTTGAATCTGATGCATCATTCATTTTTGATATCTGTGTAAAAACGTGAAGTATGTTTTCAAAAAATATATGATTGTTATGCTAATTAGAGATGCACTCGCTTATTAACAAGTCATGCCTTAAGATGTTTCCTTCAATAATAACTCTGTTTACTGAACCATACATTTGTCAATAAAAAAAATTATAAGTTGATCTTCTAACGTTTCTACATATTGAGGATAGCCTATTTCACCATTTCCGAGAAAAATGTCAATCCAAACTATTTTTTTAGGACAAAATGCCCACGTTGAGAAGACATTACAAAACTAAACGAGTATAATCTTGACTAAATTCAAAAAATAAAACCATTTGTCACGTGTTAGAAAAGATTTGTAAACAGTCTAAACGCACGTGTGGAAAAGTTGTTTTGTTTTGTTTTTTACAATAGGAGTTAAAATATTTTAAGATAGGTGGCGTTATATAAATACAGCAACAACAAAAAACAGTGTTTACAATGTGTCAGCGTATGACTGAATGAAAATGAGAAAAAAGCTCTTTTTCTAACCACCTGATAGCGAAGCATTACATCAGTAGTCGCGATATTGATGTCATCCAACAGCAGCCAAGACATTAAGCTTTTTACGTCGACATACCACTTGTCCAAAACAATTCTCTTTTAACGCTATAAAACGGGTGAAATACATATCGGTAACGGCTCCCTTTTTTTCTTGATCAGACACAGTTGTTGGTGGAAAGTTGACTGGAGGATCGATCAAAACAATTGATCAAATATATCGAACGAAAACGACTCATTTTTTAACTACGATTGTCGCCGTATTCTAAACGTCACCACATTAATCATACAATACGATATTGGAACTGCACTACCTCTTGAATATTACAAATTTACGATTTGTATTGTCTTCAACACAAATCTAAATTCCTTCCCGCATCACCATACTTATACTATATCGCATCGAATTTGACATCGTCATCATCCCCTTGCTAGATAAACTTGAAATCGTCATCCGAATGGTGTTGCGAAGTGAGCCTATAGGGGTTGATTAAGCTCGCAAGCTCGGGTAAGAGCTCGAGCTCTTGAGGTTTTATTTTGAGGATTCAGTGGACTCATGTTTATTCAATGAGCCTGATATCGTTTGGTAAGGAAACACAAAATTCCAGAGCTGATGAGACCTCACAGAACTGCCAGTTATCACAACGTTTACAGTCCAATCTTACGATCTCTGATCGATAAATTTCCCCTAACATTCCGTAACAATGTTCGATAATAGAAATTAGTATAGAAAATCGTGTGAATTGTTCTTTGAAAATTGCATTCGCTTGTGCAGTCTTTCTGATTTTTTACAGATTGCGTTCAGGGTATAGTTTAAAAAAAAAAAAACCTTGTCAACTGGTCAGGTTCAAGGGAAGTAACTCTGCTAGGTTCAAAGGAAGTAACTCTGTCATCCGTAGGTAGAGGTTTATTGTGAGGTCATCAGAGGTCGTAATACAGGTTTGGTTCATGGAAGTAACTCCGTTCATCCGTAGGAAGAGGTTTATTATGAGATCATCAAGGGTCGTGATACAGGTTAGGTTCAAGGGAAATAACTTCGTAACAACTCATCCGTCAAACGGTTATGTTCGAGGGAAGTAACTCTGTAACACCTCGTCCATAGGTAGAGGTTTATTATGAGGTCCTCAGGAGTCATGATACAGGTTAGGTTCATCAAATGATTAGGTTCGAGGGAAGTAACTATATAACAACTCATTCATCCAAACAAAATTAAAATTCGATGCACCATACTAAGAAGTGCTTGAAAAAAACAACATTTTTTTTAGGTTAGGTTCGAGGGAAGTAACTCTAACAACTCATCCGTTCAAACAAAAATTAAAATTTGATTCACCATATTAAGAAGTGCTTGAAAACATCTCCGGATGTTAGGTTATGTTCAAGAAAGTAACTCTGTAACAACTCATACGTTCAAATGGTTAGGTTCGAGGGAAGTAACTCTGTATAACAACTCATCCGAGGTTTATTATGAGGTAATCAGGGGTTATGATACGGGTTAAGTTCAAAGGAGGTAACTCTGTCATCCATAGATTCAAGGAAGTAACACTATAACACCAAGGTTTATTATTATGTCATCAGGAGTCATGATACAGGTGAGGTTTAAGGGAAGTAACGCTATCATCCGTAGATTCGGGGAAGTAACAATCAACTCACCCGTCAAATGATTAGGTTCGAGGAAAGTAACTCTGTAACAACTCATCCGTAGGTTCGAGAGAAGTAACTCTGTAACACCATAGGTAGAGGTTTATTATGCGGTCATCAGAGGTTATGATATGGGTTAAGTTCAAGGGAAGTAACTCTTGTCATCCGTCAAAATAATTCGGTTCAAGTGAAGTAACTTTGTAACGTCGTAGGTAGAGGTGAATAATTATGAGTACAGCAAAGGTCATGATGAGTACATTAGAGACCACGTTGAGACCATCAGGAGCCAAGATACAGGTTAGGTTCAAGGAAGTAACAACTCATCTGTAGGTTCAAGGAAGTAACTCTGTAACACCACAGGTAGAGGTTTATTATGAGGTCATCAGGGGTCATGATACAGGTTAGGTTCAAGGGAAGTAACTCTATCATTCGTCGGTTCAAGGGAAGTAACACTGTAACACCTAGGTTATTATTAGGTCATCAGGAGTCGTGATACAGGTGAGCTTTAAGTTAAGTAACTCTATCATCCATAGGTTCGAGAGAAGTAGCTTTGTAGCACCAAGGTTTACTATGAAGTCGTCAGGGTAGGTTCGAGGGAAGGAATAACTCATCCCAGGTTTATTATGAGGTCATCAGGGGTTACGATACGGGGTAGGTTCGAGGACAAAGTAAGAGGTTCGAGGGAAGTAACTCTGTAACACCAAGGTTTATTATGAAGTCATCAGGGTAGATTCGAGGGAAGTAACTCTGAATAACAACCCATCTGAGGTTTATGATGAGATCATCAAGGGTTACGATACGGGTTAGGTTCGAGGAAAAAGTAACTCTGAACAAAACAAATAGATATTATAAAGTATAATTCGTTGCAGTTTTTGTTCCTTTTCCATAAAGAAAAATTATATATATTAAAAAAACATTCGGGCGGGTGGTCTTTTTTTTCTCCCTGAGAGGTTGTTTATGGTAATTCAACCCCCACCCAAACGCCTGGTGGATCAGGCAAAATTTCCCAAATATATTGGTTATTCACCGTAGGGGTATTGGGTCAGAAATGAAGTGAGGTTTGAATGTTTGTTTTTAAGTGAAAAGTGAAAATTATGACGCAGGACGAAACGCCTCGTGGGTGAAAACGTCTCAGGATGAAACGTCTCTGGGACAAATCAAATGTCGAAGCGCCAACTTTCACAGATTTATGTTACCAATAATAAAAAAAAATCCTTTCACAACCTGCCTAATAAAATCGTGAATCACAATTTTTTCCTCATTATATTCAAAATTATCACAACCCATTTGAACGGGTAGTTCATCCATAAATCATATTTTTGGAAATCTGAAAATGAAATACAAAACGAATGTTTGCGTGTTTTTATTAACCAATTCGACCGCACATACCTACCTATATGCGATTTATTTTCAACTATGTCTGTTACTTTTATATCAAGCAACGGTTACTATTAGTTATCCACTTATCCTGCTTCTCAAATGCATTTATTTAAATTAACTGGGAAACTCGTAACGGTTTCAAATAACAGGACCCAAATTCCCATGACAGTCATTTACAATACAAATGTTACTAAAAATAAATGCCAGGAGACTGTGTTCCATTCAACATTATGGAGCCCGGGAAGTGACAGGCTTCTCTCTTTTTTATTTCGTTTTAACGAAATATTATTTAGTTTTAACGAAATATTATTTCGAAATAACGAAATAATATTTCGAAATAACGAAATAATTATTTCGTTTTAACGAAATATTATTTCGGAATAACGAAATAATATTTCGAAATAACGAAATATTATTTCGTTTAAACGAAATAATATTTCGAAATAACGAAATAATATTTCGTTTTAACGAAATAATTATTTCGTTTTAACGAAGTAAGTATCTGTAGCGGTGGGCAGGGTCAGATTACACGGCCTCGCTACTTTTTGATTGCAAATTCTGCATACTTAGCTAGTAACACGGTTATATATTCTAGAAAAATATGAATTTTACTCATTAGAATAAATGACTTCACTTTATTGTTGAATAAATTTAGTCGTATTCACTTGAAACACTCGCCAATCAATTAACGTTTTTAGCGTTATGTGTATGAAGGAATATTCCCAGTGTTTTTTTTGTTTTGCGCTATTCTGTATATCAAATAGTGGTTTATCGGTACAGAAAAAACTGAAGTGGCGGAATGTCTATGGGTGTCCCCCCCCCCCTCCCCCCGCCCTACATGGCTTGCCGTCCATACTCTCCTCAAAACATTCTGATTACAGGCCCGATACCGATAGACTATAAATGGCCGGCAAAAGTAGACATGGAAAACAGAGAACGACACTATAAGATGCATACGTATACGGCCATGGGGGCTCGGGGTGGGGGGGGGGGGGGGGGTGGGGTGGTTGTGATGTCGGGGAAAATCATTTTTTTCTGGCAGTTTTCATTATATTTTGGGCCAAGCTTCATTGACCTTCCTGTAGTTCCAAACACCCAGTCTAATGTCTTCATATAAGGAACACCGCCCTATAAGACCAAACTTGGAACCAAAGTCCGTAATATATTTGTTTTGGGCTTTGTACGTCTCACAAGGCGTGCCACACAAAAAAATTATATTACGGACTTTGGGTGCAAGTTTGGACTTCAGTCTTATCAGAGTGAAAACGCGTCTGATGACTTTGGATACACGGGTGTAACAGTTCATTTCAAAACATTTCCCGGGAGAGCATGCATGCCTCCATGCTATTTGGGGTGCGGGAGGTAGGGGGGGGGGGGAGGGGGGCGAACCACCGCCGCCGCTGCCTATAAACATTTCTGTCGGAAAATAATTGCTGAACTTGTATGAATCGAAAGCAAACAACTTCAGTTTTTGAGATGTCAAAAATTATATTGTTAAAGTTGTTGACTAAAATCAGCAGCTGGATAAGTCACAACTCAGGTACCCGGAGACTCAATAGAATTGTTCTCAGAGCCTCAGATTTAAAACAATTTTTCTGGGGAGGCTCCCGATCCCCATCAACGGGAGGGTGACACCCTTTACCATACACTCCCCTCCCCCACCTCTGTGTTGGATACCTCAGGTATGCCTTCGGCACACAAAAGTCCGCCCGCCCCCACTCTCTCCTCTATGTTGGATTGTTAAATACGGCTGGCTTCGGGCCGCCAGTCCCCGGTCTTCCACTTCGTTTCCACGTCGCTCAATGATGCCGGAAAAAATCTTCCAGCCCCTTCTAAAATTATTGCCCCTACGACTATGATAAAATGACGGTTCCCCCTAAATGGTTGGAAAAAAATTCAAAACGTTTCTTTAAACGGCCTAATTTTCCAGAGTCTGATTGTAAGTAATGAAAGTAAACAATTATTCATGGGGAAAAATCGACAGAATATAGCATTTTCTGACATGTTTGCATTCTCCATCACCCCATGTACTAACTGATTTATTTCGTTTTTCTGAAATGATTATTTCGTTTTAACTGAGTACAATTGCAGCTCACTAAGAGTATTTTCTGTACACTATAAAACTGATTTTAGCGCCACCGCCGCCCCGAAATTTTCCCTGCCCCCGCCGTCCCTACCAATACTGCGGACTCGATGCAACACTAAATTGAAAAGATTCACAACTTCACGACGGTTAGAAGGTATTTCGATTCGATGGTATTTAATATATTACGTGGGGACGCGATGTCTCAGAGGTAACGGCTTGGAATTTAAACCGAAAGGTCCACGGTTCGATCCCCGCCAGGGGTTACTACGTTGTGTCCTAGGGCAAGGCAGTACATCCCGATTGCCCATGTGGGGGCACGGTGGTGCCGTGTACGTCGATTGCGCACTTGTCTTCAACCAGTGCTAACCCTGCTTGTATGGAGTTAGTACGTTGGGGAGTCTGGCAGTTGCTCGCCGTTGCTAGGTGATTCTCTCTGCGTACTCTGGCTTCCTCCACCCATAAAACTGTCCGACGCGAGGTGACCATAGCTGTCGAAAGTGTCGAAATGAATATACACTACGCCCTGAGTCAGCCGAGAAATGTTGGCGCGCCTTTCAAAATATGTGTCTCTGCAACAACTACTTTCTACCAATCTGTCTGTCGCCAAAACTTTCGAATGCAGGAAAATCAAGTGTTAACTACACCCTCCCGACAACCCGTGAGTCATCATCGAGATGCTTCAGGTAAAAAAAACCTACCGACGTTTGGCTATGATTGTCACAGAGTTATAAAAACAACCTGCCAGAAATCACAAAACGGGGCCGATAATGGAAGCTCTCGAGAAAGGAGGTACTGCAAATATTCTTCGATACACATATCGCGAAAACTGGAAACATTATAACGTCAATTGATTTGCGAGTGTTTCAAGAGAATATGACTTAATTTATTGCATAATAAAGTGAAGTCATCAATTTTAATCACAAAAATTCATATTTTTGGCATACGTAACTTTGTTACTAAGCTAAACAAGCAGCATTTACAATAAAAAAATAGCGAGGCGCTTTAAGCTAAAGCTGCAAAACACTACAAACGGCTGCAGATATTTATTTCGTTTAAACGAAATATTATTTCGTTTTAACGAAATAATTATTTCGTTAAAACGAAATAATATTTCGTTAAAACGAAATAAATAAGTTAGAGCATGGGGTGATGGAGGATGCAAACATGTCAGAAAATGCCGTGTTCGGCCAATTTTTCTCCATGAATCAGCATGTACAATTGTTCACTTCCATTATTTGAGAGAGAAAAATAATTGTGAACAATCAGACTCAGGAAAATGACGCCTTTTAAATAACCGTTTTGAATTGTTGCCCCAACTTTATGGGGGAACGTCACTTAATCATAAGCATACGGGCATTTTTTTTAGAAGGGCTGAAGATTTTGACCGAAAAGTGATGCTGCAGGCATTATTGCGGCATGTGGAACCGAGGTGGGTGAATGAGGGATGGCGGCCCTCTCCCGCAAGTCCGAAGCGAGCCGTATTTAAAAATCCGACATGGGGGGTGGGGGGTGGGGTGGACGGAAGGACTTTTATGTGTGCCGAAGGCATTCCGAGGTGTCCAATTCCGATGTGCGAGAGTGTATGGTAGGGATGTCCCCCTCCCATTGGTGGGAATGGGGTGGGTGGGGGGGGGGGGGGCTCCCTAGAGAAATTGTTTTAAGTCAGAGGCTCTGAGAACAATTCTAGAGCCTCCGGGTGTCTCAGCTGTGACTTGTCCAGTTGCTGATTTTAGTCAATAACTTTAACAATATATTGTTGACATTTCAAACTCTGAAGCTGTTTGCTTTCGATCCATACAAATTCATCAATTATTTTCCGACAGAAATGTTTATAAGCGGCGTAACCCCCTCCCCACACTCCCAACAGCATGGGCATGCTCTCTCGGGTATTTTTTTTTAAACTGTTAGGCCGGTGTATCCAAAGTCATCAGACGCGTTATCATCCTGATAAGACTGTAGTCCAAACTAGCACACAAGTCCGTAATATAATTTTTTTGGTGTGGCACGTCCTGTGAGACGAACCGTGCCAAAAAAATATATAATAAAATATTACGGACTATTGTTCCAAGTTTGGTTTTATGGGGCGGTATCCCTTATTTAAAAACAATAGATTGAATGTTTGACACTACAGGTATGTCAATGAAGCTTTCCCTCCCCCCGCCCCAAAATTATGAAAACTGCATGAAAAAGATGATTTTCCCCGACTTCGCAGCCCCCCCCCCCCCTCCCATCGAGTCACCTTGGTCTGTACGTCTATGCATCTTATAATGTCATTTTCTATGTGTGTGTGTGTGAGGGGGGGGGGGGGGGTACCCTTGGACTTTCCGCCGCTTCACTTTCCTTCTGCACCGATAAACGACGCTATGATATACGGAACAACACCAAAAAAAACCTCTGGTAATACACATATCGCGAAAAACGGAGAGATCGTAACGTTAATTGATCGGAGAGTGCTTCAAGTGGATACCACTAAATTTATTCCACAATAAAGTGAAGTCATTAATTTTAATGAGTCAAATTCATATTTTGCTAGAATACTTAGCTAAGTAAGCAGAATTTGCAATCGAAAAGTAGTGAGGCGGTGTAATCTGGCCCTGCTTGCCGTTACAGATACTTATTTCGTTAAAACGAATTATTATTTCGTTAAAACGAAATAATTATTTCGTTAAAACGAAATATTATTTCGTTATTTCGAAATAATATTTCGTTAAAACGAAATAATTATTTCGTTATTTCGAAATATTATTTCGTTATTTCGAAATAATATTTCGTTAAAACGAAATAATATTTCGTTATTTCGAAATATTATTTCGTTTAAACGAAATAATATTTCGTTATTTCGAAATATTATTTCGTTATTTCGAAATAATATTTCGTTAAAACGAAACAATTATTTCGTTATTTCGAAATATTATTTCGTTATTTCGAAATAATATTTCGTTAAAACGAAATAATATTTCGTTAAAACGAAATAAAAAAAGAGAGAAGCCTGTCACTTCCCGGGCTCCATACAACATAGAACCTGACTTTACAGACTTTTCTGAAGGTTGGTGCGAATCAAACGTGGTGCGAATCGACCACTCCCCTTCGTGACTGTTTGTTGTCAGACTGAAAAACACCTTCCTTCTTGCTCTCATTATGACTTACCTTTTACAAAATAAAACACTTTCTGTCGTGAATATTGCTGAAACCCACCCACTTTATTAAAGTATGATGTAGAAAAAGCTTGAAGTGTTAATTCAAAAAAAAGAATTCGTCAACTCATCGATATCGATTTACAGAAATGAGCACAATATCTCATGGTTTTTTTTAAAGATTTTTTGATGACATAAAAAGGTTGCATGCGCAGCAAAAATGACCATGCGCGCGGGCCTGAAAAATATAGAGGTTCTTTTTTCTCGTCTAATGTAATTAATAATACATCAATATTTTTAAAAAAAAAAAATCAGTTTTTAACTGATAGTAGTGTAGTTGTTATGACTGATAGGTTAGGGTTTTTATTACGAGTACATCAAGGTGGACAGCTCTATTCCATTCCCTCACCCGAGTCCCTTTGCGTGAAGACTTCTTTTTTTAGTTCAATTCAAGAGGTGTTAACCTCATCGAGATTTGGAAACGGTTTATAACTTCACGAAATATACATTTCTCTTGCTGTTTGCTTAATTTTTTATATAAAAATAATGACTAAGAGTTTGTTGACCCTAGAGACGTCTTTTAGATTTTCTCCTTGATAAGACGCGAAACACGATATCAAACGCAGTTTATCTTTCTTGCTTCTCACGTTTTCGAGTTGTAAGAATCGTTTGCTTTTGACCAGTCTGTCTTGAAAATCGAACATGTGTTTGGTAAGCGGATTGAACGATTTTTTCATCCTTTTTTTCACCCTCCAAAGGAACTTCGAATTCTCCTCTTTCGCTCACGAAAACCCATTGATCATTTCCAGGTCCGATCCAGGTGAGCAATATACTGTAACACATCGCACTATCGTAAGGACAATGCTGCTTTTTGTACGGATTTTATAACCTACATTAGGTAGGGATACGGGCCCTCTAGAATTTCAAATTCTCGACATCATCCCTATCTTTTTTACAAAGTAGAGTAATAAGACCTAATCTCTGAGACTCAGACAGATTTTACCAGAGATAAAACGCTCAGGTTGAGATACTGCCACTTAATGTTCTAATGATACTGAAACGGGAGTTCTCTCTCTGAATACTACTATGGAAAACTGTGATTATAACCCTCAACTAAATTGTCCAAAACAAAAAAATATATATTTCCTGTACATCTCCCTAACCACCGGCACCCTCCCCTCCCTTCCCTTCCCTAATCCCTTCCCCTCCCCTTCCCTAATTCACCCTCACTACCCTTTCCTACTCCCGCCCCCTCCCCTAATCCCCCTTCCTCCCCTTCCCTAATCCCCCCTCCCCATCCCAAAAAATCTTTAAACAAAACATGAGATATTGTGCTCATTTCGGTACATCGATATCGATGAGTTGACGAATTCTTTTTTTTAAATTAACACTTCAAGCTTTTTCTACATCATACTTTAATAAAGTGGGTGGGTTTCAGCAATATTCACGACAGAAAGTGTTTTATTTTGTAAAAGGTAAGTCATAATGAGAGCAAGAAGGAAGGTGTCTTTCAGTCTGACAACAAACAGTCACAAAGGGGAATGGTCGATTCGCACCACGTTTGATTCGCAGCAACCTTCAGAAAAGTCTGCAAAGTCAGGTTCTATGTTGAATGGAACACAGTCTCCTGGCATTTATTTTAGTAACATTTGTATTGTAAATGACTGTCATGGGAATTTGGGTCCTGTTATTTGAAACCGTTACGAGTTTCCCAGTTAATTTAAATAAATGCATTTGAGAAGCAGGATAATTGGATAACTAATAGTAACCGTTGCTTGATATAAAAGTAACAGACATAGTTGAAAATAAATCGCATATAGGTAGGTATGTGCGGTCGAATTGGTTAATAAAAACACGCAAACATTCGTTTTGTATTTCATTTTCAGATTTCCAAAAATATGATTTATGGATGAACTACCCGTTCAAATGGGTTGTGATAATTTTGAATATAATGAGGAAAAAATTGTGATTCACGATTTTATTAGGTAGGTTGTGAAAGGATTTTTTTTTATTATTGGTAAAATAAATCTGTGAAAGTTGGCGCTTCGACATTTGATTTGTCCCAGAGACGTTTCATCCAGAGACGTTTTCACCCACGAGGCGTTTCGTCCTGAGTCATAATTTTCACGTTTCACTTAAAAACAAACATTCAAACCTCACTTCATTTCTGACCCAACACCCCTACGGTGAATAACCAATATATTGGGGAAATTTTGCCTGATCCACCAGGCGTTTGGGTGGGGGTTGAATTACCATAAACAACCTCTCAGGGAGAAAAAAAAAGACCGCCCGCCCGAATGCTTTTTTAGAAAAAAATGGTTTGAGAAACAGACAATCAACTTTGTATGGTCTTATTAATTTTTTCTATTATCGATTTTTAATATATAAAATTTTTCTTTATGGAAAAGGAACAAAAACTGCAACGAATTATACTTTATAATATTTATTTGTTTTGTTCAGAGTTACTTTTTCCTCGAACCTAACCCGTATCGTAACCCTTGATGATCTCATCATAAACCTCAGATTGGTTGTTATACAGAGTTACTTCCCTCGAATCTACCCTGATGACTTCATAATAAACCTTGGTGTTACAGAGTTACTTCCCTCGAGCCTGTTACTTTGTCCTCGAACCTAACCCGTATCGATGACCTCATAATAAACCTGGGATGAGTTATTCCTTCCCTCGAACCTACCCTGACGACTTCATAGTAAACCTTGGTGCTACAAAGCTACTTCTCTCGAACCTATGGATGATAGAGTTACTTAACTTAAAGCTCACCTGTATCACGACTCCTGATGACCTAATAATAACCTAGTTGTTACAGTGTTACTTCCCTGGAACCTACGAATGATAGAGTTACTTCCCTTGAACCTAACCTGTATCATGACCCCTGATGACCTCATAATAAACCTCTACCTATGGTGTTACAGAGTTACTTCCTTGAACCTACAGATGAGTTGTTACTTCCTTGAACCTAACCGGTATCTTGGCTCCTGATGATCTCAACGTGGTCTCTAATGTACTCATCACGACCTTTGCTGTACTCATAATTCACCTCTACCTACGGCGTTACAAAGTTACTTCACTTGAACCGAATTATTTTGACAGATGACAGGAGTCACTTCCTTTGAACTTAACCCATATCATAACCTCTGATGACCGCATAATAAACCTCTACCTGTGGTGTTACAGAGTTACTTCTCTCGAACCTACGGATGAGTTGTTACAGAGTTACTTCCCTCGAACCTAATCATTTGACGGGTGAGTTGATTGTTACTTCCCCGAATCTACGGATGATAGCGTTACTTCCCTTAAACCTCACCTGTATCATGACTCCTGATGACATAATAATAAACCTTGGTGTTATAGTGTTACTTCCTTGAATCTATGGATGACAGAGTTACCTCCTTTGAACTTAACCCGTATCATAACCCCTGATGACCTCATAATAAACCTCGGATGAGTTGTTATACAGAGTTACTTCCCTCGAACCTAACCATTTGAACGTATGAGTTGTTACAGAGTTACTTCCTTGAACATAACCTAACACCTGGAGGTGTTTTCAAGCACTTCTTAATATGGCGAATCGAATTTTAATTTTTGTTTGAACGGATGAGTTGTTAGAGTTACTTCCCTCGAACCTAACCTAAAAAATCTTTTTTTTTCAAGCACCTCTTAGTATGGTGCATCGAATTTTAATTTTGTTTGGCTGAATGAGTTGTTATATAGTTACTTCCCCTGAACCTAATCATTTGATGAACCTAACCTGTATCATGACTCCTGAGGACCTCATAATAAACCTCTACCTATGGACGTCGAGGTGTTACAGAGTTACTTCCCTCGAACATAACCGTTTGACGGATGAGTTGTTACGAAGTTACTTCCCTTGAACCTAACCTGTATCAACACCTCTGATATACTCATAATAAACCTCTACTTTGGGGTGGGTTGTCACCGAGTTACTTCCCTTGACCCTAACCTGTATCACGACCCTTGATGATCTCATAATAAACCTCTACCTACGGATGAACGGAGTTACTTCCATGAACCAACCCTGTATTACTACCTCTGATGTCCTCATAATAAACCTCTACCTACGGATGACAGAGTTACTTCCTTTGAACCTAGCAGAGTTACTTCCCTTGAACCTAACCATTTGACAAGGTTTTTTTTTTTTAAACTAAACCCTGAACGCAATCTGTAAAAAATCAGAAATACTGCACAAGCGAATGCAATTTTCAGAGAACAATTCACACGATTTTCTATACTAATTTCTATTATCGACCATTGTTACGAAATGTTAGGGAAAATTTATCAATCAGAGATCGGAAGATCGGACTGTAAACGTTGTGATAACTGGCAGTTCTGTGAGGTCTCACCAGCTCTGGAATTTTGTGTTTCCTTACCAAACGATATCAGGCTCATTGAATAAACATGAGTCCACTGAATCCTCAAAATAAAACCTCAAGAGCCCCAGCTCTTACCCGAGCTTGCGAGCTTAATCAACCCCCATGGGCACACTTCGCAACACCATTCGGATGACGATTTCAAGTTCATCTAGCAAGGGGATGATGACGATGTCAAATTCGATGCGATATAGTATAAGTATGGTGATGCGGGAAGGAATTTATGATTTGTGTTGAAGACAATACAAATCGTAAATTTGTAATATTCAAGAGGTAGTGCAGTTCCAATATCGTATTGTATGATTAATGTGGTGACGTTTAGAATACGGCGACAATCGTAGTTAAAAAATGAGTCGTTTTCGTTCGATATATTTGATCAATTGTTTTGAACGACCCTCCAGTCAACTTTCCACCAACAACTCTGTCTGATCAAGAAAAAAGGGAGTCGTTACCGAGATGTATTTCACCCGTCTTATAGCGTTAAAAGAGAATTGTTTTGGACAAGTGGTATGTCGACGTAAAAAGCTTAATGTCTTGGCTGCTGTTGGATGACATCAATATCGCGACTACTGATGTAATGCTTCGCTATCAGGTGGTTAGAAAAAGAGCTTTTTTCTCATTTTTATTCAGTCATACGCTGACACATTGTAAACATTGCTTTTTGTTGTTGCTGTATTTATATAACGCCACCTATCTTAAAATATTTTAACTCCTATTGTAAAAAACAAAACAAAAGAACTTTTCCACACGTGCGTTTAGAATGTTTACATATCTTTTTTAACACGTGATAAATGGTTTCATTTGAATTTAGTCAAGATTATACTCATTTAGTTTTGTAATGTCTTCTCAACGTGGGCATTTTGTCCTAAAAAAAAAGTTTGGATGGACACTTTTTTCGGAAATGGTGAAATAGGCTATCCTCAATATGTAGAAACGTTAGAAGATCAACTTATAATTTTTTTTATTCACAAATCTATGGTTCAGTAAACAGAGTTATTATTGAAGGAAACATTTTAAGGCGTGACTTGTTAATAAGCGAGTGCATCTCTAATTAGCACAACAATCATATATTTTTTGAAAACATACTTAACGTTTTAACACAGATATCAAAAATGAATGATGCATCAGATTCAACTTGTTGTTTTTTTCAATTTAATATGTCCCATAACTACCTTTTCTTAATACTTTCGATTTCAAGATGGTCCCAACTCCACCGTTATAAGAAGGGAAAGATTATGATTTTCATAATATCCTTGTCGATAGCTTTAATTTGATAGGACAAACGACTATCTTCTCGAAACTTTTGATTTTCTGATCGGTGTTAACCCCATCCCCAAGGCGATGGTGGAAAATATCATTTTTGTAATGTATTCATCAAGCCCTTCATATCAGTACCTCACATGCTTGGATTTGTAAAAAGGAAGACCTTTTTCGGCTCTGGTCGTGGCCCCACCCCCACATAAAATGAAAAATGTCATTTTCGTAATGTATTCATCGAGCCTTCATATCAATACCTCACATGCCTGGATTTGTAAAAAGAACGACGTTTTTCGGCTCTGGTCGTGACCCCACCCCACGACGAGGGTTAAAATTACGATATTCTTAATCCACTCGTCGAGACCTTCAATTGATAGGTCACGTGACCACCTTCTCGAAACTTTCGATTTTTCTGATGGGCGTGACCCCAACCCCCTTTAAAAATGAAAAATGTCATTTTTGTAATGTATTCCTCGAGTCCTTCATATTAATACCTCGCGTGCCTGGATATGTAAAAAGGAAGTCGTTTTTCGACTCTGGTCGTGACCCCACCCCACGACGAGGGTTAAAATTACGATCTTCTTAATCCACTCGTCGAGACCTTCAATTTGATAGGTCACGTGACCACCTTCTCGAAACTTTCGATTTTTCTGATGGGCGTGACCCCCACCCCCACATAAAATGAAAAACGTCATTTTTGTAATGTATTCATCGAGCCCTTCATATTAATACCTCACATGCCTGGATATGTAAAAAGAAAGTCGTTTTTCGGCTCTGGTCGTGACCCCAGCCCACGATGAGGGTTAAAATTACGATCTTCTTAATCCACTCGTCGAGACCTTCAATTTGATAGGTCACGTGACCACCTTCTCGAAACTTTCGATTTTCTGATGGGTGTGACCCCCCACCCCCACATAAAATGAAAAACGTCATTTCTGTAATGTATTCATCGAGCCCTTCATATTAATTCCTCACATGCCTGAATTTGTAAAAAGGAAGACGTTTTTCGACTCTGGTCGTGACCCCACCCCACGATGAGGGTAAAATTACGATCTTCTTTATCCACTCGTCGAGACCTTCAATTTGATAGGTCACGTGACCACCTTCTCGAAACTATCGATTTTTATGATGGGCGTGATTCCACCCCCACATAAAATGAAAGACGTCATTTTTGTAATGTATTCATCGAGCCCATCACATTAATACCTCACATGCCTGGATTTGTAAAAAGGACGACATTTTTCGTCTCTGGTCGTGACCCCACCTCACGACGAGGGTTAAAATTACGATCTTCTTAATTCACTCGTAGAGACCTTCAATTTGATAGATCACGTGACCACCTTCTCGAAACTTTCGATTTTTATGACGGGCGTGACCCCCATCCCCACGACGAGGGGAGATAACTTTGTATGATTAAGTTTATGAGAATCAAGCAATCTGATTGGTTAATTAGCGTTAGGAACGTGAAATGATTGGGTGATTACTTATTTCAAGCTCTTCAAGCTTTTGGTTTTTGGTATACATTGCTCTAGCCATTATATCCACGTTATTAAACGCGATTCACCTCACAAAACTCTCGAGGTGAATCGGTAAATCGTTTTCACCGATCAAATCGCACCCTAGACCGTCCGAAACGCGATCGCGAACGTGGTGTCTCAGAACCCGCAAACCCCCCTTTTCCCATGTACCGGAGGCCCAAAGCGGTCTTAAAACAAAATTTTAAAAAATCCTCGATGAGTAACTACACTTTACGCTCACTTTTCGCCGTTGGCCAACGTCGAAAAAACGTTTTGAGGTCGATTTTTCCTGTCCTAGAATCCGCAAATGGGTTTCCCCGATCGGATCGCACTTTTGACGTTCGAACACCCGTTGGCGAACGTCGGTGTCCCAGAATCCGCAAACCACTTTTTTTGATGCTGTCTTAGAAGCCGCAAAACGTTTTTTGCTCGCGTTCATCAACGATGATCTAATCCACGATGGAAACGTCGACAAAAATTTTTAATGTACATTTTCTTAAAAATTTCGTACATTTTTCACTTTTTGAGCGACGTGTTGAATCTACCCGTTCGCCAACGGGTGTTTGAACGTCAAAAGTGCGATCTGTGAGCCCCAAAACAATTGCGGATTCTGGGACACCATAAAAAAACGACATTTTTGTACACGTGTACACGATTTAACACTGAATCCCTATGGCGGTACACGTACATGTACGTGTACGGTGCATGTACAAAAGTGTCCCAGAATCCGCCATTATTACTTACTCACGATAACGGACCAGAAAAGAGGCCTTTACGGTTTAGCCCTTTACCTAACATGAAAAGCAGACGACACTTGCCAAACAAATTCTTGAATAACTAATTTTTTTTATTTTTTGTCTCAAAAACATAGGTTATGACTCCTCATTGGAACGAGTTCGTTCCAATGAATGGTCATAACCTATGTTTTTGAGACAAAATTAATTGGCGACTTTTGAGAATACGCTGGGCGATTTTTGCTGTTACGTTGGGTAAAGGGTTAAAGAGTTATGGATATGGCAGGTAGACTGCCAATCTGGTTATGTCATCTCCTTGTAATTTTTGTACCACAGAATCAATACTCTTTGTTCGTCGTTTATCTCGTTACTTTGTAGCCTCCTCCTCCATATGCTTTCTAATTTACAGTATATTTCGAAGGGGACATGTATTACAGAAAAAAAAATATTGATTGATTAGAAACAATCGGTCGGGTCATTCTTCCATTAACTTGCGTTTATCTTTCCACAGGAATGTATATTCCAATCATTAGCTGCTCTTTATTGATCCCTATTTGGCGATGTTTGTCACGTGAACAAGCAACGGCACTGGAAATCGGTTTCCAAGGCTCAGTCGGCGTAGTAATTTCCTCCACACTTTAATGAGAGATATCTCTGTTAGTTTATAGAATACTTCATTGTTGGTGAGATTCAGGAGATCTTGTCAACCACTAAACTCGTCCAACACCACCAGCGTAAAGTGATAGATTCATTTTGAAAACCCAGAGCGTGGATATGACTGCCAGCAGATCATGAAAGAAATACACCCTGTCTCGTCTCATTATTAAAGGAGAAACCCGAAAAACACTGTACACCTTCCAAATATAGCCACATTCACGCTTCTTCGTGTTCCATTAAGACTAAAATCCAAATCCTCGCCGTCTGATTGGACGAGAGCTCGCTTATTTGTTTCCATATTTACGGCTCCAGTAACAGTTACCGTCTGACGTCAACACGCGGAATATTTGATGATTACAATGGGAGGATATTCAAAGTGTATAGTGTCCATAAAATCGAGGCCAGTGATCATTCTATACTCACAACCCACTTGTAAGTTCATGATTTGAACTGAGATGGAATATTATTATTAAAAAATTGGGGTGTCTGTAATTTTGACTTGTTAAACAAGGTTCATTGTCGTCCGTGAAAGTGCTCGAATTGGAAAAATGTTTTCCATGCCAAGGAATTACTTGAAATTTGTGCATTGGTCTTAAAAGTGTTGAAAGTCCTATATTTTCTAAAAAAAAGTTCAAATTTTAATTTCGTCTGTGCAGCATTCACTGCTGTACTGTGCAACAGAAATTAAAGCCTTGGATCATTCTTTAAAACCAAAAACTTTACCAAATAATTCTGCTTCTCTGTTCTATGTACCAGGTGTTGTTCATGACTGACAAATAGGCTTTTGTGGGCAAAACTCAAAAGAGTTAAATGTCCTCACATTCTCCTCGTAATGACTAGAAGGTTGTGGAGGGGCATGGCAGGCCAAAATGAAGTGCGGAGGGGGAAAATATTTTACAGCAGTAGATAAATGCTTTATCCCTCGACTTCCTTTCACCTCATGCTGGGTTAACCCTTTACCTAGCATATGGGCAAAACCGGCCAGCGCTATTCGCAAAATAACCAGTCAATATGCATTATGTTTTCATTTTTTGTCTCAAAACAAAGCTTATGACCCTCAGTGGAAGAGCTCGTTCCAATGAGGGGTCATTGGCTATGTTTGTGACGCAAAAAATGAAATAAAATATTTAGTCAAGGATTTTGTTTACAAGTGTCTTCAGCCTTTCATGTTAGGCTAAAGAGTTAAGATTATCTATTCCCCACAGGTGAACGTCCAGGGGAATGATAGTAACTTTCCCTGCCAACTTGAGAACCTGGGTACCTTTTAACTGGTAGAGTGCTGGAAGCCCATATTTGGGCTTTATTATGAAGAACCGGAGCCACAATTCAACAGGCCCATATTCCGTGCATGTTCTGTGTATTGTTTTTGATGAAAAATCATTTAGTCTGTAAGAATTTGTCTTGTTACAATTTAGGGGAGAGTGCCTGTAGGCACTCTCCCATAAATTGTAACAAGGCAAAGACTTGTGAACAATTTCTGATGACCAAAAATAATTTAGCACTCTACCAGTTAAGGCTTACGAACCCAGAGAGTGTAAGAGTAACCATAGAAAAATGACCCAACAAATATCAGAGTGAAAGTACATGAACCAGTTCTAGGGATTTCAGGTATGAATAATATTATATAGTGTTCCAATTTTTCAGGAAGGTGGGGTGTTGGAGTGAGTTCCCCTCAACAACGCCACAGAGTGGTGGAAATTTAACTGTTCACCGAACACGACAACAGACATTTTAGCTGAACTTTGAACCCAGTTGACCACCAAACTCCCTCGTAACTCCTTTCCAATGACTGGAATGAGACTGAACAGTACTACAAAATTTAACTACCCTTATAAAAAAGTACCATGGTAAACCATGGTAAATCCCAAAATACCCTGGTAATACCCTGGTATCCCAAAATACCCTGGTAATACCATGGTATACCATGGTATTACCAGGGTATTTTGGGATTTACCATGGTTTACCATGGTACTTTTTATAAGGGTAGGCCTCATTCAAGAAACCCCAACTGTTAAATATCTCCATTAGGCCTGTTAGGTCAAGATGCGCATGATTGAACGCACGTAGCGGCGAGCTGTGACCGATCACGAGAGGGGGTATCCCATTTGCGTTGTTGGAGCCAGTTTTTCTGTGGAATATTTTTGAAAATGGAAAGTCAGTGAGGCTCTCCAATGGCTTCCTTGTACAAGAGCTCAATTTTTCCCATAAAAATATTCCTTGTATTTGACCTGTAACAAATGTCATAGCCATAAACTAGGAATAGAAGATATCTCCTAATGATGAGATAATAAGTCCTAATGATAAGACAATATCTTCTAATGATGAGATAATATCTCCTAATGATGAGCTAATATCTCCTAATGATTAAATAAAAAGTCCTAATGTTGAGATATTATCTCCTAATGATGAGATAATATCTCGTAATGATGAGATATTATCTCCTAATGATGAGATAATATCTCGTAATGATGAGATATTATCTCCTAATGATGAGATAATATCTCCTAATGATCAGATAAGTCCTAATGATGAGATAATATCTCGTAATGATGAGATAATATGTCCTAATGATGAGATAATATCTCGTAATGATGAGATATTGTCTCCTAATGATGAGATAATTTCTCCTAATGATGAGATAATAAGTCCTAATGATGAGATAATATCTCCTAATGATGAGATAATATCTTGTAATGATGAGATATTATCTCCTAAAGATGAGACAATATCTCCTAATGATGAGATAATATCTCCTAATGATCAGATAAGTCCTAAAGATGAGGTAATATCTCGTAATGATGAGATAATAAGTCCTAATGATGAGATAATATCTCGTAATGATGAGATATTATCTCCTAATGATGAGATAATATCGCCAAATGATGAGATAATAAGTCCTAATGCTGAGATAATATCTCCTAATGATGAGATATTATCTCCTAATGATTATATCAAATACAAATAAGTATAAATTTTGTAAACTGGGTTCCACGCTGATTCACTGCCAAGGCTGAGCCCAGATGGCAAGAACTTGAACCGCTTCCACGGGAAAGACTGCCAATTGTGCCATCCTTTTTAGACAAATGAAAATTAACTTTTAACGCCAAATGTTGATGTTACGCCTTCGTTGAATCACACCAAAGGTGTACCGGTATTATATCGATTTCCTTGTCCTTGAGTAATCACATAAGCCATTTTCTTTGCCTCGATTTGGAATATCATCGCCAACTTGTATAAGGGATTCGTCCAGATCCAGAGAATTTCTTGCGATATCTTTTTGCACCACCAGAGCCACGACTGTGCCAAATCAACCTTTCAATGGTTGCCTTCTATGGCTGGCTGTTTTTTAACATTAAAAACCATTCATATTCTGAATACCTGACATACATAGTATAGTTACTTAAGCTCTTAGGCAGGAATATAAACCAGTGACATGTTATTCCCAATCAATATTAACAAACAACCTATATTTTTGTAGCACTAGAGGGTTGGTCAAGGTCATACATTGTCAACAGCGCATTATGAAAATTTCTCTTGTTACATCTCTGTACCTTTCCGACCCCATCACAAACGCAGGTGATTTTCCATATCCATTTTAAACGAAACCGTGTTCCCAAGTAGTGGCAAAGTTATCCTCTGCAAACTGATGTCAAAAGATGAAAATTTCAAGAAGCAATTAAATTCTTCCCATAATGCAACTAAGAATTAACTAATTCAGTCTTGTTTAACAAGAATGGAGTGGTTAAATTATCGGTGCAAAGATGAGAAACCTAGAACACTGCAGCTTATTTCGTGAGTTTCAATCACAGAGACAATATGTTGTGCTGCAGTAATACACCGCTGGAAAGGGCTCAGCGAGTCCATTCCAACACTGGATTACATTATAGAATTTCACAAACAGGTTCACGGAAAACCTTAAGTTTTGTCGCCATTGCAAAATATATCATCATTCTGAAGAAGTTTGCAAGTGCATTTCAAGCGCAGACCATGTAAACTTCTCGCTGTGTATCTAATTTTAAACCTGCATCCGGACAAACGAAAAATCGGCCGCCCTAATTCTTTTGAGGCCAACCATATGACCGCTCGCACACTTCATGAAGGCCCGCATATCTGTTGGTGGATTCGGCACGTCCACACCAACAGTTATAATAGAGTGAAAATAATCCAAAATGGCGCCATGATGACTTTGGTCATGTGCAGAAATCAAACCCGTAAGTTATCGTTTGTCATCTTAAATGACCATTACTGCTTTTTTAACCTTTCAGCACTGGCCCCCGGGAAGGTATCATTTCAATCAATACTGTCAACGGCGAAATGTGCGAAATCATCCTGGTTTGTTGGGAGGTTCAGTAATAATTCAATTGCTCTGTCGAGGTGTTGGATTAAATTATTACCGAGCCTCGCTTCAGATTTTTTGCCCTTTAAATCGTCTGCTCGACCACAACCAATTTTTTTCTCGCAAAAATTAATCACACCCTCTAAAGGGTTAATTTTTGTCTCAGAGAGATGGCTAACCTACCAGATATGCAATTTTAGAAACTTAATCTAAAATAGTTGGAAATTCAAATTTTCATGGCACATAGAGATCCATCACTATAACAAACGTTTATAGACCTGTCACAACACATCACTATCCGCTACTATCAACGGAACCCAGGTTAACAGGACCGAAACGATTAGAGCGTAATTCCACTTGCCGCCTCCTCAATGCATCATCACACTCTCCTTTTCGAATTGGTTTGTTAGCTGGATCATTTTCAAATTACCTGAAATCATTGGAGCTTATGACTACCATTTGTAATTTCTGAAACCAGTGAATCCTCCCCTCGTCAAATTACCCTCCCTTGAGGATTGTCCTCGCGATGTACTCGTCACACGTGCATTTCCTTCGACGCGTGTTTTCGTGCACTCTTGGACTACACCTGAAGTCCATTCGCCATCTTTCTAATAATCAATAATTTCAGAACATCCCTTCCTTCTTGATATGTGTCCAAACGACGAAATTGCTCCATTTACACTCTCGAATGGATATCCAAATCCACACTCCTCAAACATCCACCGCTAATGCTGTCTCCTGAAAAACATCAAACCACAACACCACACACCGTCCCCATGATGCCACCTATTCCCTGACTTTTCAGCATCGCCCCTTTTTCCCCCAGGGACATCACAAATCAAGCAATTGAAAAGCCTGTACAGGCAGCCAAATATGATGTAAAAACACTGTCAATATAAGAGGGCGTGTTTGTGGCTATACGGTCGCTTAATGGTTAATACTATGTGCAATTTTCCCCCAAAATATTGGGCTCGAATTATTACAAAAGGTGGCACTTTTGTCTCGAAATGTCCTAAGGCATTTCAAAATGAGTACTGTTACAAATGTTTTGCCGCACTGAAACCCTCCCCTACCCCAAACACACACGCACACAAGCAAATCCACATGTACGTGCGTGTATACACATTAACACGGGAGCGCGGTGGCTCAGTGGTACACTGTTGGACTTCTATGCTAGAGGTCGCGAGTTCGATCCCCGTCCGGGACGACCCGCGTTGTGTCCTTGGGCATGGCACTTTATCCCGGTTGCCTACATGGGGGCACGATGAAGCCGTGTACTAAGGCGTACATGGTGCACATGTCTTCAATCGCCGTAACCCTCCTTCAGCGGAGCTTGAACAGAGTTAGAATGTTGAGGAGCTGACAGTTGCTCGTCGTTGCTCGATGGTTCTCCCCGGGTACTCCGGCTTCCTCCACCCGTAAAGCTGTCACGGTCACGATTAGCCATTGTGCATATAAGTATGTGACCTTAAACGCCAATAAATAAATAAATAAATAAATAAATACACATTTACACACATGCATGCACATCCGACACCCGAACCTCTTTCTACCCCCACACAAAAACACACATGAAGTAAAGAAATTGTTTTAAAGAGCCAAATTAGAAGAAGAAAAAATCTTGTAAAATCACGCCTGTTTGATTCTTTTTACGCAATTGACTGAATGGTTGCGCTAATGATATGAATGTTCTCGCTGAAAGACATTTGTGTTTCTAAAATAGTCATCGGCTGGGAATTCATTATCACAATGCCTGAAATGAACTCATGTCTCTGAAATTATGTTGCTGTCATTCGAATTCAAAGAACGACCATGTCAGTAATTATTGTAATTTTCAGTACACCCGACAATCAATTTACTTGAATCGGTTATTTATTTTTATATCAGCGAATGCGCGGTTCCATCCATTAACTGTCGGCACTAATTCCAGAAGACATTTCCCGTAGTCATATATGTATAATCTTGCTTCATAAAAGAAAGACGATTGTGGGATGTGGAAACACCAAGGAGACAGTCGAAGTGAATTTGTTTGAGGGAACGCGGATTTTTTTTCTACGACTTTACATTTCTGGAGGTAAGTGTTCATGGGTGGATCGGAGGGGGAGGGGAGGCACACCCGCCACCCTCCCCTATTTTGGTAACAACTATTTTTACAAGCATCTAGAATAGGGCGCATGTTATTATCTGCGAGAACACATGGGCATCCACTACTAGTGGATGCCCCTGTGTTATCGCGGATAATACCGTACCCACCGCATACAACTTTAACTCTCAGCCATGAATAGGCTTCACTTTTTCTAAATTTGAATAAACCTGTACAAACTTTAATGACTATTCTGACTGGAAAACACCGCGATCATGTGCAAACAGCCACCCGAGGTCTCCGCTGACCGTCCATTTTCCAATATTTTCCTCGGAGATGCCCCCTGATTCCCACTCTCTTGCTTGTCCCCAACTCACCGGCACGCGTATCGAATGATCCCTCACATTATGACCGATGACTGGAATGTGTCGCCCCAACCCTTAATCCTGGATCCTCAACGTGTGTTCCTGAAACGTTATTCCTATTTCATCTCTTTAACCTTTGGAACACTGACGTTCCAGTTTAGGCCACTCACCAACAAATCAAAACGAATTGAATTTATCGTGTGGGACAATTTTCTAAAGCGCAAGTTAACAGTGGCTACTCACATCTTCCATTTCAAAATTTAAAAAAAATGACATGCCACACACTCTCTTCAAACGAGAATATTCCAAACGCGTGCTTTATTTTCCAAATCCACTAAAACATAAAACACTATCTGACAAAGTAGAAATAAACAATTCGAATGTGGGAGAAATAATTTATTTCCAGCCTAGAAAATTGCATGAAAGAATGCCCAAACCAGTCATTTTCAGTCAGCCAGCAGCCTTAAAAACAGAGGTTTCCCACTACCCTCCACTTACCTACCCACGAAGGATATCATCCCCTGTTTCTAAAATGTAAACAAAATGTGCCTGGTGACAACTCCGCGTAAAAATGACATTTTGAAAAATAGTCATTTTTTTGGAAGCCACTGTTTCCCATAATTTCGCTGGTAATTTACCCCTATGCACCAGACACCAACTCTGTGACCAAAACTTCAAAATCTGTTTTCCAACAAAGAGCCTAATGTAATTATGTATCTGATACTAAAAATACGTCAACAATTTACATGGCTTTATATTCTTCATTAACATACTCTTGTCCTTTTTTGAAGCTTTCGGCCTGGTGGCCTTCATCAGCAAATATATATTAGACAAACAACTACATCTCGATACTTGGTGTAGTGAAAAGTATAGAGATGTAGTTGTTTGTCTAATATCTATTTTCTTATGAAGGCCATGGGGCCGAAAGCTCCATAAAAGGACAAGAGTACGTTGTTAAAGAATATTATGGTACGGTCCCTTAGTATCCTACCATAGGATGGACTTTATTGTTGAAATACATGGTATTAGTTTCAACATACGCCCTTAGATAAGAATTTTACCCATGTGCAATTGTGCGAAACTGAAGAGCGGAAACCAAGGATCACATCACTGCTACACTTCTACATATTTGTACATAAAACATTCAATGTGTACATTTTTATGTTTGCTCATTTGTTCATTGGGGGCGCGGTGGCGTTGTGGTAACCGGTACTCGTCAGATCACAGAAGTTAAGCAACGTCGAGCCCGGTTTGTCCTTGGATGGATGGCCGTCTGAGCGATCGATTCGGACTCCCGCGTTGTGTCCTTGGGCAAGGCACTTAACCCCGATTGTCCACACGGGGGAACGATGGCGCCGCGTACAAAGGCGCACTGCACGTCGAAGGTGTGCATGTCTTTAACCAATCTAACCCTGCCTGTGCTGCAGCGCGGAGGTACGAAGTTGGGGGAGCTGGCAGCTGCTCGTCGTCACTCGGTGGTTCTCTGTGGGTTCTCCGGCTTCCCCCACCCGTAAAACTGTCATCGACACGATATGTATGGCCTTGGCTGTTAAACTGTCGTTAAACCTAAATAAATAAATATTTGTTCATTGGGTTTTAACCTTTTACATGAAAAGCAGAGAGCACTTGCAAACAAGATTATTGAATAAATATTTTTTTAATTTTTTACATCAACGAGCTCGTTCCAATGGGGAGAGGGGGGGGGGGGGGGGGGGGTCATAAGCTATGTTTTTGAGGCAGAAAATTAAAAAAATAATGAAAATTGAATAGCAAATTTTTGTGAATAGCGCTGGCCGGTTTTGACCGTTACGTTGGGTAAAGGCTTAACAACATTTTCAACAGCCTGGGTGATATCATGTTATACATTTTCGGATAGAGAGAACCACTGGGCAATGGTGAATAATTTTCGGATTCTCCAACTTGAGTTAGAGAAAGGTATCAAAGCTGGCGTCCCTCCAAGGGGAGGAGGCCGGAAAAATAATGCGTGAACATAGGTGGATTTTATGTTGCTCATTTTTTGAAAAACCCACCCACCCTTTGTTGCATATTTTTTCCATGACATTTTTGAGGACCCACCCCCTTCTCATACATTTTATATACAAAACTTCGGCACTCGAACACCAACTTGAAACGCGTAGAGCACATTGATTCAATGCATATTTTTTTATCTTCAAACATTTTTCCATTTACTCTATCAGATGCATTTTTCAAGACTTTCCAGATTCACATCAGTTCACAAAGACACATTACAGTATAGCTTGAACCTCGTGTGGGCCCAGGTATGATAGGTCCACATGTGGTAGCCAGGTTGTTAATGCACAGCAGCGATGGCCTGGCTGTTCATGTAGACATTTTACTGTATTGATGTAGCAAATTCTAAGGAATTTGTTTCACCCTTATATTGAGGCCTCTGTGTGATGAGCTTGTTAGCTCCTCCCCAGTGGTTGCTGGATTCCTTAGGTCATAATACAGTATTGTATATACTATGCTTCCATTAAAAAAATATTCCATAAAAAACCTTGAATGTGAATGAATTATGTTGTGAATGGATATTTTAGTCGACTGTAGGAAAAAATTGTCGGACAATTTTTTTCCGTTCAATATCAGACACCCACCCCATCCTCAAGTCAATTTTTTATGAAATTCTCCAATATTTTTCATATTAAGGGGGTTACTTTTGATAATATTGCTTCTAAACAGATTAAATTTTATGGTCAATCGGGAACATTTTATTACTGTTTGGGGCACAAAACATGACATAATAGTGAAAAGGAAAAAAATTACATTAACTGTTTACACAAGTTTTTTTGGCACTTGATCATAACCCACCCACCCACCCACCCACATATGTTCGCGCAAATTTTTTCCGCCTCCTGGTCTCTCTGGCGGTAATGGGGTCGGCGGGGGTTTTATTTTTCAAAAAGTTCTAATGTGTAGTGCTAAAATGTGAATCTGTCATTTCGGTTTATGCACTATGTATGTAATTATAGATGCAGAACTTTGGATGGAGAGATGTGGTCGAAGAACGCCCACTCCAAACAAACGTAAAGAAAAGTTTATTTAGTTTTGGATGTGGAATCTCGCAATTATTTCTGTAAAATTTAATACTCAAGGCGGAACTCTCTGCTCCTGATGATCGCTTCTATTTTAGAAAGTGATTCTTTATTTACGTGACATATACACACTAAAAACTAAAGTGTTAAAACTGACACTTTCAAGGTGTAAACCCATTCTAACTCATAGGGTTTGATTTTAACACTCAAAGTGCATTACTTTAAGCACTTTGACATTACAATCGTCAGACATCTGAAACTTGAATGGATGGCACTTCCCATGTGTCTAGCATTGGCAGTTCTTCCAGAATCGTTTGATTTGCGCTTGGTGGGTACATAATTAAAAGGACACAACGCAGATGACGCGGATCAGGCTCGAGAGTTCGAGCCTGATCCGCGACATCTGCGTTGTTTCCTTTTAAGTGTCGCGACATTACACTTGTCAAGTGGTATTATTGTAACACCTGTCAAGTTCTGGGATATCTACACTTGAACAAAGTGCTAGTTCAGCACTCAGTAAGTGTTAAATACAGCACTTCAAGTGTAGTTTTTAACACTTTAGTTTTTAGCGTGTAGTTCTTATTAGAATACATTTTTGTGATAAATATGTGATACATACAAAACGTATCTGGCCAATTTGAACTATGTGCCATGATATACAGTACGCCCGCCGTGGACTGGTCACTTTCCACGGGTGGGCAGTATTTCCACGGACTCAATAATTTTAGATTTCAAACACTAATTATAGGATTAATCAATACAAATTTAATTAATGAAGCACCGGGTACAACCCGGTGCGTCATTAAATAAAATTTTGCTGATGGTGATTGTTATAACCTAACAATTGAGGAACTAGGGTATCAATTTTACGGTGGCTGATTTAGGCCACCCTCAATACTTTTTTTATCTCGAGATCTCGAGATAATATCTCATGATCTCGAGAAACTATCTCAAGATCTCGAGATAGTATCTCAAGATCTCGAGAAACTATCTCAAGATCTCGAGATAATATCCCAGGATCTCGAGAAAATATCTCGAGATCTCGAGATAATATCTCAAGATCTCGAGAAACTATCTCAAGATCTCGAGATAATATCTCAAGATCTCGAGAAACTATCTCAAGATCTCGAGATAATATCTCAAGATCTCGAGATAATATCTCAGGATCTCGAGAAAATATCTCAGGATCTCGAGAAAATATCTCAAGATCTCGAGATAATATCTCGAGATCTCGAGATAAGCATATATAACCGGCGTCACCCTTTGATCATCAGCATGAATTTACTCAAACTGTTTATTCACTTGTCGCATCTTTTCCGATTGCAACATATTCGTGCCCCCCCCCCCCCCATCACAATTACACGAATCCACTCCTGCCACTCAGAAAACTTATCAACCAATCACCTTGTTGCGAAGTTATGAGAGCCCACCAAATCTCAGTCCAGCACTAATATAAACAGAGTCCCGACATCTGAACTTGCTCTTGCTGGTGTCTTGTTCCCAATCCAATCCCAAAGTGTCAACCTAGCACCCGGTACCTCCCAGTACTTACTGTAGTGTCTTTTACCCCAAAACAGAACGTTTTCTCACTACTTTACAAGATGAAAAGTTTGTGTCTGTCTGACACTCCAAATCCAAAGTGTTGATCCAGTACCCGGTGCCTCCTAGTGCATACTGTAGTGTTTTTTACCCTAAAACTCAGGAGGGGGGGGGGGGGGTGGGGGTGGTCAAGCAAAAAATTACGGATACAAGGTGGAAATTTTTACCTTTTCAATTTTTGGGACCCACCACCCCCGGAATGCAAATTTTTGCCAGTCATGTCTTGGACACCCAAACCTCCCGCACAGTTTTTCCTCAAAGACAATTGGGGACCCACCACAATTTATAAAATCTGTTTAACGAAGTATTCAAATTACCTAAATAATAAATAAATAAATAAATAAATAAATAAATAAATAAATAAATAAATAAATAAATAAATACTTTTCCCAAACATGAAAGGTGCCGCAAACCAACTTGTCCGATATCCCAGCCCTGCTCTTGGGCATCCAAGGCATCCCTGGCCCCAAAACAATCTCTCTGCATATAAAGCCACAACGGAAATGCAGCATCAGACCCCCAGGTAACCACTTGAACCCGCCTCCACCAACTGAATTGCAGATATACACCCATTCATGTTCCAAGCAACACAACCCTTACCCCGATGTACAACATGTCTATGCTGTTCAGACACCAGTCGAATCCCATCACCAAGAAGCCCTGCCCAAAATATATTGTTCCCACCTGGATATCTTCAACTGTCCACAAGAAATAGTTGTTTTTCATTTCATTAGTTTTCGGTTGAATGTTTAGTTTGTACAGCTGGTCTGAGAGAGATCTAATACTGAAGTTCTTTGACCCATGCCAGGGTGGCTTGTCTGAGATGAATTGCCTCTTATTTATTTTTTTATGTTAGTGTCACTAGAATCATATTTACCTTGAAATTATACACGTTTCCCACAATCAAGATTTTCATTCTATCAATCTTTCCAATTATTCCATACATGGAAGCACACTAGACCAATGGCATGAGGCACCCTGAAGAAGAATCAAATAATAGGAGCTGCAAAGCACTTATAAGAGGCAGACTGCCTTAGTAGAAATATAAAGGAGTGAAAATCATGACCAAATAGCTGGGAATCACTTTTGTGTTTTGCAAATTTTTTCCAGACCCAGAACAGGACCCACCCCCTAACGAATTGTAAAACATGGGGAAAAAATTCTAACATGGAACCCCCAACATATATCAATGCTCTATTCTGTTCCAAGTTATGAATCTAAGCACATGAATTCACTTTGGTTGTAATTACTTGTCTGTAAAATGATATTTGGCAAAAAATTGCATGACACCGGCAAAAACTGCACTTTGGGGCTCGGACCCACACACCCACCCGGACCTTGTATCCTGCCATTTTTTTGCGACCCCCCCCCCCCCCCTGCAAAACTGAACATTGTCTCATTTATTTTCCTCCCAGCCCCATGCTGATTGTAGTGACGTTTAACCTAAAACACAAAGTTTACTCACTACTTTACAAGACACACACCCATAAATATCAAATATTTCCTTCCAGCTCCACATTGAATGGAGCGATTTTTACCACCACTCAGAAAGTTTACTCACTACTTTACAAGACACAGACCCGTAAATATCAAATAGCTCCCTCATCCCCACGCTGAACGATTTCATCCCACTCCCTTGGTAAATTTTCCACTTTGCTGACGGAGACAAACAGCATAAGTTTTACCCCATTCCCGCGTCCATTTTGACCGAGCAAATCGACGGTGCTACCCGATGTATATTGACCCTACACCAGCGACAGCTGTAAACCTACCCGAGGATTCCCTTTCCTCTCGTTGGTTTGAAAAGTCTGGATTAGGCATAACTAGTTACCTCCTGCGGATACTGCTTCCGGACGAGTGATTAAGGACCTCGCGTATTACCAAACGTCAGTGTTAGAAATAGGGCTTGCCCAGTACAAGGCTGGAGATGCTAGACAAAACCGTGAATTTATGGTCAGTACCCAGCAATCTCCTAACACCCAGGAGCCGTTCTCACAATTACACACCCAAATTGAAACCCATAACCCTGAGCCCAAGAGGCGAATAGAATCCCCCCTCCTGTGAATTCCAAACATGTCAGAATGGGCATGACTAACATTGTTTCCACACAAAACCCAATTACATGTAGTAATGAAAAGATTGAACTGTCGCACGACAAGTCTCAACGGTCCATACACCTTTCACACTCCTCCAGGGACATACCCGAAAGTGACAACTCCAATGGTGATGTATATACAGTCCCGCGCATATATAGAAGGACAACTTGAACCAGATTCTCAGTATCTCCGAACAAGAAGAAGCCCCCTCAACGTCGTTTACTGCCACCCGTAACCAGCTGCAACAAGGTACCCAAATTAACCAAACGATCTTCCGTGATCACATACTCTCACCCGCTCACAGGAGACCCCCACCCCCAGTACTTGTTACCCCCACCACCGACGTCAACTCATGAACCGACAGTAATACAGGACTTCCCGTCCCATAAGATTGATTGGTCCCCTATGTTCTCACCGGCTGAAACCCATTCCAAGCTGAGAAACCTTAATTTAGCAATCCATGAGAGCATAGTTCCACCAGGACCACGCGCCACAGACCACTCCCTCTTAACTCACAAGATGACACAGACAACACCCAATTTACGAGACCAACATCTTGCCCAACCAAACCCTGATAGCGAATCACACCATTGATTTGTCCACCGACAATACCCAACTATGAATACACTTTTCATACTCCTTCAGTGGCACTCCCAACAATATCCCTCAAAACGACATCACTGCAAACCACCCTGCAATGATAGTCGAAACTCAAATCCCTCAACATACCGCCCGGTTTGACCTATCGTTGCTATAGCTCCCAAAAAATGTTTGACCCAATTTGCGGTCCTCCCAAATGAGCGAAAGTGTCTCTCCCGCCAAACAGTGAACCCCGCAATGTTGTGTTGAAAAGATGTTCCCGCGACATTTGATACAACAAGTAGCACCCCACTTTCTATTTTGCAATTCCAGCTTTATGGGGCCGGGAGTAGCAAAATAGAAAGTGGAAACATTGGGGGACCTATCAATCTTATGGGACGGGATGTCCTGCATTACTGTCGGTTCATGAGTTGACGTTGGGGTGGGGGTCACAAGTACTGGGGGCGGGGGGTCTCCAGTGAGCGGGTGAGAGTATGTGATCACGGAGGATCGTATGAGTAAGAACATAGGAGACCAATCAATTTATTTATTTATTTATTTGTTGTTGTTTAAGGTCACATATTTCTGCACAACGGCTAATCATGACCATGACAGTTTTACGGATGGAGGAAGCCGCAGTACCTGGAGAGAACCACCGAGCAACGGCGAGGAACTGTCAGGACACAACGCGGTTGCCGAACCAAGGACCTCTAGGCTTATAGCTTGCACCTATACCTACTCAGCCACGGCTCCCCCAGGTCCAATTAATCTTATGATACGGGATGTTCTGTATTACATTCGGTTCATGAATTGACGTTGAAGGTGGGGATCACAAGTACGGGGGTTTTCCCGTGACCGGGTGAGAGTATGGGATCATGGAGGAACGTATTGTTAATTGGGGTGTCATGTTGTAGCTGGTTAAGGGTGGCAGTAAATGGTGTTGAGGGGGCTTCATCTTGTTCGGACATACTGGGAATCGGGTTCACGTTGTCCGTCTTTATATGCGTGGGACTGGATACTTCACTGTTGGAGTTGTCACTTTCGGATAAGTGTGAAAGGTGTATGGACCGTTGAGACTTGTCGGGTGACAGGTCAATCTTTTCATTACAACATGTAATTGGGTTTTGTGTGAAAACAATGTTAGTCATGCCCATCCTGCCACGTTTCAGATTCACCGGGGAGAGTGTGTGGGTGGGGGGGGGGGGGGGGGGGGGGTTCCATTCGCCTCTTCACGATTTTGTCTAGCATCTGAAGCCTTGTACTGGGCAAGCCCTTTTCTAAAACTGACGTTGGTAATACTTGAGGGCCTTAATCATTCGTCCGGAAGCAGTATCCACAGGGCGTAACTAGTTACGCCTAATCCAGACTATTCAAACTATTCAAACCAACGAGAGGAAAAGGAATCCGACGGTATAGCTATCGCTGGTGTAAGGTTATTATACACCGAGTAGCACCATCGATTTGCTCGATCAAAATGGACGCGCGGATGGGGTTTAAAGTTATGCTGTATGACGGGTTCGTGGAATAACAGCGTGTCGAGAGACGATGTGTCTCAGTCACCAAAGTGGAAAGTAGGTGAAAAATCCACCAAGGGAGTGGGTGATTGGTTTCACTGTGGGAATGAAACCTTTCAGCGTGGAGCTGGCGGAGGGGGGGGGGGGGGGGGGCTATTTGGTATTTACGGGTCTGTGCCTTGCAAAGCAGTGAGTACACTTTGTGAGTTGTGGTAAAAATCTCTTCATTGACTGTGGAGCTGGAAGGAAATATTTGGTATTTATGGGTGTGTGTCTTGTAAAGTAGTGAGTAAACTTTGTGTTTTAGGGTAAACATCACTACAATCAGCATGGGACTGGAAGGAAAAGAAGTGAGAAAACGTTGGGTTTTAGGGTAAAAAAAAAAACACTATGCACTAGGAGGTACCGAATACTGGATCAACATTTTGGATTTGGAGTGTTAGACAGACACAAACTTTTCATATTGTAAAGTAGTGAGAAAACGTTGTGTTTTATGGTAAAAGGCACTACAGTAGGTATTGGGAGGTACCGGGTGCTGGGTTGACACTTTCGGATTGGAGTGGGAACAAGACACCAGCAAGTGCAAGCTCGGATGACGGGACTCGGTTTATATTAGAGCTGGATTGAGATTTGGTGGGTTCTCATAACTAATACGCAACAAAGTGGTTGGTTGATAAGTTATTCACTTTTCTGAGGGACAGGAGTTGATTCGTGTAATTGTCATGGGAGGCATGAATATGTTGCAGTCGGAAAAGATGCGACAAGTAAATAAACAGTTTGTGTGACAGGAGTGAATTCATGCTAATGATCAAAGGGTGACACCGATTATATATGCTTATCTCGAGATATTATCTCGAGATCATGAGATATTATCTCGAGATCTTGAGATATTATCTCGAGATCTTGAGATAGTTTCTCGAGATCTCGAGATATTATCTCGAGATCTCGAGATATTATCTCGAGATCTTGAGATATTATCTCGAGATCTTGAGATAGTTTCTCGAGATCTTGAGATATTATCTCGAGATCTTGAGATATTATCTCGAGATCTTGAGATAGTTTCTCGAGATCTCGACATAGTTTCTCGAGATCTCGAGATATTATCTCGAGATAAAAAAAGTATTGAGGGTGGCCTAAATCAGCCACCGTACAATTTCACCATGACACCTATTCTGGATATCTACCCAAGTTCCACAAGCTACAATTTTTGGGGGCGTTTCGCTTTGACTCTCTCATCGCTTCTAGAGTCACGGATATTGACACTTCTTCTCAATTAAAACAAACATTTCTCACACTGGGCCGAACCATGATCGGTTGGGTGAGCCCAGAGACTCTATAGCCTCCGCCTCCTCGCGTCGACGAAATCATGGTGCCACCCCTGCCTTTTAAACACCAATACGTATGTCTTTTTTAAACTACAAATATTCAGAAATCACGTATTGTTTCATTCGAAACATGGTTTATTTCATATTTTTATAATTCTTATTTATATGCTCTAATGTTAACTATTCACTTGTAAAGTGGCATTAGGGATCCAAGACCAACTCCAATGAACAGAAGCAATCACCAATCCCGAAAGTTGAAGATTTCATTCCAAAAAATAAATAGAGATTGCATCTTTTTTTGCACGCAGTTAATTATCCCACGCCAAAAACGAAATTTTGCGGCGATCTAGCAATGGGGTCCGTCCATTCGTCCGTAACAACTTTAGACCTATGTATCTCGGTCAGTGCATGTCAGATTTGAACGATTTTTGGTCTGCTGATGGACCATCATGGGAGAAAGGATATTCACAAGAAACAGGTCCTGTCCAATCGTTTTCACTAGAGTTATGGGTATTTTTCGACTTTTTTCGCCGTCCGACCTTAACACTTTAGACCTCTGTATCTCGCTCAGTGCATGTCGGGTTTAAATGAGCTTTGTTTTTTTTTGTACGCTGATGGACCAGCATGGGAGAAAGGATATTCACAAGTATCGGGCTTGTCCAATCATATTTCCTAGAGTTATGGGCTTTTTTCGGGTCTTTTCGACTTGGAAAATTTCGATTTTTATGGTTTCTGGATGATAATTTTAGTAGTGTACAGTACGCGGAGAGTGTATTATCACTAAATCACCCGCAGAGTGGAGATTCCACCCAAGCAATAATTGCAAATTTGTTGCAAAGCATTACAAGCACAAGCAAAGTTTCAGCCAATGAAACATTGCTTGCATTTTTTTTGTCCACATGTACAGAATTTGAAGGTGATACTTTGGGTGATAACTCCACTCCCCGGGTAATTTAATTACAATCCATTCTCCACGTACTGTATATATCTTTGGTGTGTTTATAGACCACCAACCCCTAACAACTTTGTTCCCTCTTTAGTAAACTCCTTCTCGGCGGGGATACCGGTGGCGTTGCACCTTTTTAAAATTGAAAGTACACATTCAGATTGCTGTATCCTACATTATTTTCTGTCGGAATATATTACTTGTATATTCCAAAAGACTGCTCAAGATAAATGTAGACAGTTTACGCGATGTCTTTCAAAACATGACTTAGCGCAAAACAACATGAACAGTTTTTAAAAAAAATAAATTTAACATCACATTACGTAAAAGATGTAAATGAGCAAACTCCCAACGCACAGCTTCACCCTCAATCAAATCATAACATCCTGTGTAAAAGACTATGTTACAGTATTCGAAACTTCGAAAAGGCAGCTCCTTCCAACATCACCAATAGAGCTGAAACGGTTGAAGGGTATTCTTGATTGAATAATCACATGGATAAACCTTGGTTAACCGATTAATCACTTACCCTTATAGGTAGCTGAATAATTGCCGTACCGTCGATGATTTATAGTATTAACCCTTTACCCATCATAAAGGACAAAATCGGCCAGCTCAACATACAAAAATCTCCATTCAGATTTTATTATGTTTTCAATTTTTGTCTCAAAAACATAGCTTATGATCCCTCATTGGAACGAGCTCGTTGAGCTCGTTCCAACGAGGGATCACAAACTATGTTTTTGAGACAAAAATTGAAATTTTTTTAGTAATTCAAGAATCTATTTTGCAAGTGTCGTCTGCTACCCGCATTGGGTAAGGATTAACTTAAGAATGACCAGTTCCAGCTACTGATACAGTATAATGATCATGCAAGTGAACAAGTATGTCATCACGTAACTTGCATGCTTTACTCTGTCTCATATAATTGATGTGAGTCAGTGTGACAATGTTTGCCTGTTTTGGAGCAAGTTTGTTCCTTTGTTGACCAAGAAAATACAATAGTTCAGAAGTAACGGTTAATCGATCAATTACTGTTTTGATCTGTCAAGACGTTGATCATTGGTTAATCGATTAATCGGTTAACCGTTTCAACTCTAATCACCAACACCGGAATCTCTCTTCTTAATGGAAGTTCGTGGCACCACCCACGTGCTTTTCTCATTTGAAATTAAATTATTTTTCCCCTTCGACGATAAATTACCACCTGCAGCATCTTCTTACTGACATCCATTTATCCATACCAATAACCTTTTGGTAGCCAGCGTCACTTATAATCTTCATCATTATGCAAAACAACCCTTAACCCTTCACCTAACCTGAAAAGCAGACGACACTTGCAAAAATAATTCTTGAATAACTAATTTTTTTCATTTTTTGTTTCAAAAACATAGGTTATGACCCCTCGTTGGAACGAGCTCGTCGAGCTCGTTCCAACGAGGGGGTCATAACCTATGTTTTTGAGACAAAAAATGAAAAAAATAATGTAAATTAATTGGCGATTTTTGAGAATAGCGCTGGCCGGTTTTTGCCGTTGCGTTAGGTAAAGGGTTAACATCCTTCGCGATACCGAATACACTCCGAAAGAAGCCAAGCTCTCAGGCCACCAGTCAACGTCTGTGAGGAATCCGACGCGTTATGGTCTGTTTGTTTACCCACGTTTCGTGGAGTTGGCGCGCGGGTTACCATTGGTTTAATATGATGTCCCTCTGATAAAGGTATTCTTTCGCGTTCCAGCTATATATATTACAATCGAGAGGGTGAGGGGAGCGGGATAGTAACCTCGGGCCCGGTCGTGTTTGTGTCCCACTCGCCGTCCTCTACGCCTCTTAACTGGTTGAGCCCTGGAAGCCGATATTTGGGCTTTGCTCTGAATAGGAGGTGCCACAGCATAAGCCTTCGTATTAAGTGGGTGTTGTCCAATTTATCTATGAAGTGATATTATTTAGTCTGTGATGATTTGTCTTGTTACAGTTCATGAGAGAGTGCTCATAAGCATTTGATGACCAAATATAATTTCGCACTCTACCAGTTGAGCAATGGTACGTCGCCAAAACAGCCCGAATGAATATTTATTTATTTATTTATTTATTTATTTATTTATTCATTTATTGGTGTTTAATGCACAATGGCTAATCGTGACCACAACGCGGAGAAAAAGTCAAGTTAAGTCTTATTGATTGTTTATATCCATGTTATCCATTTTAGAGGACTTCCACCCCAAGTACTGGTGACTGGGTCCTATTTTACCAGTAAAACAGAGCTTGTTCACCACAGTAAACAAGCACTGCTTCACTTCCCTTGGTCCCCAAGGGGGCCTGAATTAATACTTGTGTAGAATACATAGAGTCTACATATGAAAACACACAAATTTAATATTGTCAAATCGAGTAATTCTCGGGGGGAAGTCGAGGAAATCTTGGCATTTGAAACCTCAAGACTGAAGTAGACGCCCCCCCCCCCCTCCCGCCGTGCTTGTCCCCATCTCGCTACTTTGCGTCTCGGATGATGCATCGTGTCGGCATCTTCGTGCAAATTGTCTCTCGACTCCACTGTTTACTCTCCCATAAAGCAACAGATAATTCATTTTCCTTTTTATATTTAAATTTATAGTTCTATAAATAGCTCTTATAATTTATTTTATAGCTGTCGATTCCCTTGTTTCATCGCCGAGTTTTGCAAATTGTTGGCAAACAACTGCATAATCTAACTTCACCAGTAAAGTATAAATTGTGAACACATTCATCATTGAGCACCTGAAAAATATGACCTTTCCTTCAAATTACCTCTCATATGTTTGTCCCTCTCAGTGGCATAGTTGTTTGTACAGACGACAGTTTAAAGTTCGTCGCCTGAGTGATACAATGTCCTATGTCCCATATGGGACATAGGACATTGTAGCACTCGGGCGATGAGTTGCCATCAATGGCTCATTCAAGTTGTCTCGTATACTGAGACGAAAACTTGTGTTGACAACTCGCAAAAAGTCTTTATCCAGATAAAGCAATGCAAAACAAGCCCCCAAGTTGAATAAGGATGATAAAAGAAACAAAACACATTAAGTACTTGTTTGGGTTTCATATTTGAGATAAATCACCATGGGACAAAAGTAGGAGGCCAAACAAAATTTAACGTGCATTTTCCATACTGTTTGAGAACTCAGAAAAAAACACATTTCTGTTTTCTTATCAACGATCGGCCGATTGAAGCACGAAATGAACTGCTTTTACTTTCAGGTTACGCGTTTTGAAACACGCGAGGACTGCACACACATGCAGTCCAATGTATTTGACAAGTTGGCAATAGCTGTGCTCAGTATCCCGAATACTAAAGATGCACCATGAGATACCACGTGTTATTCACAAACCAAGACTGATTTTTTCGAGTTTTGATGTGCATTTGATCCTCACATTTCTTTAAAAAGGTGAAGATTTTTCGGATAACATGTTGTTCGTGTCTTCGAAGTCTGTCACTTTAAATTGCGCGAGACTATTAAACTGGCGATTTCTGATTTTGATCTTTGGGCAAGCAACTCTGCCACGTGCGTACGTTATTTCCAATACCCTTCACCTCAACAATGGTCTACCTAAACAAAAAATAGGACCGAATGGAAACTGAACATATCTGTATGTTTTCACCAAAACCGACCTCTGAAAAATTATTTATATCTATAATTTTATAAGATTTATTCTTTATTCCGTGCAAAAGTCCCTTTTATTTAAAAGGGAGAATTTTGATGAAATAAACACAGTTCATCCAATTATTTCCCTCGCTGCAGTGAATCCTCAGTATGTGTATTGCCAATAGATTGGATAAGATGGCTGTGTCTTGAAAATCCAGTGACTTTCTGTCAGCTCCGGTCACATTCGGTGTTTCTGGGGACCCCCATCGTAATGCAAACATCAACATGGAACAACACCAACATGGCGTTTCTCGGGGAAACAAATCGTAGGTTTGGAAACTCTCCTTGATGCATGCCTGTTGTTGCCAGCGCAACCGATCCAATGCCCTGGCTTTGTTCTACGAAATCAGGGGTAACTTTTGTCACAGATGGCTTTGATGTAATTTGCACTGTGTACAGTTGCTGCCAAAATGTGGTAGCAGACGTCCAGGAATCACTGAAACATGGTTCTACCAATTTATATAGACATGTAACCAACCATATAGGTTTTGTGCGATATCACTTGAAGAATAGTCGAAATCCAGAAATCTGGATATGGCCTTATGGTGATTCTAAACTGAAGATTGTAGTTTGAGTGGACAGGTGAAAACATGCTGCTTTTTCCATTACTTTTCAATACAAGCAGTTATTTAATACATGAATGATTGCTACCTTCCCAATAGATTTAAAAAATATGACAAAAATTGAAAAAAATGAATTTATTCATCAAACAAATGCTTTTGAAAATCCTTAACCCTTTACGCAACGTAACGGCCAAAACCGGCCAGCGCTATTCTCAAAAAATCGCCAATTAATTTTCATATTTTGTCTCAAAAACATAGGTTATGACCCGTCGTTGGAGCGAGCTCGTCGAGCTCGTTCCAACGAGGGGTCATAACCTATGTTTTTGAGACAAAAAATGAAAAAAATTAGTTGTTCAAGAATTGTTTTTGCAAGTGTCGTCTGCTTTTCATGTTAGGTAAAGGGTTAACTCCCGATCAACTTCCCGCCACCAAAACTAAAAATATGAATCTGAAATTGAAACTGAAGGAAATGTTTTTTATATGCACTACATAACAACAGTTGAGTCATAATGTTTTAAAAAGTAAATTTATTGCATGTAATTTGAATTTTTGAGGGAGCACTGCTTGTACTGGTCCAGTATTTTTTTCACAGAGAACTATTTACAATTCAAAAGTATGGCACACCACATTGGTCACTACTCTAGATTACCTCCCCTGCAAATATAAGCCATATATGCTATATAAGGACTTCGTCCTCCTCTCCCTGTAAAACTGTCCGACATGAAGCGACCCTGTCTGTCGAAGTGTATCGTCAAACGCCAATAATAAAAAATAAATTGGCATTAGTGTCGCCTTCAACAGCAATAGACCAACTCAGCACTCGATGCTGGTTCATAACCCATCCACAACAGAGCCCTTTTTTACAGTGGCACCTTTCCAGATTGGAGCATTCGCGAGCCACCTTCAGTTTCTACCTATAATGAGTATTTTTTCATAACGGCTTTCTCTTGTGTCCTCACATGTACAGTGTGAAATCCGAGTAAACAGTGAGTTCAGCTTTTAGGCTCGTTCACTAGAGTTGACTGATATTAACAGACTTTATTCTTCTGATTCAGTTTCTGACCACCACCACCACCACCACCACCAGCAGCAGCAGCACCACCACCCCGATGGTATGATACAGTTATCCACTTTTCTCAATCATTTTACGTGACAATATGCTTTCAGAAAACATTTTGTTTCCCTCAAAACATTTGTTCAAGATTTTGAAGATTCCCATGAAACGACAATCACTTAACTCTTTATAACTATGCACATGTATTTAACATAACTAAAAGACAACATTTATGACAAATTTCTATCGCCCAAAGCATTTATCTAACACACTGATCAAATCACCATTGCTGCTCAGAGAAATGGCCATTTAGATTTCATTATTTGTACAAATTCTGTAATACAAACATAGCATGTGATTATGATCTTCAAATGTGATGAGCTCATTGAAGCCATTCCAACAGGGTTATGAGCTCTGCTTCTGAGGCAAAACGTGTAAATATTCAGTGATTCCAGAACCTTCAGTGTTTTGAATTTCCCACCGTCAACACGGCGGACATTTTTGAGACGGAAACAATGCAGATTGAAAAGGCACCTAGTCCTATGTTCGATGTGTTTTATTCAAAATTAAGACTCAACTGTTGCAGTGCATTACTGATAGCTCACCCTGGTTGGTCAGTGGGAGGTGAAGAGGCGTCTTGCCATTTCTTGAAAACCTGACCATACCATCTCCGACTTCTTGACGGTTCACATTTTCTAATGTCCCACATTGACTCATATATTCGTAAAACGCATATTTTGGGGGTCCCATCACGTTCTTTGTGACATGATCATTCCCCCAATCCTGGTATTCAAGGGCAAGGCTGTTTCGATGGCAAGTTATTGTTCAATGAAATGTTCACATTTTTCTAGAGTTCTGGCCCCATGTTGGCAGCCATGACTTTAGAATGACCTTAATACTATTCATTTGTACACTTATTTATGTGCTTCAAAATGAATGTAGCTTTGCTCAGTTTCAACATAGACTCACCTTTCATTGGACGATCGCGAGTGATTGCGTTGAGATAACAGGCGCACAACATTTATGGGTACTACATTAGTAACAAATTTACTTCTATGAAAATCCCAAAACTGAAATTCCTTATATAAATATACACGAATTATGTTCCAAAATGAAGGTTGCGATGTGCAGAATAAGAAAAACATTTGCTGTTAATATGCACATATGATGAAAGACATATATGTTCCCCGGAAGTCTGCTACCGTATTCACAGAAGGGCTGATAATAAAAGTATACTTCATGAGATGCATATTCCAGCTTGCAGCCCTCCCACAACACTTTGAAGTGCTTTGAATTTCTAGTGTTAGTCTTGGGCATCTAAAGCCAATTTCGTCACGAATTGAACTTTCTTGTTCGCTGTTTTTCAACGACGCAAAATGCGGTCATTGTTTGCATTTTGGATAAATAAATTGCATGTATTATGTTGGAATCGATACATATGTGCCCAAACCATTTTTATACATATTTGTTGGCATAAAATTCTTATAGAGGACATACATCTAAAACTAGAAGTCCTGTTACGAACTGTGCGCTTATCTAGGCTTAATTGCGCGTAGGAATTGCGCTCAATTGACATATTGAATGGCATCCAAAGCACGGCCGGTTCTCCTGGTTACTCATAGCAAACACAGGCAATGTTTCTGCCAATGGACCGCCGAGTTACCCGGAGGTCCATTGGCTGAAACACTGCTTGTGCACAGGCCACATGTACAGAATTTGATAGATTTACTATGGCCATAACGCGTAGATTAACGCGCAGATCGACGTGCTATTTGTGCGCATTTCATGACAGGACTTCTAGGTTTAACTGTAGGGATGTGTTCCCTGCCAAACACCTGTGTAACTAAATATATATATATATATATACGCCGTGCAAGTAAATGGTGGGTACATCGGGTATAAAAACAAGGATTTCTAAAAATAAGGTATATCCTGATACTTCCCCGGACGTCACTGTTTGGCCAACGTTTGGTCCCTTCCTTATTTCATCACCAGGCTACAAAGGTCATCCCTCTCTTCGGAATTAGAAGTACGTCCCCGATAGTTAAAAAAAAGAAACAAATATACCAGGGGTGTCGCAAAGATGACCGTTTCGAGTGGGGGATGGGATTATAAACCTGATTTGTTTCCTCTGTGATGGCTCAAGACCCGACTGCCTAATATTCCAACTACAGTACGGGCGTCGTGAACTGATCACTTCCCACGGGTGGGCAATATTTCCACGGATGAAATAATATTAGATTCCAAACACTAATTCTAGGAAAAATCATCAAATATTTAATCGATGAAGCACCGCGTACATCCCAGTGCTTCATTAATAAAAAAAATTCTGATGTTTTTTATTACCTCGTAAACGTATGCGTGGACTTCACAGCCCACACGTGGATTACGACCAGTCCACGGCGGCTGTACTGTACATCATTAACCTTTTAGCTAACGAATCGGCCGCATCCGCCCGCGTAATATGTAAATTAAGCAGTTGAAAAAAGATTATTTTTCAAAACATTTCAACAAAACCATATCATGTGACCCCCTCGTTAGAACGAGCTCGTTCCAACAAGGGGTCACATGATATGGTTTTGTTGACATTTTTTGAAAAATTTTAAAAAATGGTATTTAAAATAATAAATTTTGATATCGTCTGAGTTGGGTAAAAGGTTAAGGCATGCCTTCGTCGAAGGCATGCATTGATGATGTGGTTGGAATATTAGCCATGCAGTCGGAATTACTGTAAACAATTTCAAGACAGCCTGGGAATGTATTAGTGACTAGGTAAACTATATTTATCCCATAAATGACCGTTTATTCGAACAATAAAAGCCTTGGATAAATTTATCACCCAGTAGGGTAATAAATTTCCCCCGTACGTTTAACACTGAAAGAATTTATTCCTACAGCAGAGACGGGCTTGTTGACCTCTGACCTTTACCTTTGTAATATTGCATAATTAACAGTTCAGTTGTTGTTTTCAAACCTTTTTGAAAGTATTACACAATGCCAGTAGAAATCACAACACATTTTCCACATTTAATAAAGTATTTTGTTTAACTCAGGCTTGTAGGGGAAATACTTTTAGACAGAAATGTATCACCGCGCATTGTTTATTTTGGGCTTATCGATCGAATTGGAATAATGTGCTCCTAACTTCTCGCTGTGTTTTGTTTTGTAGCGAGTAACACCACGATTCCCCGCGACTGCCCTGTAAAAGTTTTATCGGATAAACAAAATAAACGTATAGTGTTTTCAAGTAAAAAAAATTATTCTACTCGTTGAATTAAAAATGAAACCGACTCGCCAGAGGCTCGTCAGTTTCATTCTTAATCCTACTCGTAGAAATTTTTTTTTATTTGAAAACGCTATACGTTTATTCTATGTATGTAGTAGTCGTGACGCGATTTCTTTTTTAATTAACACGTACCGCTCCGATACTCGTAATTGGTTTCGACAGGCCTCCATTTGTATGACCGACTATGTGTATGATACAAATCTAAGTTTCAAATCTATTTTTTTTAAGAAGGTACACGTTTACTATTACTAGCAAGAGAGATTTGGTATCTTAGACTTTAAACCTGACTAAAATACCCCGATTGGAAACGTTATGGTGGTGAGGGGGTGGGTGGGGGGGGGGGGGGGGGGTGCACACACTCTAAACTTTCTTAGAGAAACCACTGGGAGCGCGGTGGTTCAGTGGTAGACTGTTGGACTTCTATGCTAGAGATCCCGAGTTCAACCCCCGTCACGGTCCGGAACTACCCGCGTTGTGTCCTTGGGCGGGGCACTTTATCCCGGTTGCCTACATGGGGGCCCGATGACGCCGTGTACTAAGGCGTACGGCACGTCGATGGTGGGTGCGCGTGTCTTCAAACGCTGTAACCCTGCTTAAACACCAATAAATAAATAATAAATAAATAAATTTTGATACCATTAAGGAGACATACTGTTTTGAAATGGATGTCAGAATTTTCACATGACTTTCCTTGCAATCACGAATGAGATAATTCTGGTTCTTCTTTAAACGGGCATTCTCTTTATATCGAAAATTTCGGGGGAATATAGCCGTGGCTCTGTCCGTCCGTCCGATCCTCTGTCCGTCTGCAGGCGGAGTTAGTTTCCGCTCTGTAACTAAAATTCCGCTTGGCCAACGGAAACTAAACTTGGGATGTTAGTTAGGCATGTTAGAGGAAGAACCTTATTTATTTTGGCATTATTATGCTGAAAGCCAAGGACCACGGTGACATTGAACTTTAAGTTTTATCAATTTTGGTTTCCGCTCTGTAATTAAAGTTCCTCTCGGCAAACTGAAGCCAAACTGGGTATGTGGGTTAGGCATGATGAGAAGAAGCACCCTATTCATCTTGGGAACATTGTGCCAAATGTCAAGGTCACAGTGATCTTGAACTTCAATTTTTATCAGTGTTGGTTTCCGCTCAGTAATTAAAGTTCCGCTTGGCCAACTGAAAAAAAACTGGGCATGTGAGTTAGGCATGATGAGGGGAAGAACCCTATGTATCGTGAAGTTATTGTGCCACTGGTCAAGGTCACATTGAACTTGAACTTAAAACATTTACCAAAGGTGGTTTCTCTAATGAAATAAATAAATTTTGAAACCATTACCTGATTGATATTAAACTTGGTTTGTGAGTTGAGCGTGATGAAAGGAAGAACCCTATTTATTTTTGGGTTATTGTGTTAAATGTAAAGGTCACAGTGACCTTGAATTTAAAGTTTTGTCTGTCAAAGTTGGTTTCCGCTCTCTAATTAAAATGTTGTTTGCCTGATTGAAATCAAACTTGGCATGTGGATCGGGTATAATAATAGGAAGAAACCTATTTATTTTAGGTCATTGTAGCAAAAGTCAAGGCCACAGTGACCTTAAAATTACAATTTTATCGGTCGGAGCTGGTTTCTGCTCCCTTAAATATTAAAATTGTGCAATCCCAATCGAAACCCAACCTGGCATTGTGGGTTGTGTATGATGAGAGGAAGAACCCTACACATTTGTAGGTCATTGCGCCGAAGGTCAAGGTCACAATTACCTTTAGCTTAAATTTTTATCGGTTCCAATCGAAACCAAACTTGACATATCATCATTTTCAGGTAATCGTATCTGTATTATCTGAGTAAATAATACCAACAGTGGCTGTGTTAATTTAATGCAATGTATTACTAAGGTTACTATATCAGGGTGATTTTTCTGGGGATTGGACACCCCTGGCGCCTACCTCTAGCTTATCTGTGTATTAGGGGAAATACTTCTTTTTTCTGCGTGTTTGGTAAATATTGACGTTGCTAAGGGGACTTGGGTGGGGGTCAACCTCTAAATTTCTCATTGCACAGCCCCCACTCCCCTCCCCATATGCAAAATTCCGACTACCGCTTCATAATTTCCAACAAGTAGAAAATTCTATTAGCACCCCGTCCCCCACCCCGAGTCACAATTTTCCAGCTACAGGTTTTAACCCTTTACCCACACACACGCATCAAATTTTGTTATTTTTCCAAAAAAAATTCAAACAATTTCTACAAAACCATATCAAGTAACCCCTCCCATGATATGGTTTTGCGGCCAGATGCAGCGATTCGTTGGGTAAATTGTTACGTTGCAGAATTATATTTGTACACCCACCTTGACTGTAAATTTTCAACTGAGGCTCCGGTAGTCACAAATTCCAACCACAAATCAATATTTGGGAGATATTTACTGCTTTTCAATCAATATTTGGAACACTCTCATTAATTTTTATTCTAAAAGCCTGTAAACGCTCCATATTTGGCCAAAAACTAAACGCGTTTGGAAAAATTCCACTAGCATTCTGTCTGAAATTTCCAACTTTTTCCAATTTAGGGCTTCGAAATTCTAACTTTTGTAAAACTGGCGAATTATGGAGGTGGGGGGGGGGGGGGGGTGGGGCACCCCAACCTCCGCCACAACGCCGTTGTACGGTACATGGAGAGTGTATTATCACTAAATCAACCACAGAGTGGAGATTTCACCCCAGCAATAATTGGAAGCACAACAACCACAAGCAAAGTTAAAGCACAACAACCACAAGCAAGTTCCAGCCAATGGCCCCCTGGGTTAAACCCGGAGGTCCATTGACTGAAACATTGCTTGTGCGTTTTGTCCATACGTACAGAAACTGAAAGTGATACTTTTGGTGATAACTCCATTCTGCAGGAGATTTAGTTCAAATCCACTCTCCATGTACTGTAGGTAAATAGTTAACGTGTCTTGCGTACTACCTCTGAGATCAAAAGAGAAGAATATAGAATAGGATTACCGCTGATCGTTGTTTTTAATTGTTCCAGTTTGTCGTTTGCTAATTTATTGTCATCATTTTTCTGTTCATCCTGACATACTTGGTTAACATGAAAATGTTAATCCCGCGTTAGCTGACAGGTTACAGACACTTGATTATCGATTTGTAGAAGTAAAGGTGCCATGTGGAGTGGTTAAGGAACTTGACGCTCCTAGTGTGTTATTTATCATAATTAATTAGATACCCAAATTTTGTCTTGAGACTTATGATATCCGTACCCCATGATATAATAGTCAACCTCAGCTAATACACAGTACGCCCGTCGTGGACTTGTAACTTTCCACAGGTTTGCAATATTTCCACGGACGCAATAATATTAGATTCCAAACACTAATTAAATGAATAAACATTAAACATTTAATTAATGAAGCACTGGATACAACCCAGTGCTTCTTTAACTAACGTGTTGCTGATGATTATTTTTGTTACCCGGTAATTGCAAGCGTGGGCATCACTGCCCACGCGTGGACAACGACCACGGTGACTGTACTGCACCACCGGACTCTGCTGATGCAGGTTTAACTCTGCTGATACATATTACCCGGACAATTATCGAGTGAGATTCTTCTTTTGCTTATCACCAGCGCATGCGAGTTTACCTTGCCAACGAATTTATGCTTTACTCTGTTTCTTTATAACTTGCGAACTGTGAGAACTTATTGGTCGAATACACTTAAATAATATCTAGTCTCCACTTCAATGGCGTTTGTGTGGCTTTGAAATATAAGCATCTAATTAATAAACAGGTCTATAGTTGTTGGATTTTATATCAGCCTTGATATCAGTCCTCGATTCAACCTTCGGACTCAGGCTGATAACATGTTACTTCGGGCTGATACCAGGGCTCATATAAAATTAATCAAGTAATAACCTCCTATCATTTATTAGATATAATTTCTCTCCCAGAATTTCCGTTGTCAAGCTCGGCAGACATGACCACATGACACCGATCTCGGCTGATATGAACCAAGCTAGATTTGTACTCTTTGGTGCGTCACTAGACGCAATTAATTTGTTTAAAAAGAAATGTTTATGCAATTATTCATCGAACGCAATTAGCACAAATGGCGTTGCCAGGTACTAAGAAATAGTTTGAAGCTGCGTTTCTGATTGACGGGGAATTAATGATGGTAATAAGTAATGATTAGGTGGGTGAAGAGAAGAAAGAAGATAAAATTCAACGCATACTGAAATTCAACGTTCGTGCAATGACGGTGGTACGTAGCAGATGTAGTAAGACGTTAGTAGTATGTCTCGCACTTTTCGGGGGATCATTTGCCGGACCCCGGAAGTCACGTCATATCACGTGACCCAGTGGCGCCATGTTTTTATGTCACGGTAACCCGCGTTGGCGGCCATCTTGTGACGTCATCCCCATAGTGATACGTGGTGTTAGTGCGCATGCGCAGCGCGTGCTGTTAGGGTGATACGTGTTTCCGTCGTCCATTGTGTATACTGGAGGCCGCCATCTTGATTTCTATGGTAGCACGTAGTTGCTATGTTACCCAAAGGCCTACAATGAGACAGGGGTATGTTCGGAGGCTATGATCCGTTGTACAAGAGTAGTTTCCCATTCGCATAATTACCACAAACAAACCCGACAATCCCTCTAAACCACCAAAAACGACTTAATTTACTACGAATTCTTAAAAAATCATACTTATAAGAGTAGCACGTAGTGTTATAGTACCGAGAGGGCTCCTGGATGTAAGTTCGATGGAACTAGAGTAGTTTTTCTATCTCGGATTCACCCAAAATCCTTTTTAGGACCGCCTTACCATGGCTTTTCCCCCAATAGAAGGCACGTTCCTTTGTATTGTTATTACACAGAATCCACGGATTTCCTTCTAAATTTTCTATCTATGTTTCTACAAGCTATATTATGACTTCCTCCCATCTCCCTATAAAGTATTCTGACTCCCCTAGATGTGTTTATGTCATGTGTACATATTACAGGTAGGAACATGCTGAATGCGCCAATATGTGCTTATGTCTTTCGAGGATACCTTTTATAGGATACTTGCCACGTGTACACATTACATGTAGCACATAGGCACATGCTGGATGTGCCGATATGTGCTTATGTGAAAATGCATAATGTGACACATTGTGTATTAGCAGATAGACACATGCAGGATGTGCCGATATGTGCTTATGTGAAAATGCACAATGTGTCACATTGTGCACTAGCACATAGGCATATACGGGTATTTGAGTATACCTGTGATCTGGTATTGTATTATTTGAGGACACCTTTCTAGGATACCTTTTATAGGATACTTGCCACGTGTACACACTAGATGTAGCATATAGGCACATGCTGGATGTGCCGATATGTGCTTATGTGAAAATGCACAATGCGACACATTGTGCACTTGCACATAGACATACGAGTATTTGAGGATACCTATGACCTGGTACAGCATTATTTGAGGATGCATTTCGAGGATACCTTTTATATGATACTTGTCATGGATACACACTACAGGTAGCACATTGACACATGCTGGGTGTGCCGATATGTGCTTATGTGAAAATGCACAATGTGACACATTGTGCACTAGCACATAGGCATTTACGGGAATACGGGTATTTGAGGATACCTATGACCTGGTATTGTATTATTTCAGATACCTCTCGAGGATACTTTTTATAGAATACTTGCCATGTGTACATAGGCACATGCTGGATGCGCCGATAAGTGCTAATGTGAAAATGCACAATGTGACACATTGTGCCCTAGCACATAGGCACATACGGATATTTGAGGATACCTGTGACCTGGTATTGTATTATTTGAGGATACCTTTCGATAATATGTTTTGTAGGATACTAGTTTGGGGATACCTATTGGGGTTACTTATCTGAGAATACTTGTCATTCGAGTTTTTATATCCGGGTACATGATGCTACATCCGGTTACTTTTGTTGAGTAGTTGATTAAAAAAAATCCACAATATATAACATTTCATTCATTTTTATTTGATTCACAGTATACAAATCAATTCTGCCCAAGGCATCTTTTGCTGCTTCTCATTCTCTTCGTGCTTGTTTTTCTCTTCGGTTGATGTGAACTGTATGAAATCAGAATGAAGCCAGTGTTGCACAGTATTTATACCCAAGCTCAAACCTACATGACGCTATCTTGCCGGAAGTGACCGAACAAAAAAGACAGATCGTTCTGTCAGGAAACGGAACCAGTCCGTCAGTTGCCGGAGAATGCCGGTAACTGACTGTAGACGGACGGAAGATTGGTGTAATAATAAGTCAGTTTGTCTTAGATTTTCCGTCTACTACTTGTCGGCGTGTACCGTCAAGTATGTCTGTGCCGTCAGCTGATGGCAAGGTGACGGGATAGACGGAAAATACGGAACCATACACAGTGACGGAAAGAAAAACGATACACAACAAGGCGAAATTGGTTGGCGGAATTGTCAAACGCGTATAGGAGAGAAGCTTACGTAATTATCGTTTGAAACACCATCAACCAACCTATTTTCAAGTGAGTGAATTTAGCGATTTAACTTTTTCCAAAATGAGATCGTCTGTGTCGAAGGATGTCTTGTTTTAGTCAATTGTTAACCCTTTACCCAACGAATCGGCCGCATCCGCCCGCGTAATATGCAAATTCAGCAGTTGAAAAAATATTATTTTTTAAAAAAAATTCAACAAAACCATATCATGTGACCCATCATTGGAACGAGCTCGTCGAGCTCGTTCCAACGTGGGGTCACATGATATGGTTTTGTTGAAATTTTTTGAAAAATTAAAACAAATGATTTTTAAAATAATAAATTTTGATATCGTCTGCGTTGGGTAAATGGTTAAGGTAGAGTAATCAGTATCATTAACCCAACTTTAACCCTCTGCGCGTTGTTGTGAAAAACGGAACCTCAAGCATTCTCATAATGAAACTAGGAATTCAGCCGATTCGAATTGTTTGACAACCTTATTCACTAATATTGCCATTCAAATTTAATATTTATTTTTCAATTTCCCTCCAAAACATAGCTTATGATACTTCGAAGAAAAGAGATCGTTCCAATGAGGGCCCATAATGTATGTTTTTGAGGTATTAAAGTCGATTTATATAGTCTTATTAGTTAACCCTTTGTCAAACACGAAAAGCAGACGACACTTGCCAACATAATTCTTGAATAACTAAATATTTTCATTTCTTGTATCGAAAGCATGGCTTATGAACCCGCATTGGAACGAACTCAACGAGCTCGTTCCAATGAGGGGTCATAAACTATGTTTTGGTTACGTTTGGCAAAGGGTTAAAGGATTAACGTGAACAACATGCAGTGGGTACTAATTCTGAAGTCGCTTCAGAAAATCTACAGAATTGTGACCACGAAAGAGGTCAGATAATTTCGATCCGATCGCCACTAAGATCGCGATCTGATCGAAATTATCTTTCTGATTTCATTCCTCCACCACTAGAATTTCTCCCGTCGAAAATGAAAGGCGAAGAAAATTGAATCTAATGTGCTATTTCGTTTTCTTCTGTTTATTCGCTTTTGGTTTCGCACCATTTTGTTTACATCTCCAATTTGTGTGTCGCGACCAGATCGCGATCTGATAGAGAAACATAGCCTTTTGTGAATACAGTACTGCATGTTGCCATTGACTGAATATTTAATTTTAGTCTTTACTCTAGAAATTTAGAAGTTATCCTTGTATAAGAATTACACCGGTCTGGAAACCCTTTGGCTTCCCTTCGCCATGAGGCGTACAAGTTCCCAGACCGGTGTAATTCCCATACACCCTGGGAGACCCAAGGATAACGAATTTGTTTCCAAAATACTTTCTAGACTAAACACCTTGGAACTGATACAATTCTTAAACATACAGAATGCTTTGTAAATAATTGATAAAGCAATCAACTTTATTTAAATTCTAAAGAACATTTGAAAGTTTTTACAATAAAGTATGTGAGGTACATCATTCAACTTCTTTAGTGATGAAATTTTGGAAAACACAATCTTGAGACTTTTCTTTCAAATAATCTTGCAGTACTGTAGCACATTTTCTTTTTGCCTTTGTTTTATTCCTGGCACTGCCTTGGCGTTTTTCCCCATTATTTCTTCTTCCATGTGCAACGCGAATCTGTTAGCAGTCATTGTGTATTGACAACCACTGTTTTCAACAAATCCCGAATTACATTAAAAATTGTCTCGTAAATCCTCAGCCGAAAAAATAGTTCCAAATGTTCGCATAAGGCTAAACTTGCCTTCTGATTGGACGAGCATCCGCGTAGTTTCTTCTGTGTTTTCGGCTCCTGTATTATATGTTACCATTTGACGTCACCACTAGAAATATTTGAAACGACATTGCCCGTTTCGTAATTATCCATCAACGGGGTGACTTGCAACCTGCCCCATTTTTATTAGATGATGTTCCGAAGGAAGTGTTGTTTCAATTGCAAATCAGTTTACGATTTAGAACAGAGATGGGACGACCTTTATCTGATTTATTGATTATTTGTCCAGTGACGCCGTGGGGTACACGAGGGGTTTATTTAATAAACTTGTTATCGTTAAAAGTTGCCTTGTTCATTTCAAGATTTTTGTTTTGGGGTATGGAACATTGGAACGAAATCGTTATTGTGATGAATTGACAGTAACTTGGTCTGACACACTAAAAACTAAAGTGTTAAAACTGACACTTTCAAGGTGTTAAACCCATTCTAACTCTTAGGGTTTGATTTTAACACTCAAAGTGCAATGCTTTAAGCACTTAGACATTACAATCGTCAGACATCTGAAACTTGAATGGATGGCACTTCCCATGTGTCTAGCATTGGTGGTTCTTCCAGAATCGTCCATAATTTGATTTGCGCTTGGTGGGTACATAATTAAAAGGACACAACGCAGATCACGCGGATCAGGCTCGAGAGTTCGAGCCTGATCCGCGTCATCTGCGTTGTTTCTTTTTAAGTGTCGCGACATTACACTTGTCAATTGGTATTATTGTAACACCTGTCAAGTTCTGGGATATCTACACTTGAACAAAGTGCTAGTTCAGCACTTACTAAGTGTTAAATACAGCACTTCAAGTGTAGTTTTTAACACTTTAGTTTTTAGCGGGGAGGTTTGCTGCTCGAATGAACCTACGCTCCGAGCCGCAAACCGCAGACCGTGTTACCATCATTCCATCGCTTATATTGTTATTTATTTTTATTTAATGCTCAGGCATCAATTCACGCTGAAAAATTAAGTCATATTCCCCTGTCGGTCGGCAAAACGAAATATCAAAATGATATTTAGAAATCGATATTTCATCGTAGGTTCGGATGACGAATCACATGTACTTTAAACGAGTCAGCACACCAGTAATGAATTCCAGAGTCCCAAATACAAACGAATTCGAATAATTGATAGTGACAGTGACTAAATCAATTCATTAAATCAGCGGTTTCAAAGTTTGACTTTCTCATTCACCTTCCAGCGAAAAGCCGAAATCACTTTCAAATTTCTTCAGTTCAACTTCACACGTCTTCAGTGCATTGAGTTCAAAAAAAATAAAATGACGTGTCTTGTTATTGAAAATAAGAAAGTGGTGTTTTTTGTTAGTGTTCTATTTCTTCGAAACACATTGCGATTATTTCAATTCGCCAGCCTTGGTAAATCGTAAAGTTAGGGGAGAAATAAAACGGGACTACTTTTTGTGCGGATATTCACACATTCCAATGGTTGGAGTTTGGTTGTTGTAATTTTTGTATGGACGCCGGTTCGGCACATAAATTTTGCGCCTTAATGGCAAATAAAGGCCACAAATTGGAGAGTTTGTAGTCGTAGAGCATTAAATAAAAAGAAAATTCACGAAAATTTGATGAATACCGAAAATATCGTTCGTGGCTACAAGAAATATGAGGATCTTCACTCGCGACTGCGTCGCTCGTGAAGATCCTCATATTTCTTTGTAGCCACTCACGAGATATTTTCGGTATTCATCAAATTTTCGTGAATATCCTCTATTTATTTTTATTTTTATTCTTAAATAACAAAGTATTAAAATTTTGTTTACGTTTATGTATTCATTTTTATGAATTAACCCTTTGAATCCGAAAGGTCGTTTTTCCGGTCCACGATCGTGATACGACCTGAATTCACAAAGTAGATATTTACTAAGTGAAATTATGTGGTAGACCACTCAAGATTTTCAATGTGCAGCCACGAGGCAGCACGTTGAAAAAAGTGATTTGTCTTTCCCCATGTAACGAATATCGACTCTTCCAGAGGATGGCTCTCAACTTGCATGGAATATATCATTACGGTTGAAAAAGTTATTTTTTTTCCTTTTTACGTCGTTTTCACCTTATAATGACTGCTTGTTTTCTCATTAATTATTTTAAAATTATCACAGAATTCCATATTCATGTTTTTGGCTTTACTTGACAAGATAAGCTAATGTCATCACGCGTGTGGAAGTCTGTGATTCTCTGAGTCTGTTAGTCTGTGAGTCTGTGAGTCTATTCACATTTTCCTTTAGCACAGGCTACACCCCGTAGTTCTTGTCCGATTGTCACGAAATTTCATATGCAAATTTGAGGTCATGTCTGAATGAGAATTTCCCCTTTTGGTCGCGATCGATCTACCGTGATAGCTGCCCGAACCCAAAACCCCAAAACCTTTAGCACAGTCTACAGATCGTATTTATGAAGGAACCTCATGGTAACATGGTAGGAAGACTCTGTGTAATATCTAGATGAGAACGTCCCCTTTTGGTCTTGATCTGTCAACCGCGATGGCTGCCCAAGCCCGAACCCAAAAACAGTATGCAGGTCGTACTTCTGGAGGGATGTCATTGTAACCTGGTAGGGTGATTCCGTATAATGTCGAGATGAGTACGTCCCCTTTTGGTCGCGATTGGTCAACTGTCACGGCTACAGGGGCCCGAAGCACGAACACCTTTAGCGCAGTCTACAGGTCATATTTATGAAGGGGTTTCATAGTAACGTGGTAAGATGAATCCAGATAATGTCCAGATGAGAACGTCCCCTTTTGGTTGCGATCATTCAGCCATGATTGTTGCCCGAGCCCAAACCTCGAAAACCTCTAGCACAGACTACAGGTCGCATTTATGAATAGATTTCATTGTAACTTGTTAGGATGACTCAGTATAATGTCTAGATGAGAACATCCCTTTTGGTCGCGATCCGTAAATCATGAAAGCTGCCCAACCCCAACAACCGAAAACCTTTAGCACAGTTTACAGGTCGTATTTATGAAGCGATTTCATGGTAACTTGATAGGATGACTCGTTTTGGAATAATTTCACTGTAACTTGGTAACTTTGGTTGACATACATTAAATGTGAGGACCACATACATTAACTGCGAGGGCCACATAAACCCACCCCTCAGTTTTTTAGTACAGTCTACACCTCAAATTATTTTTATTGAAAACATAGCACACAGGGAACAGAAATTAACATATTCCCAATTATCGCAATTCTTGTCTTATTTCATTATCCTTTCATAAACATTGAACATTATCCTTTTCATCAAACACAACACACAGTCAGGTTAAGCTACAGTGTCATTGACACTTTCATTACACCTAGCTAGAGTAGGGTGTAAATCTGGAACAATGCACAGCATTATTTATCTCCTCTTCTCAGCCAATCAAATACATGAATATTGTTGTTTTTGGAAATAAATAGAGGATATCTACGCTATTATTTAAGTAAATATCGGAAATTATCTGATGGGTGTGGACCTGAAAGTTTTATTTTTCAATAGAGCATGCGTACGTTTCAAAACAGTAACAAAGATCAGCTGATCGTTCTTTCGAGCCTGTACTAGCCAAATCACTGAAACATAAAAAATAGTCCACTTTCCAACGGTGAATTAATCCACTAATTGTTCAACTCACAGATGTAGTTTAATAATTATAATACTGCAATGAGAATAGTTTGTTTAATGTTAATTTTTAGAATATTTTGAAGGTGAATTTACAACAAGGAATTTGGAAATGAATGCGCCGACTCATCAAAAAAAAAAAAAAAAAAAAAAAATTCCTGGGCGAATCGATCAACAATGTTTTTCGGAAAGGTTACCCAGTTCAGGGCTCAATAATCACTCTCGGAGTCACTTTCTGTACATATAATTATTTTACTTTATTATTTTATTATTATTATAATCTAGTTTTTCAGTCATAGAATCGCCAGAACGGCTTGGAATGGCGTGAACTTCTGGTATTGCCGTTAAAGCCGGTGTAAAAGGAATGGAAGTCCGTAGGAACGTTAGTCCCTCTGGACTATTATTCCGCGGAATTATAGTCCTAGGTCTAACATTTCTAGGAATAGTAGTCCGGCGGACTACTATTCCTAGAAATGTTAGACCTAGGACTATAATTCCGCGGAATAATAGTCCAGAGAGACTAATTTTCCTACGGACTTCCATTCCTGTTACACCGGCACTGAATCACTTGTAAGAGTACCGAAAGCGAGGTGGTGCGCCGAAACGTGGCGTCATTTAGGAAGCTACTGAAGGCTCAAGTCGATTGATATCGAGAAATATCTTTTAGATAATTTGCGATAATTCACAGGCTAGCATATAATAAATAGACAGAAGCGCAGAAGCGTTTGAATGGGTTAATGTTTATCGCCCGAGTTTGGTTGGGCGCAATAATACCACGAGAGGCTAAGCCTCGAGTGGTATTCTGCGCCAAAACCAAACGAGTGCGATAAACATTAACCCATTCAAACGCTTGTGCAGTTCTGTATTTATTACACACCTTCGCAAATTTCTAAAACAGGCCTTTTACAGTAATACTAAGTGAGAATTATCCTTCTGAGAAGTAAAGGAAATAAAATAAGACAAAAATCCCAATTATTCTTCACAAGCAGGAGACCAGTCTTATTGATATTTCGTACGCTGATTGAACTTTCATTCATAGTTTCAACTTGCAAATTGTAATGCGTCACCACTTCGATCGATGAAACACTGTTCATCTGAAATATAGTTCACCGTATTTTTGTGCCTCAATTTTACAGCGCGAATTCTGAACGGTTGATGTGATCCCCACCAAAAAAGTTACCACACATTCACAAAAAAACAATAGGTGTAAATTCGGAAAATCCATCAATGTGAAATTATAAAAAAAAAACTCTCATGTTTATCTGACTTCCAAATTCCCTGCGACTGTTGTTACTCGACTTGTTGACAGACCGGTTAAGATTTTAGTCAAGATTACAGTAGCCATTGTCAATTCACCCCACGTAAATTAAATTTATATCCTTATTGTCCAAGAGAAATTATCGTATTGTTCACTATTCCTGCTCAAAATGTATTAAAGTTCGTGTTATAGCCTTTAACAGGGGTACAGAATCCATACGAATTCAAGTGAATATCGACAGGCAATTTGTTTTGGATTTCGATTTGGTGACCTAGAAACTTGCTCGCGCAACGTCATTCATTCGAAATGACGTCACTCATAGACGCTTTCATATTCTGTTTACATTGTTCTTTAGTTTGAACTGTATGTGAGTCATTTCCTTGTCATACTTTAACCCATCGGGTTATTTAGTCAGTCAGTATTGTTCACGTTAAGAAAATAAATTAGAAAGTTTCTTTTGATGGTCGCACAGTCATTACTGCATGAGTTTCTTCAGAAAAAATATAAACTCAGATACTATAGACTGCGAACATCCACTTTACAACATCAAAATAAATGACCCATCGCATCGAAACGGGCCCATGTACTGTATCCCAAGAAATATGACTGGTTCCATTCTTACATTAAAAAAGTGCCAAAATCTGTATCACACACGTGTGCAATAAAAGTTTATTTTTATCACACATCCTAGAATGCCGTGGACAAACCTTAATTTTAAATGGGTGTGTAATAAAGTAATTTATATTTATATTTACGTTACGTCACATTACATGTGCTATGTTTTCATTTATTTGCAGGTAACCGTATGACTTTTGAATGACATATAGTCGCTGTCAAGTAAGGGCACCAGACTATCTGTACTTTCGCAAGAAAATGGTTTGCAGTGGAATGTAAATAAGGAAGTAATATGGTGATATATGTTTATGTGGTTATTCGCCTTGGAGATAAAAAATACCATTGAGCATCTACAATATGAGTTTGCTGACAAGAGGATTGGATTCATTTCCTCTGTATCCTAATACGAAAAGTCAGTAGACGAGTCTGACGCAACGTACAACCTTCGAATGTTCAACAACTGCGAAAATGTAAGCGGTGCTGTAATTGACAAGCTTTTCCGATATTTTACTTCCCGCTACGCCCGCCCAAATTATCACACACATTTCGTTACATACCAAAGAGGAACATACAGACTCGCTCTGACAATCACTACAGAATCATGATGGGTTCTCTGTCAAGCTGCTGCCTGCCCACCCATCGTATGCACCCCAACAATGAGGCTACGTGTATCTATGACATGCTCAAGGTACAGACGGCGGTCGTGATGCCAGTAGACGAAATATCGGAAGACATTGAAACACAGCGAATGGCTGTTGGTCGTTGGTTACAGGCCGTTAAAACACGGACTGAAAAACGTCATACCAACGTTTTCAAAACTCCCAAGTTGTCGTTGATTCATGAAGTTCCGCCCAATCGAAATAGTGAGAATGATTTGGAGGTGTGTTCATTGGGTGACGGTGAATCATGAATTCGAGGAGTTATGGAGGGTGGGCAGACAAATATAGGAAATAAGGACCATTAAATTTTAACTCTTATCGCTGAGTATTTTCAAAATATTTTCCATCAAACCTAGTCATGGCTGCTGTGAAGCAGCCATGATTAGATTTGGTGAAAACTTTATCTAAATTTAACTCTTGAAACATTGGTCAAAAAGTCAGTACAATTTACAGGAAGGAAAAATTGTTAAAGGTGCACAAATTATACATATTTCAAGGGCAAGAGGTTTTGTGCCCTGGTTAGAAATATCCGCCGGCAGCATATAAGGAGTTAAAACTGAGCAGGGGCGCCGCGAAGATGAGCAATTGGGGAGTTGGTGTAAACCTGATTTGCCCCGACAGTGAATGATCACGTTCCGAACTTCCGACTACCTAATATTCCAACTACGTCATCAAGGCATGTACTGATAATGTAGTTGGAATATTAGTCAGTCGGGATAAAAGTTGAAGATCTCAATACTTCTTGGAAATTTATTGGCAAATAAATAAAATATACATGCATTAGTCGTACCGCGTCGTCTCATTTGTTTATTTAACCTGTACCGTGCCGATTATCCAAATTGGTTTCCTGCCCCCCCCCCCCCCCCCCTAACAGCCATAATCGGGAATGACAGACCTCGGTCTGTATGACCGGCTGTGGGTATGTTCTCCACTCCCAGCCCCATACGCGATACTGTAGAATTTTGCAAGCGATAATGTTCATTTTCTGTTGCTATTTCCATTTGTTTGCTTGATTCTAGCGTGATTCCACAATATTTTATTCAGGATAGCTGAACCCACTGGCGGACGTGTTTCGCGTTCAGATTGCGATCCAATCAAGAAAAAGACATTTCACTGATCGCAGTTCTGTATAATGATTAGGATTCCAAATTCCGACCATTTTTAATGATCTTTAAACTGCAAGTTCTGAGATTGACTTACCATGTCACACATTAAGATTTACCTAACACGACACTGACATGACAACCTTACTTATTCCCAGTTTCCTTATTCGACAATTTTTCAAACCGATTCCATCTGTTGATAGCGTCAACCGATTTCATCAGTTGATAACGATAGATTTACCCAACACGACACTCACGTGGCAACCGTTACTTATCCCTTGTTCCTTATACGACATTAGTTATCAACCGATTCCATCGTTTGATGACGAATGTCGAATACGGAACAGGGAACAAGTAACGGTTGTCACGTCCCCTAACACGACCAGAAGACGACACTCGAAAAACAAATTTTTAAAGACTTAACAAATTTTACTTTTTTGCCCCTAAAACATACATTTTAATTACCTGTTAGGGATCACAAGCTATTTTTGGGGCGATGGGCACAAATTGAAAAAAAATAATACAATTTCAAATTAACTTTTTAAATAGCCTTGGGGGGACACGACCATTAGATTAGCTACAAGGTATAAAGAAATGCTGATTTTTCACCTCCAAAAACTCATCGAATGAAAATGAAATATTGATTTAAAGTACAAAGCCAGACCTTCTTCAAGAAAAAAACGCAGTCAGTGCTGCCAGCCCCATCTCCCCCACACAGCCCCGTCCCTGCAGCTTGGAAGTGTTTAGAGTTTCTAACTTTGGTCTTAGATATCTTAACTCTTTACCCAGCGTAACGTCAAAAACCAAACAGCGCTATTCTTAAAATTCGCCAATTAATTTTCATTTTGTTTTCATTTTTTTTGTCTCAAAAACATAGGTTATGACCCCTCGTCGAGCCTGTTCCAACTAGAGGTCATAACCTATGTTTTTCAGACAAAAAATGAAACAAATTAGTTATTCAAGAATTTTTTTTTGCAAGTGTCGTCTGCTTTTCATGTTAGACAAAGGGTTAAGCATATTTGTCCACGTGTTGTTCTGATGAAATATATTTTATTGGCAGTTCTGGTTCGAATGCGGTTTCAGACTTTCAGAAACCGTTTCTGGCTACTACCAACTACTTGAGTTGAAAGCATAATATATTTTTTATATTTTTCGTGTTCTATTCACCACAACCTTCGGTTTGGTATATAATTAGTATATATTTATTTGAATTTTATGGAGTTTCAGCCTTGGGAATATCATAGTAAACTGTTTCGCCTTACTTATATACACTCTAAACTAAGTTGGGTTAAAAACTAACCCACATCAACTGGGTTGAGTGAATGTATATTATTAGTTGCACAGTTTGTTGGTGGCCTAACATGGTATATATGGTGTCAGTTAATTTCATATTGGACGAGAGCGACACCATATATACCATATTGTGCCACCAACAAACTGTGTAACGAATATATCTTACCGACTGCTGCATCGATGCACAGAACGAATAACGACAGCGATCAAAATTAAATGAGAGAATTCTCACAATGTGTTCACGTGTCTTTGCCTTGTTACTATTTATGGAAGAGTGGGTACAGGCCCTTTCCCATAAATTGTAACAATGCAAATTTATACATACCAAACAGTTTCATTTCGAAGGTAACATGACACACATCTACAGAATATGAAGCCTTTTAAGTTGCCTAATCTGCTCTTCAGACCAAATATGGGCTTCCAACACTCAATCTTTCAACTTGAAGCGTTTATCGGCTGCCCCATTTTGAATAATCAATGAACAAAGGGGAGATTACCCATATCTGTCAACGTATATTGATGTTGAAAGGCAGTATATGGTTTTATATGCATGCATCTTACATGAAGACCATCCCGAAAACTGAGTGTCAGATGTTTTTTCGGGACATGCGCTTATGGGAGCTCGGTGGCACACTGATTAAGGCAGTGGTTTCTAAATCGAAAGGCCAATGGGTCCATCCTGACATACGCCATCTGCGCTGAGTCCTTAGGCAAGACACTTAATTCCGATTGGCCATGTAGAGGCACGTACTAGGGCGTACTGCACGCCGATGGTGCGCTTGCCTTCAACCGCCGCCAACACTTCTTGCACAAAGTTAGTAAGTTGGAGAGTCTGGCAGTTACTTGCTGCTTGTTGGCGCTCTCCGGGTACTCCCACTTCCTCCACCTGCAAAACACGACATAACTCTGTCTGTTGAAAGTGTCATTAAACCCTGACAAACATGCAGGCATGCGCGTGTAGTCAATATATTGTTGGCTTTTTGGTCAAAATAAAAGCTGCTTCGCTTCACACAGATGCACACTAAAAACTAAAGTGTTAAAACTGACACTTTCAATGTGTTAAACCCATTCTAACTCTTAGTGTTTGATTTTAACACTCAAAGAGCAATGCTTTAAGCACTTAGACATTACAATCGTCAGACATCTGAAACTTGAATGGATGGCACTTCCCATGTGTCTAGCATTGGTGGTTCTTCCAGAATCGTCCATAATTTGATTTGCGCTTGGTGGGTACATAATTAAAAGGACACAACGCAGATGACGCGGATCAGGCTCGAGAGTTCGAGCCTGATCCGCGTCATCTGCGTTGTTTCCTTTTAAGTGTCGCGACATTACACTTGTCAAGTGATATTATTGTAGCACTGTCAAGTTCTGGGATATCTACACTTGAACAAAGTGCTAGTTCAGCTCTTAGTAAGTGTTAAATACAGCACTTCAGGTGTAGTTTTTAACACTTTAGTTTTTAGCGTGTGGTACTGCTTTGGTTTGGAAAAGGATAATGAACCATAAATCATAATTTCAAAGAAAACGATGCAAGGTAATAGAATCCGTATTTGAAGAGAATCTCCTCTGCACGCGAGTTATCTCCAAAGAGATTGATTCTGATGTCAAGTCGAATCGAGGAAACAGAATATTGTTGGCACTGGCAACTGTCGATTTATAGAATGTTAACATGAAGTAAAACTCGACTGGATAAAATCTAGTCTAGTGGGTTATATTAATCCTTTCAACACTGGCGCCCTGGAAGGGATCATTTCAGTCAATACTGTCAACGGCGAAATGGGCGAAACCATCCCAGTTTGTAGGGAGGTTCAGTAATAATTTAAACCAACAGGTCTGTGGAGCGGTTGAATTAATTATTACCGAGGCTTGCTTCAGAATTTTTGCTCTTTATGTCTTCTGCACGTCCACTACCAATTTCTTCCACATGCAAAAATTTATGCACGCCGGTGTTGAAAGGGTTAAAGGGACAATAAGCCGATAGTTTGAAAATAAATTTATCAACTCTCAGATTTTGCATGTATGTGAAGGTGCGTGTAAAAAGCATTATTTCCAAAGTGTAAGACATCATAAGCAACACGAAATTATTTAAAAATGTAGTTAACCCTTTACCCAACGAATCGCCCGCATCCGCCCTCGTAATATGTAAATTCAGCAGTTGAAAAAATATTATTTTTCAAAAAATTTCAACAAAACCATATCATGTGACCCCTCGTTGGAACGAGCTCGTTCCAACGATTGGTCACATGATATGGTTTTGTTGAAATTTTTGGAAAAATTTGAAAAAATGATATTTAAAATAATAAATTTTGATATCGTCTGCGTTGGGTAAAGGGTTAAACACTTCGATGCAAACTAATTTTCAAAAGACACAACATTATGCAGATACAAACGAAGTTGTCCAAAAGTGATCGGAAGGAAACATAACACAGTGTGGGTTCTAAATTTACCTTCGCCACTGTCCGAATGAATGACCGTCACGAACAAGAACTTGTGCATTGTTTCAGCAATAATTGGGCATCATTAGATCAAAAAAATTGTATTGTTTTAAATGATGCGTCGTTATGCTTCCAATAAAACCCACAGCACGTGTTTTGACAAGTCTAATTCTAAATAAATTGCGTTGATGCGATCGCGAAAGACAGAAACTTTACCTTTGTCTTCAAAGAAAGGTAGTCTCGACGAACGTGAAATATGACATTGCACAAAAAGATGTCTGCTTTTTTAAGAAAAATAATAAATTCTATACTTCAAGTAAATTTATTTAATCGACACAAGCGGTTTCTTACGAATGGTTTATGAAACATAAGGACGCTTTTGCTTATCAAAAATGGTGTTTTTTGTCAATTGGTAAACTTATTTTTTCTTTCAAATTTGTGACTTATTCTCCCTCAGAGGCGGATATTTCGGCCAGGGATCGTCCTTCGTCCGAATTTCATAAATTAAATTTCCGTGGCTGACCAATCAATATTGGGGCTACATGTTGTAAATATTAACTGGGCTAACCCAAAACAGAGGCTACCCCCCCCCCCCCCCCCCCCCCACCTCCGAAAAAAAACCAACACTGGTCCAATTCAAGGTTCCCGTAACAAAGAGAGAGTCTACAAACGCCACAAACGCCTCAGATTCGCTCATAGATAACCGAGTTTTGCAAAAATATTTCCCGGGGAGACCTCTGAATCCCCAATATAGCTTTCAGAATATCAAGCCCCCCCCCTCCCCCCCCCCCCCCAAAAAAAAATAATAATAATAAAAAATTGCTAGGCACATCTACTGTCTACTGTAGAATCCTAGCTTTGCGCCTACACTCAAAAATAACAAATATGGACTCTTCCAAGCGATGGAATTCAACTGACGTTGAATAACCACCAGGGTTCAAAGAATGCAATCAGATTAAGTGGTATTCACGGAGGAGGTCACGTGATCGGCTGGTTTTAACCCTTTGAACTCTCGTGGTATCTTACATCCCAGTTCAATGGCAGCAATTAGAAGAGTCCATATTCGTTATTTCATTAATCAATATTTCCGCGTTTTCGGGGCTGCACGTTGAAAATATTGATTGGTCTAACCAACACATTTACTGAACAGCCATGACGTGTCATGTTCCTGGCAGGAAAAGCGGCCGCTCGCGTTCAGAGGGTCAATGGACAAATAGATCACCATGAAATCATCGAACAAAACAGTGTTCTTTGAAGAAATCTTCAGTCGTGGCGAATAGACTGTCCTTTTCTTTGTGAAAGTACAAGTGATAGAGACAGAACAGAATGAGAGACAACTTGCACAGTACCTGGAGAGTGCATTACTGCTAATACACCCGTGGAGTGGAGTTGCCACTCAGACAATGATTGTCGATTATTGTGATAACACATAAGGACAGGCACAATTTTAACCCTTTACCCAACATATAGTTCAAAACCAGCCAGCGCTATTCACAAAAATTGCCATTCAATTTTCATTATTTTTCCATTTTTTTGCTTCAAAACAAAGCTTATGACGCCTCAATGGAACGCGCTCATTGAGCTCGTTCCAATGAGGGGTCATAAGCTTTATTTTTTATCCCCAAAAATGAAAAAAAAAATAATAGTTATTCAATAAATTTTGTTTGAAAGTGTCGTCTGCTTTTCATGTTAGGTAAAGGATTAACCATGGGTCTGAGTTCAACCCTGAGATCAAAACGCTGAAATTTTGCTTGCCCTTCTTGTGCTTTTTCACAGACAATGGGGTTTTGTCTGGGTGGAAACTCTAATCTACAGGCATTTAAGTAATCAATTCTTCGCGTTCTGTATTTCAATAAAAAAACACACTGTAAAGAAATTTATTTCAAGAATATAATTATTAACGTCACAAAGAAAATGCACTCAATGAGCATAAAACAGCAGAAATATCAGCGTAAAATGGAACAAACAAATATAAATGCTATAAAAATGACCAATATGCTATTAGTTACACTTATACAATAACATTATTTTTGAGGGCGTTATGGTTCATTAACGGCCCTACGAAAATGATTAATAGCCCAAGGGTCTATTAGTGGCCCGAGACGAAGTCGGGGGCCACTAATAGGCCCAAGGGTTGTTTATCATTTTCGTAGGGCCGTTAATGAACCATAACGCCCGTACAAAATAATGTTATTTGTATTATTATCACAAAAGTCACAAGTTTTTTTTTCTTTTTTTCAAACCAGTCTTGAAACTTTTTTACTCCATACTTTGTTGCCAGTGCTGTGTTGTGAGGCACTGAACTTTTCTCCATGTTTTCCAAATCGTCTTCCCCTAACTCACTCGATTGTGATATTTTGAAAAAAAATGAACGCTGAAATTTATAGAAAATTGACGCGTGTCGTCTGTTTATCAACACGGTATTTTTAGCTAAGTATTGTCACGTGATTGATCAGTTGACTCCCAACGCAAACAAGCACCGAAAGTCATTTGTTTTACACGAGATTAGGAAATTTTAAATTCCGCGATTTTTCATGTCAAAACTATCAACTTTTCCACACCAAACCTTATAAAATCATAAATCGGAATTTTTTCCGGAAGTATTACAAATATTTTCACAGTATTTAAGGCCCTGGTTCACCTGTGAATAATCTGTTTAAAACTTGAAAATTTTACTTACCTCGGCATGTCGTGCGTTTGCGGTTTTCACCTGGCCGCTTCCCACGCTGATAAATTGAATGCCTAGCACTTATGATTGCTCATTATTATCATTTTTCAATGTAGTAGAAGTGTGAAATTCCCACACAATCATTGTCAGCAACTAAGTCATGCCTTAAATGCGAATGTATATCTTAATTCTTTCACGCCAAAGATCACAAAATTCCGCCATCACATCTCTCTTCTCCAAATATTCAAACTCAAAGCAGTGTTACCTCCCCTACATCCGGGGATGTGCGGGCCGCCGGGCCATATTGAAACGAATTTTTCATTATTGCCCAGGAACCCGGATGTAAACGGAAACATATGAGTTTTGTGCAGCCCCCGAAAATGAAAATATTCGCCAGGGAGTGCCCTATAAAGTGATAATAATGTTTGTTAGTTTTTCTTAATCTTATTCGTTTTACAAGGACTGGCGATCAAGTTTTACTACTTATATTAATGTCTCTCCTTGGCCCAATGGCACAGGTGTGTGGGATGACCTTCGTAGCGGCAACTTCCTCTTCTCGCATACTATGAAAGGATCTTTAGCCTGCACGGGGTGTGTCTCTCTCCGCACAGAGAACATCCATTTTACGCCCCCAGCCGATAGGACGGCACGCTGTGATAGCATCAACCCCGCGATGAATGATGACAGAGAGTGTTCGGACACCTCGAGAACTTTCCCCGACATGGGATCGATCTCGGGACCTCTGGCATGAGACGCCAGCGCACTTATTCACTCGGTCACTACTCTGTGCGCAAAATTTGGAATACTTAGTTGTGCCCAATACCCTTTTGCCGCCATAGTTTGTTAGTGATATAGAATATACGATGCAGTGGCGGCATAAGGGTATTGGGGCCCCTGGAGTTGTATCCGTAACACCAAAATTCTGCCCGTTTTGCGTTATTATTCGGTATGAATAATCAATTGCAACTAACACGTGACACATTTAGTTGTCTTCCACCACTAGCGGGAATGGACGGCGTAATAGATGGCGTGTCATAAAAAATGTTTTAATATCCTTGGCCGTTAGTGGCTTTTTCTTGCTGCATGAAAATCGGCCCGATCTCTTTTTCTCCAGATCGGCTATATGGGTGATACATCGTACATTTCTGGGTGAACTGTAATGGTATTACACGATCAGAGGTTAAATTCTGGGGTTTGGGGTGAGAGTGACACCCCCAAAATGTCCAATCATGGGTTTCGCCGGGCAGAGGTTGGCTAAGAAATTATGAAATACCAAGTTTGGCAGACATCCTTGCTTGCCCGACAACAATTTACACACGCTTTGGAATACTCAGTTGTGCAAAATCTCTTGCTTGCCCGGGGGATGGGGGGGGGGGGGGGGGCACCAAAAATTTGCAAGACGTGACGTGGGGGTGGGTGAGTCTCTTGAGTGCGCCAAAAATGTGCATTTCCAACTTGTGCTATTTTTTGAATTTTTTAAAAAATATATCAATATATCAGCTAATATATACCATCATTTGTGTTTCAAACCTTAAAGATGATGTTGTACGTCACACTCTTAACATAAATACAACATCAGGAGGCTTTATATGTGAGAATATTGGGCTTAATCTGGAAAAATGCCACAGGTTAGTAGGGGGTGGGTGTCTTGTTCGAAATGTAGAAAATGTGCAGACAATATTTTGGGAACAATTCAAATGAAAATTTGTTCCCGTATATGTACACCTGCTCTGGCCAAGCCTGATAATGAACAGCTTGTCATTTGTTGATTGCGGCCCACAGCAGCCCACAGAGGTTTAAAATGGTGGTACCAGTTTAAGAACATTATGAAAACCCCCTAAAGACTGCTGTGCCTACTAAGTTTATAAGTTTATTTTGGATTTTAATGGGAGAGTGGGGTGGGTGTCTTTGAGCGGTAGTAGAAAATTTGCACGTAGTGGGTGGGTGGGTGTAAAAAGGAGCCGAATAAAAAATAGGACGTCACGTCTTGCAAATTTTTAGTGGCCCCACCCTGGCTTGCCCGACAAAAATACACGCAGATTAGAAAGTGCAATAAATACGCAAGTCAGTGTATCGGTAGAATTCCCCATCTAGGGAGAAAATAATTAATAACAAATGATTTTTATGACCATGACCTGTCGGGCACCTCTACCTAGCTGATGTATAATTGTTGTATGTTTTAACCCTTTAACCGACGTAACGTGTTTTTGTACTGTTGATAAACGGTGTGCGATTTATAAATGTATTAATTTGGAATTCATAACCAAGCCTTAAGCTCTTTACCTTACACGACAGGCGGACTACACTTGCAGAAACATTTTCTTGGATAATTATTTTTTAAAACATTTTATACCTGAAAACATAGCTTATGACCTATGAGTAGTATGTAATGTGCCTTCGTCATCCATCACGGTGAGCCGGTGGATGACCCCGGAAGTGACGTCATGTCACGTGACCCAGTTACATCATGTTTAGTTTTCGTGGTAGCCCGAGTGAGTGGTCATATTATGGCGTCACCCTCATAGTGATACGTTGCGCCAGTGCGCATGCGCAGCGCGTGCTGTTAGGGTGTGTTTCCGACGTCCATTTTGTATACTGGAGGCCGCCATCTTGGTTTCTATGGTGACATGTTGTTGCTTTGTGACCAAAATCGAACGGGTTTTGTTTGACAGGTGTGTTTGTTTGGACTGGAGTAGTGTTCTGGTTCGGATCTTCCCCAAATCCTCGTTTACTACCTTGAATTACCCAAATAGCCCCGACAAGTTTTACTAATTCGGATTCTTCTAGAATCCTCTGCTCGGCTTCTACTTCTGCTTCTAAGCCATTGAGTTTTTGTCTATGCAACCCAATTCGTTTGTGCTAAGGTATACTCCAGAAGAGTAAAAGAGCCTATCAGTTAGAACAGTTTCGCTTATTGTTACTACATGTAGCTTTTCTGGCCTGTTCTGACTTGTTCTAACCTTATTCCGGGTACTCCTGTTCTTGTTTCGAACAGCATAGTCCATGTTTTATTTATCCAGATCATCCAATCAGTTTACTTTACTAGAACTAACTAACCAATCAATCAGATCACTTCATTCATCTAAACCTCACCTTCTGTCACATAGTTACCTGATACAAGGTTTTCTGAGAATAAGTCCAAATTCAATCGAGCAGTAACTGGAACAGACATCGCTCGGACTCGAATCTCATCGAGCAAATGAGCTATCGAGGATTTGCTCTACCGAGAGACTCCACATGCTGCTCGACGACTCATTTCGGTTTTTAAGGATACGTATGAGGATACTTTTTGAGGATACCGTTTGAGGATACCTTTTGAGGATACCTTTTGCTTTTGGAAAATATCCATCTGAAGATAGTTATAACTCCTAAGCCTATTCAGCACCAGACTTCTGCACCACCGCAACTCCCTTCATAGCTCCAAGGCCAATGCTGCTGACTTGTCCATAGTCACCACCATCTGTCCTATCATCAGCCTGTATTGTATTCGCGTTTAAATGTTCTACCAGCCTCGCAGTCTTGTAACATTACTGCATTGTACCATTACTGCTGGCTACAACCATTCTGTGCTAGAGTGTCCCAACCATTACTAACTCGTGGCACTACAACGGCCCTTAACTAGTAAATTGCTACGCTTTCTTGACTACAGATTTCATTTCATCATATATTGCCCAGTTACATTTGATTGGATAGTGCCATTAGGCACTTTCCAATCAAATGTGACTGAGCAATGTGTCATTAATAAAATCTGCTTCTTTCCAGGGTCAGTATGAAACCTCCTCTAACAGAGTGCAGACATTATAGTCACAACCTGTGGTATTTCACAAAGCCCAAATATGGGCTTCCTGCACTCTACCAGTTAACCCTTTACCCAACGTAACGGCCAAAACCGGCCAGCGCTATTCTCAAAAATCGCCAATTAATTTTCACTATTTTTTTCATTTTTTGTCTCAAAAACATAGGTTATGACCCCTCGTTGGAACGAGCTCGTCGAGCTCGTTCCAACGAGGGGTCATAACCTATGTTTTTGAGACAAAAAATGAAAAAAATTAGTTATTCAAGAATTTTTTTTGCAAGTGTCGTCTGCTTTTCACGTTAGGTAAAGGGTTAATACATTAATGCCGCTGCAGGTGCCAGTTCATACCACTATCAAAGTTGTCGTCCAACACTAGTAGCAGTCGGATACAGTCTGCTTGTTCGAAAAACTTTTTCATACCTTTTTCAAGTCATTGCTCGAACGACTCAAATCCCATCGAGCAAATGAGCTATTGAGCAATTATTCGAACAACTGACTCCATATATGACTCTTGTGCTCATCTCGGGGAAATAGGGATTCCGTAAGTGGGATTCCGTAAGTGGGATTCCAAGCTCATATGCAGCTCATTGTAGTCTTGCCATTGGCATGAAGCTTCCACCTTGTCTTGAACTATCTGCCCGTTGATCGGCCTCTATTGTAGTCACCTAATACTATAGTCTTCTACTGTCCTTATAGTTGTTACCATTACTGCCTTATCCATTAGTATTGGCTACTACTATTAACCCTTTACTTTTTAGTTTAAACATAATTTATTTGCCATAAATTTGCAAAAAGGATTGGAGTACAAGTTATACAGCTTATGTTAACTCCTCTCCATACATACAACAGAAAAACAATAAATAGATGAGGCTACAAGATATATAGATTGGTTCACAAATGAATAGGGATTTACACTATTTACAATTGAAATGTAAGTGATTGAAACAGGCAGCCAAGTACGTAATAGGTTCTCCACTCAGGGAATACATGGGGCTGGACACTGTTGACTTTCTCTACGAAAGCTCTTGAATGGCAAGTTAAAGGGTGAGGGGTATGACGTTTATAGAACGTTTCGTCTAGTGCAAGAGAGAGAGGCTAGACCGAGAATATAATGACTCAATTGAAGCAGCCACTAGCCAGGACGAACGCTTGGGTTTTCAGAAAGATATATTCGTTTTGTTTTGTTGTCAGCGTGGGTTTACCGTACAAGAGATCGGTTTCGTATGATATATCAAAATCTCGAAGTGAATCGTGTAGTGTAATCCTGGGGTCAGAGTATCGAGGGCACACCAGGAGATATTGATGAGCATTTTCACAGGGATTACCACACATACACTTTGGAGTGGCCAAAATATAGTTTTGGAACTTGTCATTATTTAGGTCGCTGCAGTTATTACGCAATTTTGAGTGTAAAATGTTGGCCTTTCTTTTACCCACAAGGAAGTAAAGAGGTGGTTTGGGGATGCAGTTCAACTGGGCATAGGTTTGCTTGAACTCCTTAGTGTTGCGGCTCCGGTGAGTACGTCTGGTAAGTTGTTCCAGCTTTTTGTGGTGGACGGGAAAAAGGATTTTTTGAAACGCTCCGTTCTTGCCGGATAATACGTGAATCTGTTGGGGTTGCGAAGATTATACATTGAGATATCATGCGAAGATATTAATTGGTCTTAACCCAAATAATGAATATGGACTCTTCCAATTGCTTTTATAGAACTTACATGGAAGATACCATAAGTGTTAAAAGGGTTAAGTCCTGTGCTACAAAGTCCCATTACTAAGTTGTGGAACTACTACTGCTTTTAGTACCTATGATTACACAATGTCGCTACGGTTCCCAGTTCATGTCATTATCAAAGTTGACTTCCACTACTAGAAGAAGTCGAATACAGTCTGCAGGCTCTAACGACTTCTTCATAAATTTTCGTACCGAATACCAAAAATGCATGACATTTTTTTTGTGCAAATCGCTGGTCGATTCGGCCGTTACGTTTATGTAATTTCTTTTCAATTTCGGTTTCAGAAACAGGCCATTTTCACACCTACCTCTCTTTGCAACTCGTATGGTTCCGCTGAGCTTCGAAATTCGACTCTATTAGAAATCATCCCGATGGTTCGATTCGTTTCCAGTTGCCCTGATTGGAAAATTTTCGAATCGACGAAATGTTCTCAAAATTCTACCAAGTTTCTCCTCATGAACTCCTCGTATATCCTCAGATCTCCGCTACGGAAACAACTTTGGAAGCGCATCAGAAATAGCCATTGTCCATATAATTTGGGACAACATAAACGTTTTACGAGTCAGTATAATCTCCCCTTAATGCGTATCGAACTTTCGGCCTGCACTAGGCATTTATTAAGACAAATCAATAAGTTAACACTTCCACTAACTGTGCAGCTCTGTTAGTTTCACATGATTATACCGACTCGTAAAATGCGCTGGAATATTTCGCTTTTCTGATTAAGTTTCCCAAACAGACGAGTTGACGTTGATTACTTACCCATTTCTACCCCGGTGGTGTTTCTCATATCAGTTCAGTGGCAGCAATTGGAAGCGTCCAAATTCATTATATGGGGGGAAGACCAATTAATTGGGGCTGCACATTGAAAATATTGATTGGTCTACCCAGACATTCACTTTACAGCCATCCGACATAATAAAGTTATGACGTATCATGTCCCTGGGCCGAAAATAAGGTCACTCGCTTCAAAGGGTTAAATTGGGCGAAAATGGCGATATTTGCTTTTACGAATGTGGAATACAATTTGCTGAGCCGTGAGGTATGATTCGAAATTCGATTCGAAACTCTCTGTTTAATTCAATTTGGGATTCGATTTGACCTAGTTGCACATATGAAATTTTAGCCCGATCGGCCCAGCCGTTTTCAAAATAAAATGTCAAGGTCATCGATTTCAAGGTCAAGGTCACCCCGCACGGGCACGGCACCCATCCCATGTTACTCGCAGGGATGAATTACCCCCGTGTACAAAATTTGAGATCGATCGGTCGAGAAACGGAGGAGTTCACCCGGAACAAAGAGAGAGAGAGAGAGAGAGAGAGAGAGAGAGAGAGAGAGAGAGAGAGAGAGAGAGAGAGAGAGATTCGCATTTATTTATTAGATATTACCAGAAATAATTATACAGTAGTGAGATTACAAAACCGGACAACGAATTGCGATCGGACCGCCAATGAGTCACAACCTGATTGAAATCCTTTGTCCGCTTTTCTCCAAACAACAGTGTAAAAATCGCGATCTGATTGAGAAAGACACCGCTTTTACATTCATTGAACTCTGAAACAGATACAAGTATAACAATTTCTATGTCATATCTCGGGACATTAGATACTAGTCCAGGCACATTAGACATAAAAGTGAGAAAGTAAGGAAAAAAATCGGAGAAAGCTGATTTTTTTATATGTTTCCGGGACACACATTGCGGATAAAGTGTGAAAAGTCCCCGCGAATCCGAGTTGAGCTTTTTTAGTTATAGCGTTTTTTTGATGAAAAAAATTTTTTTTAAAAAAATTCGACCCAGCTCCATATTTCTCATTCTTATTCGCCTTAGTAGGGTGAGAATCATAAATATCGTGCTGAATTATATTGAGAATACATATCCCCAACAGAAAATGCCAACTTTGTACCAATCCTCACACTCAATGGTGAAATATTCACGAAAATGTACAAAATTACGAAAAAAAATTTATTGTTTTCATACACACAACGGTACACAACGTCCATTAAATCAAATCTACGACTACTTTGGGAGTTAAATTATATATCAAAAATTGCAGAAAAGCAGTGGCTTTATAATGATATATAACAATAGTCATTTATTCCATAATAAACTGGTGAAACGTGTGAAATATTAACCATACCCCCTAAACTCAAATTCAAACGGCATCGACTTTTCTCATTCAAATACCGTATTATAGCATCATTGTTTCAATTTCCATGTTCGATTAAATCACATAATGTGGTGTTCGCCTACACTCAAGATGCATTGGCATGTAATGTGTGCACGCCCTTGATGTGTACTCGGCGGCTTCCATATGATTATGTCATATTTTGGGGCAATTGGTTCGATCATGGCTGGTAGCGGCTTGGATGAACTTTGGGGGACTGTTTATGCTGGTGGGTCAATCCATCATTTGATCAGTGGTCATGCATATTCAAGAGCAGTTCGTGCCCATTTGCTAACACAAATTGCCATTACAAAACTTGTATTTGAAGAAAGCCGAACACTAGATAACATAGACTGCACAGAAGTCAATGAAATATTCTGTGGACTTGCCAGAGGTGACTGTACAACAGCTGACGCTGTCAATCAAGAAAGTGTCAACCATCTACTGTCAAAATTACACGAACTGCTCCAGAATGCGTCCGTTGGACGCACAGGAAAGCTTTGGGTACAATACTACGAGCAAATAGGTCTTCTCCAGTTGTTCTTGAGAGCAGAGCGCACAGGCGACTGGGAACTCCACACATATTGTGTTCGCAATATGATTCCAGTATTTCACGCAGGTGGTCATTTTGCATACGCAAAAAGTTCTCATCTCTATTTGCAGCAGATGAATGAGCTAACAGAAATAATGCAACAGGATGATTTGAAGTTGTTCACTGAGAAAGGTTACTTTACCATAAGGCGCTCAGATAAATTCTGGGACGGGATATATTCTGATCAGACCATAGAGCAGTGTTTAATGAGAATGTTCAAGCTCCCTGGTGGTCTCACACATGGCAGGGGAATAAACGATAGCACTGTTGCGAAATGGGTACATGGACTACCTCTTTGCCTTCCGATATGTAATGCTCTTGAAAATTTTGTTCATGTTCACACTGGTCATGGCGAACAACATCGGGATCTCCGTCAAAGTTCACAATTGACTGATGCCAATGATATCACCAAATTATTGAACTGGCTCAGAGTGCATTCCCCCTTTCAGAATAGAGATCCACTACAATTAGTCTCTATAGCGACCGGGCTTGTGGCCGACGAAACTGTGAACTGTGACCAAGTTCGCAAAATTGGTGAATGTTGCGTATCGAATGTTGTAAGCAAAACGTTCAACAGCATCAAACTACGACGTGTTGACACTGTGAAGTCTTTCGCATCGATGGCAAAAAGCATCAAAGTCCGTGGAAGTAAGGTAGTGATTGACTCCACAATTCTGTTCAACCGCATCACATGTGTTATTCAGTCACAAGCAGAGATGGAAGAGTATCTCAAATATGAACTCGCCCCGAAACCACCAGCATTGTTTGATTCTGCTGGAATGAGGAAGACACAGAAAAGCACGCTCGGTAAGATCCTCAAAACATACGGTTCCGAGCAAACTAAAATCCCAGAACATTCTCTGTTTGTTGTAGATGGTGGATTTTTATTGGGGGCAGTTGTATGGCCTAAACAGTCGTCATATAAGGACATATGTACATCATATTCCAATTATCTAGTGAGACATTTTGGGGCGAACGTCGTGGTTGTTTTTGATGGTTATGCTTGTACAATGTCGACAAAGGGCATGGAACAAGCCCGTAGATCTAAAGACAGGTATTCCATTGATATCAATATCTCACTCGAGTTACCAGTCACCACACCCCAATCCGATTTCCTTGCAAATGCCAAGAACAAAACCCAACTGATCGATCTTCTAATGCAGGAGCTATCTGCTATCAATATTCAGTCCAAGCAGGCCGAGGCTGATGCTGATGTACTGATAGCCGAAACTGCACTTGACATCGCTCAAGATGACAACAATGTTGTCGTTGTGGGAACAGACACAGACTTGTTAGTCATTCTTACCTCTCGAGTTCAACCGGGATGTAATATTCACATGATGTATTCCATTACCCCAAACTTACTAGTTTCAGTTAGTGAAATAGCAACCAAAATGGGTGACCATAGAAGCAACCTCCTTGTAGCACATTCTACAAGTGGTTGTGACACTACTTCTGCACTCTTTCGAGCTGGTAAGAAGAAAGTATTCAGTACAATTGTCTCCGATGTTACTAGCGACTCACAACAGTATGTCAACACAATTTTGGCGGATGACAGTACACCAAGTGCAGTAGCCGCTGCCGGGGAACAACTTCTCCTGATCTTATACGGGAGTAAAACTGTTTCCTCTCTCGACCAATATAGATATGTCACTTACAAGCGTTACGTAGCAAAATCTAAACTGAATAAACCCATCGACCTAGCCTCACTCCCACCAAGCAGCGATGCTGCACAACAACATGTCTACAGATGTTATCTCCAGGTCCAACAATGGCTGGGCACTTCGCTTCCTCCGACGGATTGGGGGTGGTCGCTAGACAATGGACTTCTTGTACCGACTGCAGCCACAAAGCCATGTGCCCCCGATAACCTACTGAATCTGATCAGTTGTGGTTGCAAGAGTGCTTGTACAAAAAGGTGTGGGTGTAAGAAGGCAGGACTCTCTTGCTCAGGTTTGTGTAATTGCAGTTCGGATTCTTGTAACAACCACAGAAACACTGTCCTGTCGGAAATTTCTGAGTTCGATGAATAATATGTATATAGGTCATGTCATTTCTGTATATAGCGTTGATATAGTCAATGTAACTTAATCCATGTTGATTGATTTGTACATTCTGTAAATATTATTTATTGATTTTTGTACATTCTGTAAATATTATTTATTGATCTAATGCTGCCAGACACAGACGTGTCTGTTCGGTCCCAGGCCCGAAAATAGTTGAGTTCTCATGCTGACGAATTTTATGCCAAAAGGGGAACTCGGCCAGAAGCAGAGGGGGTCTTCCATAATGTCTATTTTGTAAGCAATGATAAAAGTCTTCAAATGGTGGTAGATTTTTTATCGTCTGTCCAACTAACATCCCGTTCTGTACTACGACCCTTTGGGCAAATCCGTTAGGAAAATCGTCATTTTTTGCGTAAATCCGATACTTTTTTGTGAATTTTCAATAATTTTTCGCAGAAATTGTCATAGAATGCACGTTTTCCTCTAGGTAAATGTATATTAGACATTATGTAGCTCGAAATACGCGTAAACAAAAAATACAGTTGGATCAATTCGAGGTTACAAAGTTCGTGCGATTTTTTTAAATTTTTTTCAAACGCGTTTTCGAAAAAAGGCTGTAGAAAAAAAAGCTCAACTGGGATTTTAGGGGACTTTTGTCTAATCGTTCAGTGACATGTACTCGACATTCCCTGAAAAAATCAGCTTTCTCCGATTTTTTTCCCTAGTGAAACCTAATGTTCTTGGGCTATACGCCAGGTCGAAGTTGTACAAGTGTGAATTATATCACTTCTGAGAAACAAAAAATGAGAATGTTTGACACTCAATGACAGACGACATATTGAAAAACAAATGACTACGGATGATTATTGTGGAAGCGCGGTGTCTCAGTGGCACGGCATTGGATTTCAAACGGAAATGTTCACATTTCGATCCCCAGCAGGGGTAAATGCGTTGTGCCCTTGAGCAAGGCACTTCATCACGATTGCCCACTTGGGGGCACGGTGGCGCTGTGCTCTAAGGCGTACTGCACGTCGATGGTGCACTACTTGTCTCCAACCAATGCTAACCCTTCGCGTGCGGAGTTAGTACGTTGGGGAGTCTGACAGTTGCTCGCCGTTGCTCGTTGGTTCTCTCCAGGTACACCGACTTCCTTCACCCGTAAAACTGTCCGACACGAGGTGTCACTAGCTGTCGAAAGTGTCGTTAAATCCCAATAAATAAATAAATAAATAAATAAATAAATAAATAAATAAATAAATAAATAATTAGTGTAATTGTAATATTGAGTTGAAAATGGGTTTGGTTGTTTATTGTGGTTTAACAACTTTCAACAACTAGGGTCACATCGTGTCGGACAGATTTACTGGTGAGGAAAGCCGGAGCACTCGGAGAGAACCACGTAGCGGGGCGACCAACTGTCAGACTCTCCGAGTTATTAATCTGCACATGCAGAGTTAGCAGCGATTGGAGACAAGTGCCCCATCGACGTGCAGGACGTCTTAGAACACAGTGTAATTGGGATTAAGTCTCTTGCCCAGACACAACATAGATGGCGCGGGTCAGATTAAGCTGGAGAAAATAGTTGTTAGTGTATTCTGCACCAACACAGCACAGATTTCAAAGTCGATTGGGTTAAGATTATTAATCCTTTACCCAAAGTAACAGTCAAAATCGGCCAGCGGTTTCTCAAAAAGCATCTTTTAATTTTCATTATTTTTTTCATTTTTTGTCCCCAAATCATAGCTTGTGTTCCCTAATTGGAACGGCCTCGTTGAGCTGGCTCCAATGAGAAGTCCTAAGCTATCTTTTTGACGCAAACAATGAAAAAAATAATTATTCAAAAATGTTGTTGGCAAAAGTCGCCTGCTATCCGTGTTAGGTAAAGGGTTAGTTACACAGTTCATTGGTCACCAAATAAGCTATATACGGCGTCGGCACATAACCGTATAATGTCACTAACGGACTGTGTAACGAATATATATCTTACCCATTACTTTTTCTCGAAATTGCAGTAACATCTGCGAGCAATATATAGCCTGTCGACATTTTGAAATATCAGCGAATAACGGCGAGATCATTCTTGACCGTCAGCTGTTTTCAGATTTTGACTGGCCGAATATAATTTTATGCAGCTTTCCTGTGACATTTGAACACCCTTAGAATTCCCAGAGGAGCTGTGTTATATAGTTAAGTGGGGCAGTTATAATTTTGGAATACGGGAGGTTGAAACGTTTTATGTTCGAACGGACGAACATACTTTTATAATTATGAAGCCTATGGCAAGTTCATTCTTTCTATATGTGCCCTTTTAATTTAGGCTAGTGTTTCAATTCTCCGCTTTAGTTTCAAAACGGACGTTTTCCCATTTTCCGACGGAGATGGGGGTGGGGATTATTTTTGTGTACTAGGAATGCAAGTTTTTGTCAGTCCTGTCCGGGAATCACCCCTCCCACGTGAGTTTTTGTCAGGGCCAATTGGGACATCCCCCCTTTTGGGCCAGTTATGGATATCTGGCAGTATAAGGGTGTTTTATGGTGCAGAGAGCAGCGTAGAACAGAACAGCCGAACAGAGCAGGAAGAATGTTGTAAATCGAGAACACCTTGCTTTACAGAACACAACTGAGCTTGATATAGCTTGATTTTCAAGTAGGGACATCTAGAAAGTTTTCATAAAGTTTCTTCATTTTTTTCTTACTGTGAGTCCCATATATTCCCAACGTATTTCAATACTTAATTTGATTCATTTTAGGACTGTTTTGAATATGAAGTAACTCTTTAATTACTAAAGGCAGTGTAATAAACAAACAAAAAAATCCAAAGAATACGTGTGGAAAATATGAGAAAAGATTTTTCTTGCATTTTTTCCCTCATACTTTACTGGACCCACCCCCCAATTATGGCTCATGAAAGCTGGAATTTCGGGGTAAAGTTGGAAAGATGCCCCTCTACCCGTAAATTCTAACAAGGCAAAGACATGCGAACAAGCAGACGACACCTGAGAGACTATTTTTTTCATTTTTTGTGTCAAAAACATAGCTTATGACCACTCCTTGAAACGCGCTCAACGAGCTTATTCCAATGAGGGGTCAAAAACTATTTTTTTAGACAAAGAATGAAAAAATGATGAAAAATGAATTATGGTTTTTGTGAATAGCGCTAGCCGGTTTCGGCCCTACGCCGATAAAGGGTAAAAGATAGACGGCAAACCTTTTCGACTTGAATTTTTTCCTCAACAATTTTTCTACAGGTATCTGTAAAATCTAGATAACGCCGAATTTTGAAGACATAAAAGAATAAGATACAAAACATTCTGTTCGACACATTTCTGTCTAACGTTTAATATAGGCTTTCATGCACACATTTTTTGCTTCCATTTGATGTGTTGACACAAGTACATCGCCGTGTTAAATTACACATGGAGTAATTGTGGACTAATTCTTTTATTTATTTATTTTTGGTGTTTAAGGTCACATACTTATGCACTTACTTATGCACAATGGTTAATCATGACCATGATAGTTTTACGTGTGGAGGAAGCCGGAGTACCCGGAGAGAACCAACGAGCAGCGACGAGCAGCTGTCATCTTCTCAACATTGTAACTCTGTTCAAGCTCCGCTCAAGCAGGGTTATAGCGGTTGAAGACATGTGCACTATCGACGTGCAGTACGCCTTAGTACACAGCGTCATCGTGCCCCCGTGTAGGCATCTGGGATAAAGTGCCTTGCCCAAGGATACAACATGGGTCGTCCCGGACGGGGATCGAACAGTCTACCACTGAGCCACCGCGCTCCCTTCCAATTCTTTTGTAGTTGCCCTTATTTATCACATAATCATCATCGAACGGTCATTGCGGAAAGTGTTGTTCACAACACATCTAACACGGGAATAACGTCAGAAGTCAACATCTACGTGGTAAAATTGTGACCGAGTTGGTTCCGGAAGTAGAATTGAATTAATCTTCTCTTTTTTCATTATCTGTCTACCTGAAACAATTAGCAGACGACATTTTCAGAAAACTTTTTCCGAATAGCTAAATATTTTCATTTATTGTCTCGCAAATATAGCTTATAACCTCCAACTGAAACAAGCAAGACGAGCTTTTTCCAGTGAAGGGTCATAAGCTATGTTTTGGAGGCCAAAAATAATAAAAATGTGGCTGGCGATTTTTGTGAATAGCGGTGGTAAGCTTTAGTCGTCACGTTCTCTAAAAGATTCATTTCGTCCTCTGAGTTCCAGTGTGTTCTATGGTAAATAATTCAAATGCGTTATGGATGATTATTTCATTATTTGGATTTTGATGTTATTTCCTCATTCCTGATTAAATTTTGACGAGTTTTGTTGTCTTAACCCTTTACCCAACGCAGACGATATCAAAATGTTTTATTTTAAATATCATTTTTTCAAAAAATTTCAACAAAAACCATATCTTGTGATCCCCTTGTTGGAACGAGCTCGACGAGCTCGTTCCAAAGAGGGGTCACATGATATGGTTTTGTTGAAACGTTTTGAAAAAGAATATTTTTTCAACTACTGAATTTTCATATTACGCGGGCGGCTGCGGCTGATTCGTTGGGTCAAGGGTTAACACGGACGGCGTTTGCATGGATAACGTTCAAACGTCATTTCCTGATCAAAATCAATAGCGGGTATGCCCACCCCGGGCTTCAGTCGTTGTTCTAACTCTCCTTTCCAATGATCCCAGCAAGTTGTTTATGGTCCTTTGTGGGATGTTATTCCACTCCCGAAGAAGGGCCTGCGTGAGCTGAGCGACGTTGTTTGGGACCTTGTCGGGCTTCCTGACTGACTCTCCTGCCAAACTCGTCCCACAAATGCTCGATCGGGGACAAATCTGGCTTGTATGGTGGCCAATCGAGAACAGGGACATTGTTTTGGTTGAGGAAGTCAGGACAAACCATAGACACGTTCGGTCTCGCATTATCTAGCTGCAACGGAAGGTTACGTGCATGTATAAGTGGGAGGGCGTGAGGCAAGATGACCTGTGAGGCTGTAAGATTGCACCAGGTGACCACGAGAGGTTTCTTCGCGCCATGAGAAATTCCGGCCCCCAACCATAACAGACCCTTCCCCGATTCTGTCGTTTTCCATAACGCACGCGTCAGAATGTCGCTCACCTTGTCGTCGATAATAACTTTGTCGTCCATCTGACATGTAAAGCGTGAGCCGAGACTCGTCAGTGAATAACACTCATCTCCAGTGGGCCAAGTGAAACCGATTTGATGCATATGCCCGTTACACTCGACGCTGGCGTTGTGGACCAACATAAGGGCGTCGTGGCCTTAAATTGAACTCCCGCAAACGATTTCTGACTGTTCGTGAACACTCGGCGACCATGAGTGCCTACAGGCTGACTCGCCGTCTCCGTCGCTATCGGAAATCAGTTACGGAGGTGTGAGAGACGTATGCCTCTATCTTGACGTAGCGACGTAACGCGTGGACACCCGCTCCTGGGACGGTCAGCTAATCTTCCTGTGGCTCTGAGACGCCCAACTAAATGAGCTATCGTTGACTCATGGACCCCAAATTGCTGGGCGACGAGACGCTGCGATTGGTCCTACATAATTAGAGCAATAGCCCTACCCCTATCAACTTCGGACATTCGCGGCATTTTGTTTTTCAATCGAGTTGAAATAAAATGTAGTGCAATCGATGTGTACTGTTCAAAACTTCGATTTGGTGTGGTTTTCAAGCCCGTAACACGTGGGAGTGCTACGGATGCACGCTTTGTCAAAAAATCTGTTGAAAGCATGCAATGTCGCACGTGGTCATGGTTAGCTGAATTTTAACCAAAGTCTCTTTAGACAGTACACTAAGGTAGCTATGTATTAAATTGTACTACATTTGGTCTACGAATGAAAAAAACTTATATTACCTAAACTGAACTTGCGTTTCTTTTTTCCGTCAATATATACTCGCCCAAAAAAGAAAGTGTGCATTTCAGAAATTGATCAAACTCCAACACAAATAATTTCGTAGGTGTAAAGAGTGTTAACCTGTTCATGAATAAGTTATATTGAACACAAAACCAGCTTTCCCCGTTAAAATTGCATTAACGTTAAATGACGTGCTGCACGTTTGTGAAGAGGCATGTTTTGCACGTGGAGAGTCTGAAAATTCATGCAACAGTGTGAATCCTTGGGTATTTAAACACTAAAGTAAGGCCTTCCTCGTTCACATTCAAACTTGCGCTGCTGTTAAAACGACTCCACATTAGCATGCCAAAATTGATAATGAATCAAAGTATCCTTGCCCTGGGTATGATTAGAGCTAGCAGAACACACAGAGAGGTTGCCCAGCATTTGAACTGCCACCGTAACACTGTAGACAGGCTAGTCCATCGACATGCACAACATGATGACGTTCGAGACCGACCCCGCTCCGGGAGACCCCGAGTTACCACCCCTGCACAAGATCGGTATATCCGTGTCGTCCATCTCCGGAACCGGCAACAAACGGCAACGACGACAGCCAGGAACATCCCTAAACTGAGACGGATACATCCTCAAACTGTAATCAACCGGCTGAGAGAATACGGCTTACGTCCTCGAAGACCTGCAATTCGTCCGATTTTGACGTTACGTCATCGTCGTGCTCGACTGCAGTGGTGTAGTGGTGTAGACAACATCTCAGGCATCCCTTACACTAGTGGCGACGTGTTTTATTCGCAGATGAATGTCGTTTCCATCTTGCATCATCAGATGGCCGCCAGAGAGTGTACAGACGTCGAAACGAACGCTACGCAGATCCATGTGTCGTGGAGCGAAGCCGTTATGGGGGAGGGTCTCTCATGGTGTGGGGTGGCATCACTGCCCGTAACAGAACTGAGCTGGTCATTATTGATGGCAATCTCAATGCAGCCAGATATCGTGATGAAGTGCTTACACCTGTTGTTGTCCCATTTATGCAACGTCACGGCACCGGCGTCATTCTACAGCAGGACAACGCCCGACCCCACGCAGCTCGTGTTGTTCAACAGTATCTGCAGCAACAACAAGTGGATGTTCTTCCCTGGCCCGCAAATTCGCCCGATATCTCACCCCTTGAGCACGTTTGGGATGAAATGAAACGTCAGCTACGCCGGCTTCCCCATGCACCGTCAACGCTTGTGGAACTCCAAAGACAGCTTATCAGAATATGGAACAACATCCCACAACACTTCCATGCTAACTTGTTCGCTTCCATGAGGCGTAGATGCACAGCAGTAATCGATGCAGACGGAGGTTATACCAGATATTGAGTGTGTGACTTTTGTGTTTGACCCTTAGTGTCTTTGACACTCCATGGCACCAAGAGTATTCGTCGTAGCGTAATGAAATTTCTCGTGTTGATCACAAATTGATTCATCTGTGATTGAATAAAATTTCCATGAATGAAAATGATATATATCTTTTTTTAGTGTTATTTTTTAGCATGCACACTTTCTTTTGTGGGAGAGTATATGTAGATCCGGATTATGATGACGGTAATTGCCAATGTGATCTATGTACCGAGAAACCCTTGACAGTTAATGCAGCTCCTACCAGTTTGATTTTAAATGTAATGTTGTAAACCTCTGACGTACCAAGCACTAAATGAATTGACACAGGATATTTACAGCATGTTTTGAACAGGTATCAGAATTATCTCATTCTTGACCGCAAGAAAGTCTATGTTTCACTGAGCCTGAAAACCTTTATTTCTTTACAGTCTCGAAGCAGTCGAAAGGCAATGAGATGGTACAATCTCGACACACCCCACACACATGTACTCGGTTAGCATTGCCTATTAAGTTGTAATTACGACATAGATATAAATAGCTATGTCGTAATTACGACATACTGTATCGTGATTACGAAATGAATATGTTGTAATTACGGAATACTAAGTCGTAATTACGAAATACTATGTCGCAAATACGACCTACTATATCGTAATTACGAGTTAGCTATATCATAATCACGACATAATAATGTGTAATTACGACATACTCTGTCATAATTCGAGATAACAATGTCGTAATAACGACATAATAATTTTACGACATAGAATTACGACATACTAATATGTACGAGATATACCTATGTCGTAATTGCGACATAGCATTTCGTAATTACAGCATAGTTTGTCGTCATTGCGACATAATAAACCGTAATTACGAGATAGCATGTAGTAGTTACGAGATAACCCATGTTGTAATTGCTAGATAACATAGAAAGTCGAACTACGATATAGTATGTCGCAATTACGACTTAGTAGTCCGAATACTATGTCGTAATTACGATATAAAAAATTGATTTAGAAGTGGAACTAACGCCTTTCGTACGAAAGATATAATTTTGATAGCTTTCTCATAACACATAAACAGTAGATCATTTTTTATTAATTTTAAAAGCCTTCCTCCTTGCCTAATCTTACAACTGGGTGGTCTCCCTTACTCCAAATTCGCATGCAGCAAATGCAACATTCGATCCTATCGATTTGATTTTAGTTTTTTTTCACAGACAAAAATATTTATCATTCACGTCGTTACTGTTGAAAATTCATATGTAAATACATGTCCATAAAGCGAATCAAACAATGTTGTTATATCCACAACTACGTATATTGTGAATACCTATGGTGTGATTTGAAATAAATATTGTTCAAACTATACGTACTTTTTCATCTTTTTGGAAGTTAATTTTGCCTCGTGAAGGTACAGAAGCTGAGCTAAAATTTGTGTTTCTAAGAATATTGATTGTGGACGCATACAGGTTAAGGTTAAATACAAGCACAGCAAATCGTATTTTGATTGATAACAAATGACTCCATTACTCGGCATCATTTTCCATCGTTGAGTAAAAGGTTAGATATATTTCATTGTCTTGGTGTTTCGAATAAAAATATCTGTTTTGCGTCAACGTCTCCCTTAAGAATTGTTCCCCTCAGTTACACACGTGGGACCTTTACACCGAACAACTACGCACGACTGACTGCTCATCATCAAGAGTTTGGGGCACAATTCCTGTTCAGTAGTCGAAGTACCTATCTCAAACGCCATACCTTATCAAGTCTGGAACTGATCAAATCCTTTCATGGATACGGCAGAAGTTTATCGAAATATCAAGGACTCATGTCAGTTCCGCAAGCACGATAATGTACTCAAGCCACTGACCCCTATACAACTGTATTGCTTGAACGGTGATTGTTATATACAGAAAAGTATCTCCACCGCCGCCATATATGCTATTTATTTATTGGTGTTTAAGGTCATATACTTATGCACAATGGCTGATCATGACCGTGACAGTTTAACGGATGGAGGAAGCCGGAGTACCCGGAGAGAACCACCGAGCAACGACGAGCAGCTGCCAGCTCCCCAACATCGTAACTCCACACTGCAGCACAGGCACGGTTAGATTGATTGAAGACATGCGTACCATCGACGTGCAGAACGCCTTAGTACACGGCATCATCGTGCCCCCGTGTGTACAATCGGGGTTAAGTGCCTTTCCCAAGGGCACAACGTGGGAGTCCGAATCGATCGATCGATTAACCGGGCACGACGTTGCTTAACTTCGGTGATTTGACGAGAACCGGTTACCGAAACGCCACCCCCCACCCTCCATATATGCTATAAATAAACAATGAGCAACATCAACAATTTTCTCAAAGGCTTTCAATTTTTCAATCCACAAAAGAGTGAGGAAAACAAAAATAGCGATGGCCAGTTTCCATCCATTCAAGCTAATGCTTAATCGTGTTGAGTTTATCCGAGATTCCTTATGTATTATGTTTTAACCCTTTACCTAACATGAAAAGCAGACGACACTTGCAAAACAAATTCTTGAATAAATAATGTTTTTCAATTTTTGTATCAAAAACATAGGGTATGACCCCCTCATTGGAACGAGCTCAACGAGCTCGTTCCATTGAGGAGTCATAACCTATGTTTTTGAGACCAAAAATTGAAAAATAATGAAAATTAATTGGCGATTTTTGAGCATAGCGCTGGCCGGTTTTGGTCGTTACGTTGGGTAAAGGGTTAAAATGAAAACTGGTAAACAGAGGATAACATTGACTCGATATCCGAGTAGTCAATTCGTCTGCTTGTTGATTGTAAGTTACTCGAAAGTCTCTGTTCGTGTTTGGTTTAGTCCTTTTGGCTTTATTCAATACACGGAAGTCATATTAAATACGAAATTGTTGAGGACTCCGAGAAGAGCTGCAGATCGACTCTGACAAAGTAACAATTTTACACAGCCATACACATATCCAAGATACCTAGATTAGATGTCCCAGGTTGGTATTTTTGTGACGTCACGCTCGTCTTTAAAAACATAATACACAGGAATTCTCCCAGTGAACATCAAAATCCCTAATTTCTTAGAAAATAAAGACCTACAGCATCGGATACATGAAAATTCCCATCTAAGGTAGGTATGCTACCACTTGGAAAAACACTTTCTTGTACATATGCAGAAGCGGCGAAGATTCTAGAAGAAAAAAAAGGTATCTTCTTTTCGTATAATAGATACTTTAATGTATGTGACAAATGAGTATGTTGAGGCTGTGCACAATTTTTTGCGGAATTAGAAATTTAATATTTAAAATGTATTTTAGTTATTATTGACAAAAAGCGAGTGCCGAAATTGGATAGTTAATACAGCGTTAGTAGTTTCCGTGCAAGGTCAACATCATGTCTTTTGATGAAGTGAAAGCTGTTACGCTTGGGAATGGGTACAAATCACCTATGAATCCCGAAGGGATTCATACAATTTGTACCCATTCCCACACGTTCATACTCCAATAAAGATTATAAAAATTGCATTCAATTTTTATAGTTATATTCCGTAACTGTTTAAACTACTTTTTACCAAACAACAAAGAAGAAAGTCGAAATAAAACATGTACGAACGAACGAGGCGAAAAACCACCCTCACACAAAAGACAAAGCGCACAACTCTGATTTTTAATTTTCACAACTTTAGAAATGGAAACGAGTATTTTAGTAACGGGCTTTATGCCACAGTTGGGAAATGTCACCAAAGAAACAGCAGCGGAGTTGATCACTGCGAGAGGCGCTAAAAGTTAAAAACCCGCCCAAACACCGCCCGAATTACATTCTGTCAACTGCGCTCTACCGTAAATGCGGGTCAAAGTTCGACCAAATGTATTCAATGGAAAATGAATTACATTTGGTCATGACGTTTTCATCCAGCTGACCAATGGGAATTGAGTATTTGGACCCAAAACGTATAACTACATTTACAATGTAATTATTCGCATATGTGTAACTTTGTAAACGTAAAAGTACTATGCGTTCACGTGTCTTAAACGTAGTGTATTCAAATCACGAATTTTGCAGTATTTTAGATTTTTGTAAGTAGGCTTTCATATTGTCTACTTTATTACAAATACATACGACAAAAAAAAACCATGCCAGAGCAGGGCCCAGCTAGACAGAATAGGAGTCCAAAATTAATACTGGTCTTGCTGCTCCTAACCAGAAACTGACTACCTCCTTAGTGCACAGTCAAAATCAAAAGATAAGAAACCGAGATAACAGAGACAGGCAATTTTGAAGAAATGAGAGGTCAGGGAGCAGTAGCAGCCTTTGTTACTCTCCAGGTGACAAATCGCTCAAGATTTGTGGGATGTTATGCCCCTCTCTTCCAGAGTCTGACATTCCCTGCAACACAGTCGCTGTCTCTCCACCGCATAACGCAATTGGAACCAAATTAACAAAAACTTGCATGTTCTCTCTCTCTCTCTCTCTCTCCTCTCTTCTCTTCTCTTCTCTTCTTTCTCTTCTCTTCTCTTCTCTCTCTCTCTCTCTCTCTCTCTCTCTTACTTCATGCCCTGCGCCCTCCCAAACTCAACTCATCTTGTCGAAATAAGCTCAGCGACGAGAAGAAGACAAAAACCTTAATTCATATATTGGGTCGGGATTCGAACAAATCTTTTGGAAAAATTAAATAATGAAATCAGTTAGTTCAGTTGTTTTAACCGACGACACAACAAGGAAGATTAGGAGTAACTTCACACTTCTGATGGAAACAATTATCATCACACAATATACAAAGCTAGTCAATTTTCTGGAGCTTGATATCTCATGTCGGTAATAAACCGGTTATCCATTCCTCTTGGGCCATTAAAAAGCCGTAACCGCCCTCCTATGCCATCTTATTATAATATGACCTCTTCACGACACCTCTTTGAAAGACTTATAGCACTCTTTAAGGATAAGAATCGCTCAAACATTGGTTCACACTACGAAACAGTAGGCCTTATGTCTGCCCAACTGGTACAACATCAAACAACATCGCTTCATAACGCCGGTGGCACAACATTGTGCCAACAGACAGCACAGTGAAGCGCTAATGATATTCAAATGCCATAACACGTGTTTCGACCGAAAAAGTCCGCAAGGCCTATTATGTCCACAAAAGGATTACGTCAGCAAAACGCGAGGCAGATTTATGGACCCAATCGACTTGTAGTTTGCCAACGCAATCGGTTTGCCAGCATAATCAGCTTCGGTTTTGTGGACATAATCGACCCGAGGCCTACCTACGAACACAACTGGCACGTTTGTGGACACAGACGGCTCCTGTGCTGTAGACGTAATGGGCTTGAGTCACTGATCCTTAAACAACTGGATTGCTGAAAATGTCGCCACTCAAACTGTCACGCCAAGATGGTATCAAGTTAATCAACGTCGTAACTCATCTCATTCCATTAAGTTTGATCACTTCGGGATTCATACATAATTTGTACCCATTCCCACACGTTCATACTCCAATAAAGATTATAAAAATTGCAGTCAATTCTTAAATAAACCAACATGACAAATTTTGTGCATTCGAATGGAGCTTTAATATTTTTGTCGACTTAAAAACAGTGTTTTCAATATCTTCACCTCAAGGAAACCAGAGTTCGCTGTAACCAGAAACATTTGTGTTTTAACCAGTTAAAACCAAACTAAGTACATCAAAGAAAAGGATTAGGCTTTGCAGAATTTAACAAATCGAAATTATTTATTAAAAGTTAAAAATATTAAAGTGTTGAATTTTCCTGGATTTAAGAAAACACGTCGCTTTTACACTACGGAAAAAGGTCCACTGTTTGTCCAGTTTGTTGCTTTTGTATATGTTCAACACACCGGCCATATGCAATACCCATTAAGGCTGTTGGAAGAAGGTGCACATATCCCAGAGAAAAGTGCTATGGATGGGTGTCATAGTTCATCCCCAACCCACCGAAAAATATCCCTGTCTTAAAGAGCAGTGGCAGAATAGGGTAGTATTGCCCAATAACTGACATGTTCAAAGACCTCTGCATAGGTATGAAATTGCCACAGGTGTTTGCTAATCTGGTGATATGTTAGTCGCCCTGCCTTTGAAATTAGACGCGACAGCAGCTGACAATGTCGTGGTACAAACCTCAGCAGTTTCCCGTTTCTGTTACCGCGTCATTTCCTTTTCGGTGCCTAATTACGATGATGGGAACGCAGTAGATCAGTGGTTAAAGCATTAAACTGTAAACCGAAAGGTGGGTCGGCTCGATCCTGACCAGAGGTAAATGCTTTGTGTCCTTGAACAATGCACTTAATCCCGCTTGTCCATGTGGTGGCACGGTGGACCTGTGTACTGCTGCGTACAGCACATCGATGGTGCACTTGCCTTCAACCGTTGCTAACCTGCTTGCTCAGTGTTAGTAAGTTCGAGAGTCTGACATTTGCTCTTCGTTACTCAGTGGTTCTCTCCAGGTACTCCGACATCCTTCACCAGTAAAACTGTACGACACGAGGTGACCACGGATTTTGAAATTTCGTAAAACACCATTACAACAAAACAAACAAACAATCACGGTGAATGTGAATTTCTTGTCTGTATGGCTTACCGAGAAGCACGGTTGTGTGCACATAAGTAACATCTGTCTTCTTTAAATATATTCGAATTGCTTAAATGTGATTGGTAGAAAAATGTGTTACCTTGATGACTGATTTGCTTTTTACTTTACTTCTCCCTGCCCATCAGACGAAAAGATGCTGCCGTGTCAAACGACACAATTTATTCTTCGAATTGTTCCGGGTAGGCTAAGAAGATGCTGAGCTTCATTAGTGGTATATCGCGAGCCTGGACTTTCCTTTTCGAGGAGAGGGGATGCAGAGGCGAAGTGACGTAAGATGAACCCAAATACACTGGGTTGAGTAAATAAAATCAAAATTGGGTTCATATTCACTCAACCCAGCTGATTGGGTTAATTTGTAACCAGACGGATTTCAGAGGGTTGAGGGTGTCGCGTTGGTTATTGTGGTATCAGTGACCAAGTGCTTCGTGACACGGGTTTCTGGTGTTGATTTTGTGTGACGGAGGCCCCCAACTTTGTTTCTATCGTGGCACGACACCGAATCCCAGAACAGTATGGGGGATGTTTTAAGTGAGGGTGTGTTCGATTGAAATCTAATTACCGAAAAAAGACCCAACTGTGATTAAAAAGATCGAAATGGATATACCCAGTCTACGATCTTTGATGGTACTCGACTGGTATGAATAGCAAGTATTGCTAGAAACATAGTGACGAATTATGGGATGCTTTCCATTTTTACGAGAGAATGTGGAAATACCTAGTAGGACACGAAAGTTACAAAGCAATTACCTAAAATATCATGTTTATTATGTTTATTTGTTTCGTATTTTGTAAGGGGCACACAGGTTTTAGTAGCACATGCCACAGGAACGAGGTGCACCCATAGATGTATTCGATCGTACGAAACGATGTCAGATTATCAGAAACTGTCCAACAATGACTTAAATTACCAAAATGAACCCGACAACCGCTCTAAAAGTCCGAACTCCAGAGTGGTACTATATTTTTTCGAGTTCTTTAACTTAGTGATCTATATTTAGTAACGCTCATAATCGACCACCCAACTACATGGTGCCTATAGGTAAGGCTCAAGACTAATACCGAAGTAACCATTCAAATTATAAAACACCAAATCAATTAAAATTATTCACACCACAATTCCATAATGGAAAGTATATTGTATTTCTTTCCCACTGGTTTCTGTTATTTTCATAATTTTTCCGACTTTAATCTATAAGACGCCCGGAAACAGAATAGAAATCGCGCCCGAGAACCGAAAAATTTACCAAAATGCATCGAATGTTTGTGGTTTTCTTTTACGTCGGTGTCCTGGTAGGCTTATCGTATGTCTTCCGTTAACCTCTATACAACTCGGTTGCCGGAATTCCCATTGGTCACATATTGTCAAGTTTTCCTACGGCCACTATCTTAGAGAGGGAGTGGTGGTGGTGGAGGGGAAGTAGCTATAAATAAACAATGCTAAACAAAAATAAAATTCTTGAATGTTTTCAGTTTTCCGACGCCTCGCAATCTCCGATCGCTTTCAATAAAGAATATATTTTAATGTCTATGAAAAATGTTCATGATGTGCACGCACATTTTTCGTAGCAAAGCAAACTGAATGTCTGCAACATAAAAAAAGTGCCGAGATTGGAAAGTTGTTATTAGTTTCCGTGCAAGGTAAACGCCATGGCGTTTGATGAAGTGAAAGCCGTTACGCTGCGGAAACAGTTTGACCGGGGCCCTAAAAAATGCCCTATTTTCTGTTGGAAAATTTCCCCGTTTTGGTTCTGTACATCTCTAACATCGTGATCGATTCCAATAGAGTACTACTAAAATCCACCCTCCTCGAGTCTCGGATGTCTAGCTTCTCACGGCTTCAGTCTTTGAATTTACTTTTTGAAATAGGGCACATGGTCTTTGGGCTTCAAAGGCCCCAACTCCATCACAACCGTGACCTCTTCGACGCATTCCTGTTGTTGACATCAATTGATGATTCGTTGTGCGAAAATTTGATGTCGCAGTTAAAACTGTAACCTTCCTCCTCGGAGGCTCCTCCTTTATTTAGCTCGCATGCGCGCGTTATATCTGGGTCGATTTTTGACACAGTTCACGGTGTATCACATCAATGAGGAAGATTGAATTGAGTTGATGAAAAATGGACCTCTGCAAAAATCTGAAACGAATATTTGTAATTCTCCTTTATTTGGTTTTGCTTTATTTTCATTTCCGTGCATTGTATTTAAACTGTACAAGCAACGCAATCTGTAATACATACATATACTTTCATGCCCTCTGCTAAAGTGTTTTAGCAACAGCGAAACGAAAGCAATCCGACTAGAAAGGATGACCCACTTTTTTGCAGGTGACATTGACTATCCGGTCGAACTAAAATAGACTGCAGGTAGAAAACAATGAGACCGATCGTTCTAAAATAATACTGCAGGTACAAAAAGGGACCGCAAGTGGCCGCAGGTGGAGTGCAGGGGTTAGAGTTCCGGAACGAACACTATCTAGTTATATGGGGTATACCAAATATATATCCGAAGTTTGGTATCGATATTTTTAATTTTAACCCTAAAAATTGTACTTTTATTGTATAGCACGATATCCGACTTGCGATCTCACATTCCCGCAACTAAGGACAGAGAGACCGCAAGTAAACTTCTGGTCCCCCAAACACCAAATGAACACAATCTGGTGATCTGGGGTATATTCAATGTATATTCGAACTTTCATATTGATATTTTGATTTAACCCCTAAAATGGCACATTTAAGCACGACTTCCGATTTACGGTCTCAGTTGTCGCAAGCAGGGATAATGAGACCCTCAAGTAAATTATTAGTCTTGAAAATACCAAATAAACGCGAAAGTATACGCAATGTTATATATATAAAATTTCTACCAAATATGGTGATAATATCTTGACTTTAACCTCTTATTATTTTATGTTTAAAGTTTGATAGAAAATCACATTTTCGGTCTCATCTCTATCAGGCGTAAAGACACGGATTAAACGGAAACCCTTCTCTGAAATGAGCAGTGGCGTCATGCCAACGGTGCACGGGGGGGGGGGGGGGGGGAGTGACCCCCCCCCCCCCCCAATATTTTCGGTCACGGTGAAGGCCTGGGAAGTGACATTTCCGGCAATCTGGGAGGCATTTTTTGCCAAAATGTTGGGGCACTCTACGCGCCAACCGATGGTGGCGCTCCGCTTAGATGGTGTTACAGATCCGGCTCCCCCAGATTTTTCCCTAGCATGACGCCCCTAGAAATGAGCCACTTCAGAGATTGATGTAAAATATATAGGTTACAATTTATCAACACTCCTCATCTTTTTACCTGGGCTTAAGATCGACAACTGTAATACTTGGCAGATTTAGGGTTTTTTCTACAGTGAATTTTGCTACTGCTTTTTTACTTTATTCATTTATTTATTTATTTTCCCTTTTTAATTTATCAATTCCCCACCACATCTTTTACCCAGACTTATGACAGGCAAGTATAAAATCTGGCAGAATTAGAGGCTTTTTTTCTGTTTGTTTGTTTGTTTGTTTGTTTTTTTTTTGGGGGGGGGGGGGTAGCGCGTTTAGCTACTGTTTTTCTTTTCTCGGCCTCTTCAAGGTGGGCTATTACAGTGCATTTCGCTACTGTTTTATCTTAGCCTCTTTGGGCTTTTACAGCGCATTTCTTTTTTCTCGTTAAGTTATAAGATACTCGAGTTGTCTGGTTTTATTGCTCCAAATCATGTGGAGTAGTAGCAGTAGTAACGTATCTTTATTTACGTGACATGTGCTGACATAATTTAGTATATTACATAAACGTAATGTTAAAACAGCATCCGGTCCATTTTGGGTCTATATGTCACCTCTTTAATATTCCGTTTTTTAGCATGCCCAGGGAAACTCATTCATTCTCTTTGTCGCTCACTCATTCAATCTTTCTCTCACCCTCACTGCAGTATTCAAGTAATTAACCCCCTCCCCCACTACCCCCTTCCCACCCCCATTTTCGAATTTTCGAGAACTCCCACTGACAGTACTTGGAGATGGGCCGGGGCAGTTCCTATCAAGATGCGTTTTGTACCAAGTCGAGTTTCGTACCGGGACGATCCGCCCCAAAAGATGATCTTTTTGGGTGTGTTTGGGGGGGGGGGGGTGCCTTTTTACGTGTTTTCGAAGGAATATATTAACCCCATTCCTGGAACCCAGTCCAATAAACTTGAACTTATTTTAAACTACGTCCTTGTGAATCACTAGTCACAATGCTTTGAGATGTGGTATTCACCTCCTTTTAGTGAGAGAGATTAAACTTTGTTCACAGAATGTTTCTTGTTCTTGTTCTAATACAGAGGGATTGCATGATATATGCACAAAATAAGAGTCTTTCATGGGTATTTTCTCGCGCGCTTGTGCTTGCACAAAACGTTTTCTTGTTAATCTGTTAGAATTTGAGTATTTGTGTTCGCTGAAACGACCTCGTTCTCCAGCGCGAAATTTAAAAAAAAAATAACTACGTGAAAATATATATTAATTAGTATCGCAGTCGTGGGCTAAGTCAAAGGATGGGAGGGAGGGGACGAACCCAAATGTCGAGATCTGATGCTACGCCATTATCCGCTATTAGAGGTAGTGGATGTCTGTGTCTTATCGTGGATAATATCACACAGCGAAAGCACCAGTGCGGTTTTCTTTTGTGGACAGTTATAAATTGACTTCTCTTCTTCAACCTTTGAATGAATCGAATGATGAGCAAAGAAACCACAGGAGGGTCACTCCGAGCTCTCCGTAAATTTCCGCTCTGGAGGCCCATTTCGGACTTCGTTAACGCCCCCAACTCGCCATTACGCTGGGCAAACGATGTTACCTATCACGACCAATGACTGAAAATGTGGCGCCCATACCAACCCCCAATACTGGATCATCCGCGACAGGGCATCATGAACTCCATACACACGTTTGCAGCTCTGAGCAGGCTTGATGCTTCCTTTCGCGCTCAGTGTGCTGGCCGACTGAACATTTTCAAAGATATCGAGCTGAAATTGAACCTTGGGGTTAGTTGACGAGGAAAGGGACATAGGTTGGTCCCGATTACGTCCGACCTTACATTATACCTTCATTCAAAGCAACTCGGAATGCACCCGACATTTTCAGAGATATTATAAACTAAAATGGCCACACAGAGGCATTTTTTTATCAGAAGTATCATGTGCAGGTTGTATTTTACGTGTGACGTTGCGTTAACCCTTGGCCATTAACCTACCAAACAGAGACATGGCGGGTGCATTCCTACCTTTTCAGAGAGGTACGTCTGAAATTTGACATCGTCGAACGATTTTTTTTTAACAAGAGTACCTTGGGCAAGGCGACTTCTACGCGCAACATCGCGTTGACCCTTGACCCGAGCAACCTCGGAGACATGTGCTAGTTATTTCTAACTTGTCATTGAATTCCCTTCCATTTTTTCGGTAATTTCACAGAAATAGAAAACTTTGACAGCTGATTCATAAAAAATACATTTATCACTCAGCAGAAAAATAGAGTAACATGTTCTCACTTTTCCGTTTATGTTGTCAGATAAGTTGGTCTATTAGTTTAGAAAATAAAGTTACTTTATCGCATCGTGCGGAATGCACGCATCGTGGCCAGTTTGAAACAGATTTGCTTCGTTATGAATTTGGCATCTTGATTGTGGAGGAAAGCTTGTTGAAAAGATACAGATTAGTGTTCAACCGATTACCAAAAATGGCCGTTGACCGATTATCGGTTATTTGAGCTCATACTCGGCCGATTCCGATTCCAATTGTAATGTTGTGTACTGGTAGACGAGTCGAGGCTTGAAAGAACAACATTAAATTGAACATATTTCACAGTGTTAAACGACCTTGACTCGGGTCGCAGTAAAATGAGCAGATGCGCACACCTGGGCGGTATACGTGGCTCTCAGAGCCACGTGTACCGCCCAAGTGCGCGCGACTGGCCATTTTACTGCGACCTAAGTCAATGGAGTGCAACCATTACTTTTTCTGGTATGAACTGGCGATTACCGCAAGTACGCTCAATTGTAAGCTTTACATCTTGTTTAACTTGTATATCCCGTAAAGGGGCGTCTAGAGAAATTAAGAACACACACTGTGGTTGTTTCCCAACTTTATTGAATGGTATCATTGACATCATTTTACTTTAACGATTGAACAATTGCAGAAGATAATAAAATGTGGTTAATGAACCATCAGACAAAATGCTTGGCAACAATCGGTTGAACCGATTTTCCAGAAACCGTTGCTGTTGTTATCCGATTGCCCACAATCGGCCGATTGTGGTGGCCGATTCCGATCATCGGTTGAACACTAATACAGATCTATTCACAAAATTGCCCACTACTGAGGGTTCCACTTGACTGTAACCTGCTTAAAAGAATAATCCAGTCCGCTGAATGCCATTGTCAAACATCAAACCATTTGATAAACTCTGTCCTTTAACCCTTTACCTAACAAATTAGAGGGATCCGCCCGCGTAATTTTCAAATCAAGCAGTTGAGAAATACGTTTTTCAAAGCATTTCAACAAAACGGATCATGCGAGCCCTCATTGGAACAGGTTCTCCGAGCTTGCTGCCAAGAGGAGTCACATAATATGGTTTTGTTGAGATTTTTTTTAAATTAAAAATATTTAAGATAATAAATTTTTATATCCAATGGGTAAAGGGTTATTTGATTAGGATTAACACTTTTACCTAACGAATTGCTCGCATCAGCACGCGTAATTTAGAAATTGGGCAGTTGAAAAAATTTTTTTTTTTCAAAATATTTCAAGATACATGTGTATATAATCACAATCATGTGCAGAATCTTTCACTCAATTTGATCATGCCAATATCATGAACTCTGTGAATGCCGAGAAAAAAATCTTGGGAAGTACGAAGGCGGCTTGCTCAATATGTATAGTACGAGTGAAAATATGATACAGCATAATCACAAATTAAGTATCTCACTGCTTCTATGCTTCTATGCCGATAACACCAGAATCTGACATCAGTTTCTAGAAAGCTCTGTAAGAGCTTTCCAGAAACTGATGTCAGATTCTAGTGTTATCAACATAGGAGAAGTAGAACACATAGTTTCTAGTGGTTATGCTGCAACTTGTACTGTAAATTGTTAGATTAGCAATACAGCGTAGCGCAACCCACATGGTTTGATTCCTTGTGTAACCTGGAAGTTGTACAGTTTCTGCAACCAAAAGGCTTTCTGTAGAAGCTATCCTCGGCAGTATTTGTGCTGTGGATATTTTTCGTTTCCTCGGCATTTTTCTCGGCACTGCTGTTTGCTGAGGGTGAATTACCAGGGCTGTGAATATGTTGGTCATCAAACCTTCCATAAAAAATAATCAATTCTTAAATTTTGTTTGAATGGTGAGAGTTGGCCCAAATAAGATATAGTGGAATTTATTTTAAATTTATCACTCGAGCAGAGAAAAATTACTACCAAACACCCGTCCGGGACGACCCGCGTTGTGTCCTTGGGAAAGGCACCCGCGTTGTATCCTTGGGAAAGGCACTTTATCCCGGTTGCCTGCGGGGGGTCACGATGACGCGGTGTTCTAAGACGTACTGCACGTCGATGGTGCACATGTCTTCAACTGCTGTAACGCTGCTTGAGCGGAGCTTGAACAGAGAATGCTGAGGAGCTGACAGTTGCTCGTCGATGCTCGGTGGTTCTCTCCGGATACTCCGGCTTCCTCCACCCGTAAAACTGTCACGGTCACGATTAGCCATTGTGCATAAGTATGTGACCTTAAACACCAATAAGTAAATATATAACTACCATACACTTATTAATTTAATTAATTAATTAGTTAGTTAATTACATATTCATGTTATTCAATTAAATTTTGTTTACGGGCAAAATTTGCTGTACAGTTAACATGGTTATATTGTATCGGGGATCACTGAGCTGGGACCAAAAGTATACTTTCGATTGTTCTTGAAAGAGGTTCGGAAGACAACGCGGTCTAAAATTTGCTTTTTGATTGGATTTTAACACCCCCCCCACCCCACCACTGTGACAATATAACAACTGAATACTGAATCTTTATTATATTGGCTCGGTCAGATATGTACCAGCGTCGTATGCCAAGTTAACCCTTTACCCAACGCAGACAATATCAAAATTTATTATTTTAAATATAATTTTTTCAAATTTTTCAAAAAATTTCAACAAAACCATATCATGTGACCCCTCATTGGAACGAGCTCGGCGAGCTCGTTCCAACGAGGGGTCACATGATATGGTTTTGTTGAAATGTTTTGAAAAATAATATTTTTTCAACTGCTGAATTTGCATATTACGGGGGCGGATGCGGCCGATTCGTTGGGTAAAGGGTTAATTTCCTACAAATCCCGCTCAAACGATTAGCCAGCACCCAACACCCTCAACCACCCTCACTCCTGTGCTTCAGTGGGTAACGCCAGAATTTCCCCTAGGGGTGGGGTGTGGGGGCGAGAGAGTCCCCGGACCCATCGGACAGACCATGGTTCGGCACGGTGTAAAAAAATGGGAAAAAGTCGCAATATCTCTGACTGTAGAGGCCTTGAGAGAGTCAAAACGAAACGCTAGAAAATAAATTGTAGCTAGTGGTACTAAGTTATTAAAAACAGGTATCATGGAGTTTCTCCATGACACCAGGGGCGCGGTGGCGTCGCGATAACCGGTTCTCGTCAGATCACCGAAGTTAAGCAACGTCGAGACCGGTTAGTTGTTGGATGGGTGACCATTTCAGCGTCTGATTCGCACTCCTGCGTTGTGTCCTTGGGCAAGGCACTTAACCCCGATTGCCTACATGGGGACACGATGACGCTGTGTACTAAGGCGTGCTGCACGTCGATGGTGCGCATGTCTTCAACCAATCTAACCCTGCATGTACCGCGGTGCAGAGTTCAGAGTTACGATGTTGGAGAGCTGACAGCTGCTCGTCGTTGCTCGGTGGTTCTCTCCGGGTACTCCGGCTTCCTCCACCCGTAAAACTGCCACGGTCACGATTAGCCATTGTGCATAAGTATGTGACCTTAAACACCAATAAATAAATAAATCTCCATGACACCTGTTTTTTTGATACCCTAGTTCTGAAACATACAAATTTAATAAATACGATATAACTCACAACAGTGACTAGATGGGCGAATTTGTAAAAAAGTTTCTGTTATCGGACTAAAATAGAACTCTCGCAATGTAATTAACTCTGCCAATGCAACAGTGATCAGTTGCCCATTAGGGTATTGCTTTTGCGTATGTATATCCAGCATTCGGGAGTATTATGACAATCTTTATGGTGTTTGGCTAATTTTATCTCTCCGACGCATTTGGCCGATTTCCTCGACGGGAGAGGCGAGCTTACCACCCCCTCACACACACACCTCCGGCATCACCCTGCTGTGCTTCTGGCTCTTGAAAAGGGTATGTTTTTCAACTCCAGTCCGTATCTAAAACAGGGAAGTGTAAATTTTAGTTTGATTCTGTCAATGTTGTGACGTTCCCACTCCAAATATTTCCAATTTAACAGTTGACAGACAGTATTCAGATTTCATTTTTAATGAAGGAGTGCAGTCTGGATTAGCCATTGTGCAGAAATTCATGACATGGAACACCAATAAATAAATAAATTAAAAACAGAGTACCATTGAACTTCAAATGAAAGAAAAGAATAACGGCCCCATTGACGCAATGTTGTAGTTGCTCTGCTTCGAATCCATTCTGCCTTCAGTTTTGTCATTGAGGCGTGCAAGTTCGATTTAACTTCGGGAATTGAAGATTTAAGGAAAGACAGCGGTAAAATCGGTGAATCAGTTCAGAATAACTTTTCGATTGCGTTTAACGCTTTACCCAAGGAATCGACCTCATCCGCCCGTGTAATTTATTAATTAATTTATTGAAGAATAATTTGCCAAACTATCAACAAAACCATATCGTGTAACCCATGGTCACATTGCATGGTTTTGTTGAATTTTTTGTAAACAACTGAAAATTTATTTATTGGGTTTTAACGACGCTTTCGACAGCCAGGGTCACCTCGTGCAGGACAGTTCTACGGGTGGAGGAAGCCGGGGTACTTGGAGAGAACCACCGAGCAACGGCGAGAACCTATCAGACTCCCAAACATACAAACTCCACACAAGCAGGGTTATTGGTTGAATACAAGTGCACCATCGACGTGCAGTACGTGTTAGTACACAACATTACCGCCCCCCCCCCCCCAACTGGTATGAAGTGGCTTACCCAAGGACACAACGCAGTTGCCGCAGGTGGAATTTGAACCGAGGACCTCTCGTCTTGCAGCCCTCATCTCTACTTACTGAGCCACCGTGCTCCTAAATCATCTGACTCCCCCCCCCCCCCAGGAATTATTTAAAAAATGTTTGCACAGGACTGCAAATAAAGAGCTTACACCGTACACGTTAATAGACTGTACTGTATAATATGCTGGTAACCTGTACGAATTCTGATGCCTTCCCCTGTTCTCTGTTTTACAACGCCAGCCATGCTGTTTACGTTTAACAGAATTGCAACCGAAACGAACAGCAACAACTAACGCTCGGTCTCGCTTTGGCGAGATCGCGCGTTAGTGTTGCTATTTTTTATACGGAATTTCTGTTAAGGTGATTCTAAACTGAAGATTGTAGTTTGAGTGGACAGGTCGAAAACATGATGTTTTTTCATTACTTTTCAATAGTAATGGTTATTTAATACATGAATGATTGCTTCCTACCTAATAGATTACAAAAATGTGATAAAAAATAAAAAAAAAGAATTTACTCACCAAAAAAATGCTTTTAAAAATCCCTAACTCACGGTCAACTTCCTGCCACCAAAACTTAAAATATGAATCTCACATTGAAAAATATGTTTTCTATGTGCACTGGAGAACAACAGTTGAGTCATAACTTTTTAAAAAATAAATCCAATTGTATGTTTATTTAAATTTTTGAAGGACCACTGCATGCACTGGTCCAGCCATTTTTCACAGGGAACTATTTACAGTTCAAAAGTATGGCACACCACACTAATTAGTAATCTAGTTGACCTCCCATGGAAGTATGAGCCATACAAGCGATATGTCTGTTCTGCCCTCTTCCACAAGTAAAACTGTCTTGACATGAAATGACCCTCTTGAAAGTGTATCGTCAAATCCCAATAATAAAAAAAAGACAGCGTGGCTACCCCCCCCCCCCCCCCATCCCCCCACCCCACCACAAAAAAATTGATTTTTTCAAAATTGAAAAAGGGACATAACTCTGGCAAAAATTGTCGGATCAAACCCTGATCTGACTTGACCTGCATTTTATGTTGATACACTTACACAACAAATTTTATTTGATTCTGTCAATTAGAGCTCAAGTTTTTGGTTGGAAACTAAAAAAAAGGAGTTTTCAAAGTTGAAAAAGTGTGACACTGGAATCACCTACCAGGACTACATGCAGGCTCGAAGGGAAGTTATGGAATTGAATTCCGCCAATAAGTCGTATCGATTGACCAATACTTTCAGTGCTCAAAGTATAAAATATTCGTCCAATTATTGAAAAAATCCGATAAGGTGCTTAATGTATAAAAGTATTTTTCATGTGCTAAATGCTATGTTTTGGATCATGAAAAAACTCATGTTGTGTCAGAAACCTACCTTGTATTATTTATTTTTTTTGGTGGTGAGTTGACCCGTGGCGACTTGACCCGGTGGCGACTTGACCCGTGTCGAGTTGACCCGTTCCCAAAAATTTGATGCTCGATTGTGTCTTGTGTGTGTTGCCATACATCACTTTCGTTGAGGATTTCTATGCAACGACTGATAAAATAATTTTCTAGAGAAAAATTTCATGTTCACACATCTGTCATATTTTATTTGTGATTAGGAGGTCTAGTGGGGTGGACAGAAAGAAAAAATATTATTTTTCGCACTTTGAACAAGCGACTTACCAACGCATGTGACTTCCGGTGACAACAACTTCGATCAACAAATACTTGCAGGCATGAGTCTAATTGCCCACAGATTATTCGAAATTATCGATGATCTTTGTGGATTGCAAACAAATTTAATGAAATACATCATTTACAATGATTCGCAATGTAAATCACACCAGATCGCAAAATTAGGAGCATTATTTCTGGAACTCACCGAAACCAGACCGAAACGGGTCCGAATGACAGACCAATAAAGTTAACCATCATTGTTACATGACGAACAATAGTTCCCCCGATTTGCGATTAAAAGAAGTGAAAAAGCAACCAGTTTACGAATATTTCAACAACGAAAGAATACAACATGGTTTTCTAATTCCACTATATGTCACCGTTTTGTTAATTAAAGAAAATTGAAATTTTTGTTCTCTATTGGTAATTTTGGCGCATGAATACAAACTAATGGCAAGGTCGATCCACGTAAACAAATTTATTGCTTAAGTTGGTGAGGGAAGAATATTTACATAGAACAGACAATCAATGCAATTTGCCTCTATAAGTCTGCTTCCCTTGAGATATATCGACAATCAGAATTTCAGCAGTGGCATTGTCATGAGAATTTAGGGGACATATGGCGAGATCTTTTGTCGCAATGTTGCCCACAATCTTCAGTGTTTTGAATTTCCAACCGTAAACATGGCGGACACTTTTGAGACTGAAACGACTCAGGCTGACAACATGCTTAGTCCTATCTTCGATGTGTTTTATTAAAAATTAAGACTCAACTACTGCAGTACATTATTGATAGTTCACGTTGGTTGTTCATTGGAAGGTGAGGCGTCTCGCTATTTTTTGAAATCCTGCCCACGCCATTTCCGACTTTTTGACAGTACACATTTTCTAATGTCTCCAAATGACTCGTAAATTTGTTAAATGCATATTTTGCGGGTCCCATCACGTTCTGTGTGATATGACCATTCCCCCCAACCCTGGTATCCAAGGGCAAGGCTGTTTCGTTGCCAAGTTATTGTTCAATGAACTGTTCACATTTTTCTGTGTTTCTGGCTTCCATGTTGGCAGCCATGACTTTAGAATCACCTTAAGATGTACACGATTTGCCACTCTCTTCGAATGTGCATATTATGGTGAGCAACCTTTGTGTCAAGTTAGCTCCGAAAGATTGTCAAATCTAACTGGCAAAACATGGGGTATTAGGAATTTTAGGTTGTATTATTTTGTCGTAACCTGCAGAGCGTTCGCGTACTTTACGATCGACGTAACCCCACGTAACCTAAATGACCGTTCTCGGGTTATTTCCACGCCTCTTTGTAGAATTAATGTCAAGATTATAAAATAAGATTACGCATTTTCTTGAAAAAAAATAGCGAAATACTCGATTGTCCCCACATGTATCCTCTTGGAAGACGAGGGAAATTTTGAAGAGTGCGTTCACCGAGTCTGCCCGCCTGAACCCGCCCCCGATAAAGACCGTAATAACCTTTAATAAGTCAAACAGGGCCCTATATTTCGAAAAAAAATTAATTTCAGACTCAATATTCTCGACTGAAGTTCATCTCTTGACTGAGACAAAATTTTTACTCCAATCGATGTTTATAAATTCAAGTAAAAACTTAGTTAAGTTCAAAATTTAGTATAATAGTCAACAAATAACTCAAAAATTTGTCGGGAATTGTTTTTGTCTGTCGGACATTTTATAGCACACCCTACAACCATAAAAAACTGTCTACTCCCACTGCCAGATCTTGGTTCCGCTGACTTAGAATAAAGGTTACTGATGAATTCTTTTATACTGGAAAAATCATACTTCTCCGTGTCATAGAAAAGCAAAATCGCAAAAATAACATACTCGAGTTCCTTTTTTATAAGAAATTTAAGGTTATATATACCTTGACCCTCGTTGCCGCGAATAGAATCTACGAAACGTGAATTTATCATACATTATGGTGTTCAGTAAAATGTCTTTTGTCCCAACCTCAACTCTGATGAAAATCTTTCGTCTCTGGTGGAACGTTTTGCGATATTGGGTAGACACAAGATCTAGATTTCAAGTCTCACAATCTCACTGAAGTTAGAGTGGTAGTCAGAGCCTGCCCAAAATAGCCAGGATTCTCTAATAAGGGGATGAAAAGGTGTCTGAAAATGGGGGGGGGGGGGGGGGGGGGGGGGGGGAGACCACGATAATTACGCCAACTGCTAGACTGTTTAAGACCCATACGGCTTGTGCAAGGCACACTTGATCCCTATTGGTACCCGGTGTGAGGCGTAGAAAACTCTCAGAAACTAGCTGCAGGGTTATCCCGAAAATCAAAGAGTGTTGAAGAGAGGTGTCCTTCCAATAGGAAAAAGTCCGGGGACATTCCCGGAAAAAAATTTGAAAAAATATCTATCGAGTGTGAATCTCGGGTCACAAAATACAGTATCCGCCTCATGAGTGGTGTTCTGCTACCTCGTACCCGTAGATCTTTCTGAATTAAGAATATATACTGAGTCAAAAAAGAAAGTATAATAGAAACAAATGTGAAACTAGAGAAACAGAATTTACTGCCACCAGTAAATTCAAGTCTGTGTGGAAAGGGTTAAAGTAACAGGACAAAAATATATAGAAAGAGAATTTATGGAGGCTTATTTTAAGGAGTAAAATATTTTTTAAACAAATCAGAAATGGATTTTTGTTTACAGTATTTACAGGTATTCATAAAGGAATCAGAACAATTTTTCTAAGAAATCAGAAAAGGCATATATGTGCACACCATTTAAAGTGTTCGATCAAGGAGTCAGAAATTGACATTACTGGCTCTGCCACTTATTCAAATGAAGAGGTACATGCATAATCTTCAGAATTGCATTAGTTGTTATAAAATGCAATTACCAAAGGTGCTGAAAAATATGCACTTAATCACCTGCGTTGACCACATTGAGGTGGACCATATTTTGAACCTCCAGCAAGTTTCAATTCATTCAGTGTGGGTCCCATGTCTATAGGCCATACCAAGCCCAGCCTGATGTATGAGCGTAAACACTTAAAAAAAAAATCTGCCCCAACAACTCCGGATCTGCCATACTTGTAGATGATAGCAAACATTCCTATTGCCTAGATGTTAAGCCACACCCATTTTGTTACTCAAAAATGCATGTATGGACTTTGGGAATGCATTAAGGGGTGTCAAAAATGTGATTCCCATCAATTTTGGAAAATGTACTCAATGACCCCTAGGTGACCTCCGTGACCTTGACCCATATTTTGAACCACTATCAAGTGTTGACTCATTTGGTGTTAGTCCCAGATCCATTCATCATACCATGCTTGAAATATGAGCGTGACCCAATTTCAAAAGTTTTGACCACGCCCACTTTTTTTCGTGTAAAAATGCATATATGAACTTTGGGAATGCATTAGGGGGTCAAAAAATGTGATTTTCTTGCAATTCTGAAAAATGCTCTCAGTGACCCCTAGGTGACCTTCGTGACCATGACCCATATTTTGAACCTCCATCGAGTGTCGACTCATTTGGTGTTAGTCCCATGTCCATTCGTCATACCATGTTTGAAATATGAGCGTGAACCACTTTCAAAAATTTTGGCCACGCACACTTTTTTTTACGTAAAAAGGCATGTATGGACTTCAGGAATGCTTTAGGGGGTCAAAAAATGTGATTTCCAGGAATTCTGAAAAAATGCATTCAATGAACCCTTGGTGTCCTCCGTGACCTTGACCCATATTTTGAACCTCCATTGATTGTCGACTCATTTGGTGTTAGTCCCAGGTCCATTCGGCGTACCATGCTTGAGATATGAGAGTAACCCACTTTCAAAATGTTTGGTCACGCCCACTTTTTTACGTAAAAATGCATGTATGGACTTCAGGAATGCTTTAGGGGGTCCAAAAATGTGATTTCCAGCAATTATGAAAAATGCTCTTAATGCCCCAGGTGACCTCCGTGACTTTGACCCATATTTTGAATCTCCATCGAGTGTCGACGCCTGAGATATGGGCGTGACCCACGTTCAAAACACCGCCTACAGACACCACTAATGCCGCAGGAATCTGAAAAAACATAGGTGGCCGAGAACTTGTAACTGTTTATCAGCATGCCAAAAACCAAAGAGATAGGGCAATTTGTTTTCAAGCTATCGTGCGGACAAGGAAGTGCATAGAAGACAGAAGACAGAAGAAGAAGAAGAAGGAAGAAGAAGAAGAAGAAAACAAAATAAAAGAAAAAGAAACCGTACAAAAACAATAGTCTGTGTGTTTCACACAGACTAAAAATAACACAAAGGATGAAATATAATAGTTCTAATGTTGCATGTTTGTGGCCAAGAAGTCGTGCACAAAGTTTAATGACATGTTGTTGTTATCCACCCAGCCGTATACAATTTTGCTACGGATTTTAAAATAGCACGTGCTACCCGGGAATGTCAAATTGAATGAATGACCGACGATTTTCTTTGTGTTACGTTGTGCTAGAGAGCCTGGGTTATTGAGAAAACACGCTAGCTAGCTAGTTTTTGTCTTCCGACATTTTAAAAAATGCCAGGATTAACCAAAAATCAGAGGTTGCGTGCCATTGGTATGCATGATACCTCCAGGTGAGTTCGCTGCTGAATTCGGAGTCACTGTGGCCACGATTTACCGTCTCATTGGAAGGTATAGAACCACTGGATCTACTGCCGACCGACCGCTTTCAGATCGGCCAAGAGTTACGGCCCCTGCACAAGACCGACACATAAGGACGTCTCACTTGCGGGATCGCTTCCTTCCGGCGACGAGAACAACAGCAATTACTCCTGGTAGAACTAACAATAGAATCAGTGCACAAACTGTCCGCAACAGACTCGCTGAACACGGCATCCGAAGTAGGCGTCCATACCACGGACCATTCCTTACCCAACGTCACCTTACCGTCAGAATGGAATGGGTACGTCAGCGTGTTCGCTGAACTCAGCAGTGTTGGAGCACAGTTCTTTTTAGCGATGAATCACGATTTTGACTACGGCGCGCTGATGGCAGCGCGAGAGTGTATCGCCGACGAGGAGAACGGTTTTCTGATGCTTGCGTGCGGGAATGCGACCGTTTCGGCGGGGGTAGTGTAATGGCTTGGGCAGGAATTTCCGTGCACCATCGAACGCAGTAGATCTTCATCGATGGTAATTTGAATGGACAGCGATATAGGGACGAAATTCTTAACGCTGTTGTTGTCCCGTTGTTCAACGCTAACGTCGGATTGCAGTTGTTCCAGCAAGACAATGCCCAATGTCACGTGACGCGTATCTGTCGTGACTTTCTTGAGAGGCAGAGCCTCGAACTTTTTCCCTGGTCCCCACTTTCACCAGATTTGTCGCCTATCGAGCATATTTGGAATCCATTGGGCCGTCGTGTACGAGTTCGTGATCTTCATACGTTAGGCGATTTACGTAATAAAGGCAGGAGTGGAACTCAGTACCACAGGGTGACATCCAGAGTCTTATCAGGTCCATGCACCGTCGATGTCTTGCCACCCAAGAGCCAAACGGTGGACATTCACGCTATTGACGGCATGTGTGAACTTTTCATTTCACCCTATGTCTGAATTACGACGTCCTGACGTGACGCTGGCGACAGTAAGAACATGAAATTATGCAAATTCACACAGTCAGACTCGAAATATCAATACTTTGTTTGGGATTAAAGTCGATAATACTAAAAAAATTGCTCCTCAAAGTTTATTATACTTTCGTTTTTGACTCAGTACATATTCTTTATTATAGGAAAGAGGTAAAGTTTATTCCTATTGACTACTCTCGTCTCCGCATTATCTCTCTCTCCTTGTCTCTCTCAGTGGCGTAGCCAGATGATGGGGGCTAGGGGAACGCTGCCTCTACAATTTCAGTTTCTGAATTCTGACATCACGTTCCATGAAAGTTAGCAAAAAGGTATTTTGAGACCCTGGGTTCACTCTCATTGACATTGATCCTTCAAATTTAGCCCGGGGAAAGCACCCTGACCACACCCTATACCACAGACCCCCCCCCCCCCCCCCGTATTCTTCGAGTTCCGGATATTCCAGCAGTTAGTCTTTGTAAGACTTCTACACGCATCCCCTAGTACCCCTTCAGTCCAAGTGTACTTCGGGCAAGTCGTAAGAGTCTGACATAGAATAAAAGTTGGTATAATTATCGTGCTGTCCCTCTAGCTATTGGTTCGAGCTACTACTGGAGAACCCTACCTACACATTTGCGCGCTCTCTCTCTCTCTCTCCTCCCCCCCTCTCTCCCTCTCTTTCTCTCCTTTAGTCTCACTATCACTACTGTACTAACTTCAGTGAGTTTACAAGACTTGAAATCCAGATCATGTGTCCAACCATCATTGTCCATTTTTCACCAAATATGAAGATATAGTGAGAGTCCCACACCAAAACTTATAACTATACTACAAGAAAGGGTTCTTACACTGCAGCAACTTTTATTCTTCATTCTGCAACCTCTAGCATTTACGGAACTTTAAACAAGAAACTCCATGCCTCCGACAGACGCATAGAAATGCATACTTGTCTTGTTGCTTTAATTGGCTCATCCGCTTCCTTATATCCATAATCAGGTGGACCCAGCACCATGGACCAAGGGTGTAACAAAGATAACATCTCGACCCCTGAGTTCCAATGTTTTCTATGTGCCTATTGGCACATAGAACACATTGGTTCTCAGGGGACCATCTCGTAGGTGACATAATGTGCTCTACGGATGTGTTACTGTGTTGCATGACTGGTGGGAGGAAGTTACTCCAAGGATACCCCTTTGCTATAATGGTACATGCAATCTCTTAATTGACCCTTTGTCGTGCTAGTGGTCTTCTTCTTTTAGCACTTGTACCAGATATGTGTCACAAGATGCCATAAAGTAGTCTACACTGCTTGCTACAGAACTAAAGTTTCGCAGGTACTTAGTTGGATTTGCTTTCATGGCTGCATGTTTTGTTCCTACTTTGCTCGTGTATTCACAAGTCAACGTATGAACTGCTGGTAGTACACGGCAGAGGTTTTCTCCAGCTCGCGATGTCAATTTCGGTACTAGAATATATCCTGTAGAGTCTCCGGTGCTAGCACTTAACCAAAATTCAGTGATATGCAGCACATCCCAGCAGTGCATAAGCAACACAAAAACATCTGTATCCGGCGACAATACCATAATACATTCTATTCCGCTCTTGAGTGCATGCATCACATGTGAAACGATTTATTTATTTATTTATTTATTTATTTATTTATTTATTTATTTATTTATTTATTTATTTATCATCTCATGTTGGGCAGTTGGAAGTCGGTGTACCCGGAGAGAACCACCGAGAAACGGCGAGAGACTTCCCAACGTTCTAACTCCACATAAGTAGGGTTAGCATTGGCTGAAGACAAGTGCACCATCGACGTGCAGTACGCCTTAGTACACAGCACCACCGTACCCCCGCGCGGGTAATTTGAATGATGCGAACATCAGCTTCTTCCATGTTAGGACAGAGGGCAGGCATTTCCGTTGTTGAATGGACGCCTTTGGCAGAATGAGAAGTAACTGCTTCAAAATGTGCCCAAAAAACAACTTGCAACGACTTGGACTGCGGGAGGTTTGTCTGTTCCTCGCTTTAAGACCCGTATATGTAATAGCATCTGTAGTCTCTGTAGTTACATATAGAATATACCCATAGTAGCTTGGTTTACCAAATGTTCACCCCGATTTGTGAACATTTGGTACATCAAGCTACTTTGGGTATATTTTATTTATACTATGGTCGTCAGATTATTAAGAGTCGCTGTTATTTTTTCTCGATTTTACTGAGCACCAGACATACATACGAGCGAATCTGTTTTTGTTTACACGAGCATCGGTAGGCGGTACTTCCGCTGTCAATTTTATCGCCGAAACGAAATGGAAAATGAAACGGGGCCTTTTTCATTTTTATAGCATAATAACATACCATTTTGAGTTATGGATGCTTTATTAACTTGAGACAATGCATGTTTATGTTTTGGTGTCTTATGGGGTAAACTCATTTAAAAACGTAATAAATAATTGTCACATTCATTTCACTCTTCGTGGGGCGACGTGCGATAATTTGGACAACTGGCCGGCGCTATTCACAAAAATCGCCAATTAATTTTCATTATTGTTTCATTTTTTGTCTCAAAAACATAGCTTATGACCCTCTTTGAAACGAGATCTTCGAGCTCGTTCCAAAGTGGAGTCATAACCTATGTTTTTGAGACAAAAAATGAAAACAATTAGTTATTCAAGAATTTTGTTTGCAAGTGTCGTCTGCTTTTCATGTAAGGTAAAGGGTTAAACTGAAGAAAAAACAATGCCTCATTACCACTCACTGACTATTAACGTTGAACGTTTTCCCAAACACTGTTTCTAATACCTTAATGACAAAAAAGAAATCATATTTTTGTTTGTTTTATCACGTATCTCCCTCTTTACTACCACAGTAACTTTCCTTTGCAAGTGAAAGAAACTTTCTTGGTGCCAGAAATTTAGGCAAAGAAGAGTGTTTGGTGCCAAATCACACTTTTTGGTGCCATTGGCTAAATTGGCACCCAACAGTGTGAGTTGCTGAGAGAAATCTAACTGACTTTTCTATGAAACGTTCTGTCCTCAATTTTTTTATATGCTTTGGTCTCTGTTTCTGCAAATTCTGCGAGTAACTGGGATCTTATATATTAAGACATAACTTCATGGGAAAGGATATTATGACGTATTACTTGGAAAGGAACCAACTGAAATAGATTTTTGCTACTCGCTATTTATGGCAAGGAAAGCCTGAAAGTTCTGCTGCCCTGTAGCTATTCCTGATTTGGTGAGCTATAGGCACTGGTGTTTATATCACTTAGTGTTGTGTGGCTTGTTTATGGTAGGAATTTCATGGTAAATAACCTTCCACGTGGCCACAAATATATTTTTCTTGTACCACAGAGAAACTCTTGCGATCTGTTAATAGTTTGGTCCAAGGTCATGACAGCTCCAACTGATTTAAAACCCTTTGAACCCGAGTGGCCGTTTTTCGACCAGAAATACGTCATAATTTCATCAAGGAGGATGGCTGCTAAGTGAATGTTTGGGATAGACCAACCAATATTTTCAACGTGCAGCCCCATGGCTGCACGTTGAAATTATTGGTTTTCTACCCCCAAATAACGAATATGGACTCTTCTAATTGCAGCATTTGAACTGATATAGACGATACCACAGGGTTCAAAGGGTTAAATTTCCCTGGCGTTCCTTTCACTACAATCATGCCTTACCAGAAGGCTTGCTAAACTTCGAGTGCAGTGTCAGGAAGCTGGTGTATATCCTCTAAATACACTGAGTACCATCTCAAATAATTTTAGAATCAAACGCTGCAAAGACTGAAAACAAGGCCTGGGCTGCCTGAAGATGCAGTGCCCAATTCCCGTCTCGATCACTACGAATAAGTTGAAACATCATGATTCATAAAAAATATTTGACTGCTTCGTGGTTGCTTCTTGCATCATAGATGAATTGATCAAAGTTACTGAGGAGATGATAACTGCTTTCTTGAAATTTCCGTGAAAGGGTGTCACTTTCATCATCAGCTTTTGCTACCTCAGCTGAACTGCATGTAGTATTATGCACCCTCATGTTTTCTCCCTTCTTGAAAAACCCAGCACATTGTAATCTGAGCAATGCTTTCATAAAGGGACAATAAGCCGGTAATTTAAAAAACATATCGACTCTCAAATTTTGCTTGGAAGTGAAAGAGCATGTTAAAAACGCAGTGTGCAAAAGTGTTGGGCACCAGAAGAAACAAGAACGACTTAAATCTGTGAATGAAAAATATTCATGCAGAAGATATGACATTGCGAAGATATACAGCACAGCTGTCGTAGACTGGTGGAAATCCGCACGGGGCAGTGATGTCCACGCATGTGTTTAGCAGGTGAAAAAGCATGAGCAGTAAAATTATAATTAATGAAGCACCGGGTGGTACACGGTGCTCCCTTAATTAATTTTTTGATGATTATTTCTATAATTAGTGTTTGGAATTATATATTTGGAATCTAATATTATTGCGTTCGTGAAAATATTGACAATTGTCTTTCTGTGAGACCTAATTTCTGCCAAAATAGAAAACTGCACCTTGGCGGAAATTTCCGTGAGTGACCGGGAGTCAATACTATAAAACGTCTATAATTGTATTTTCCAGAATTGTATTTTTTACTTGTGAATAAAAATCACTGGAAAGAATAATTGATGCTTTAAAATACGTGGCAATTTGCCACGTCTTTGAAAACGTCAATAATTGATTCGGATATTTTACCACCATATACAGAAAATACAATTTTCGAAAATACAATTTTCGAAAATACAACTATCTGTAAACTGTAGATTGGCTCTGTCTAAGAACAACTTTAATCTGTATTCAGATCTGTTAACATCAAAGTTGTTATGAATATGAAGTATTCATCTTGTAATTGCATAAATTAAGTCATAATTTGTCACCAGAGTTGTGACTTGTGAATCAGCTGTGTAAATCAGGAAATACGGTTTTGCCCAGAAGAGCCAGGCCAGCTCCCCAACACCACTGTGTCCCATCTTGATCTTTGCATGCCCTTTCTCGTTCTCCAGAGTCCATCCCAGTCACAATATCATAGAGCTGGAGGAAACTCTTGCTAGTCTCCTAAATGCCATTAAATTCACTGGCTGTTTAGAGTTTACATAGTAAAGAATAGATTCCTGTTGTAGCATATGTTATTGATATGGCTGGATGATAAATGGTCATCCATAATTATTTTACTGTTTCTACCCTTCCACGATAGCACAGTAATTTTATATCTATAATGCTGACACATCTCCTATTTGTAACATTTTTCTTTCTTCATGTAACATCAAAACGGGTCAGACAACTAACGTCCTTGTTTTTTTTCAAAAACACAGTAGTCATGCTTTCGGGTACATATATCTTGATTGAACAAAACAGACGTCATGTCTCCGTATGACATAACGCTGGATGGGATCCAGGATGGGGAAACATATAACTTTGCCAACTTGTACAACACCCTGAATGGTGCTATTGATAATGAATCGGAAACTCCATTTTCAATCCACGGAAATAGTTGTGAATACCACACCCCCGCCCAATTTAAGTCGGTCTATAGCAATAAGAAAAAATCCCTCTCGGTATTAAATCTGAACTGTCGTAGTCTTAATGCAAATTGGGACTCTTTGTATCGCTTCTTATGTGACATCCGCGTCTCAGATAACGTTTTTGACATAATTGGTTTAACCGAAATTTTCAAAATTGATAGAAATCCGCACAGTTTGACAGGTTACCATCCATTAATTTTTAAGACACGCCCTGACGGAGATGACGGTCGAGGTGGAGTGGGAATGTTTATTAAAGATCACATTTCCTACAAACTTAGGCCAGACTTAACCGTTTTTATTCCCCATGTGATTGAATCCCTATTTATCGAGGTAAACCCAGGTCAAAAAAATCATTTCATTGTTGGGTGTATATATAGACCCAACACAGCACCATTGGCAGATATTGACACATTTACTTATACTATAACCAAAGTATTGGAAATAGTGAATTCCGAGCAAAAGAAATGTTACTTGATGGGGGATTCAACATTGATTTTTTAAACTATGGGAAGCATCTAAAGACAAATGTATTTATTGATAACTTATTTGGTGATGGATTCATGCCTGTGATAACCAAACCTACACGTGTAACAGAGTATTCGGCTACCCTCATTGATCATATTATAACCAATCGAATTGAAAAAAATTACCACTCCGGTATCATAATTACTGATATATCTGACCATTTTGCCACATTTTACATTCTTGAAGAGGCCCTTCGGCATTCTCCTCGAACCAAACAACAGAAAAGAAGTTTCAAGAGGGAAAACATTTCTGTATTCAAAGGTATACTGCAACAAAGTGATTTTACTAGTGTTGTAAATTGCAACTGTCCCAACACTGCGTACGACAATTTCCTGAATATCTATCTGACTGCGTTTGAAACAGCATTTCCCATAAAATCATACACTACACCAAAGAAATTTATAAAACGCGAACCATGGCTGACCGCCGGCCTCCTCCAATCATCGATTAATAAAAATAGTCTGTATGTTAACAAATTTAAAACTCCCAGTGTCGAAAATATCAGCAAATACAAATACTATTGTCGTATCTTTAACCAAGTCATACGGAAAAGTAAAAAACTTTACTATAGTAAAATATTATTAGAAAATAAACAAAATCTCAGAAAAACGTGGAATATCTTAAGAATATCTTGTCCAGCTGACATAGCCAATAATTTTAATAATTTTTTTGTAGATATAGGTGAATCAATTAGTAATGAAATTCCGAATTGTAGCACCAAACATTACTCAGACTACTTAACACAAAATTTTTCTAACAATTTCTTTATAAACCCCACCACAGAGCAGGAAATCATTCTCATGATTAACAAACAACCGATCAAATACAGTAAAGATTGCAATAATATTTCAAGTCACCTTTTAAAGCTGACAGTGAATGAAATTGCCACACCTCTTACGCATATTTTTAACCATTCCCTAATGCAAGGCAAGGTCCCCGACAAAATGAAATTAGCAAAGGTCATACCAATTTACAAATGTGGCAACGAGCAAGAGTTTGGCAACTATAGACCAATTAGTATTCTACCCGCGTTCTCAAAAATACTGGAAAAGATCATGTGTACCAGACTAACAAGTTTTTTAAATCGTTTCGATATTTTTTACAAACATCAGTATGGTTTTCGTAAAAAAACACTCAACCTTACATCCAATTTTGCATCTACTCCAGTATGTGGCGGAAAATAATGACAAACTGACAAAGGACTCTACTTTATCGGTATTTATTGACTTCTCGAAAGCATTTGACACTATACGCCATGATATATTATTAAAAAAACTGGAATACTATGGAATTAGAGGGGTTGCTCACTCTCGGTTTGAAAGTTATCTCACTAGGAGATGCCAATACGTGGAATACAATAGCTATTGTTCAGAACTAAAGACCACTGTTTGCGGTGTTCCACAAGGTTCTGTTTTAGGACCTCTACTTTTTCTTATATAGGTGAATGACCTGAGCACCTCAACATCTTTAGACTTGCTTTCTTTTGCTGACGACACCACGGTTTATACGTCAGGTCACGACGAACACATTCTGGAACAAACAATGAATAACGAATTATCGAATGTGTGCGACTGGTGCCGATGCAATAAACTTGCCATAAATGCCAGTAAAAGCAAAGCTATTCTTCTCCACCCACAAAATAATGAAAATAAATTTCTAAATTTAAAAGTAAAGATCAATAATACTGAACTAACAAGAATTGGTAATGACAGGCAGGAGAAATTCGTTAAATTTCTAGGAGTATACATAGACGAAAATCTCAAATTTAAATACCACGTAGAAAGGGTATGCTCTAAAATTGCTAATGCCACATATTGCATTGGCAAAGTTAAGCATATGCTTCCTTTTGATGCCTTAAAAAGTCTCTACTATACTCTTGTGCACAGTCACCTACTTTATGCTGTGCCCATATGGGGTCATGTCCCATCAGCTGAAAAAATAAATCAATTACAAAAACGAGCAATCCGTATAATAAATAATAAAAAGTATAACAGTCACACGGACCCATTATTTAAAGAAAACAAAATTCTTAAATTTACAGATATTTATAAACTGCATGTAAATGAGTTTATGTTTGATTGGCATGCTCATAATCTTCCCGGTTCGTTTAACAACTTTTTTGCTGATACACCATCAGCTAACATGTTGACCAGGCAAGCAGAAGCAGGTCGGCTTCAAGTCGGCAAGCCCAGGACAAAATTTTCGGCTGAGCTCCCCAAAATCTGGAACGAAACAACAGGGAACTTCCAAATAACAACAACGCGAAAATGTTTTATCAAATCCATTAGAGATTCGATATTCAACGAATATAAGAATTCTGTTTCTTGCAGGTACAATAGATGCCCTGACTGCCACGAACAATAAACCCAGAGTATATATCCAATATATATATGTGTATGTATGTAAATGTATGTATGTATATGTATATGAATGTATAGATAAGGGTTGTTACTTTTTTTCACCGTTTAAAGAGTGCATCAGTATACATAAATATATATGCAAGTTACTTATATGCCTTTGCTTGATACTCCTGGCGTCTCATCCCAAATTATTGGCCTTGGAAAAAGTTTTTAGACACGCTTTTTCTTAAGACCGAAAATAATATAAAACTTACACCAAGGCCAATATTCTAAACATCTCAAGTTGATTCTACCCGAAGATATGACTAAAATACATGTCGGCCTACGTCTACCTGTTTAACCCTTCTCAATATATTTTTTGATATCCCAGGCGATGGCAGGAAGACAGCCATATCGGCTATGCCATTGCCTAACAATGCACTTAATATATTTGTATTATGTAAAAAAAAAATCACTTTTGTATTACTGTTTCACTTTGTGTATTGTTAAATAAATTTATCTATCTATCTATTAAAATGTCATCCAATCTATCCAAAGACACGCACAGACTAGGGTTGAAACGGTTGGCTCATTTTCACAACCGACTAACCGAGAGCTCTAACCGGTTAAGATCCGGTTATCAGTAGCCATTATTTCACCGAATTTCGGATCAAAACTATAGGAATTGGAAAGCAGTATTCTCAGGAACTATTCCCCAATGTGTATACAAACGAACGTTGTCGAGTACTCGACAACGTTCGTTTGTACACATTCTACGGAATAGTTTCTGCAGTTATTCAGTACTCACGGAAATTGCCGATCACTAACGATGTCTTGAAGCCAAAGTCGATTATTTCTCAATATATACAACGCGGCTTCGAGGTGTGTCTATCCCACAGGAGAAGCGGCAGATTTACTACGTTTTAACCGTGGATTGGCGATCACTATCGATATTTCGGAAAACCGGTTGACGGTTTTTTTCAAATCGGTTAGGTTGGTAACTGGTTTCAAACCGGTTATCCAGTTAACCACTTCAGTACTAGCACAGACTATATTGTGCTCTCATCCCTGCTCAATCTTGCAACAGGGTACTCATTATTTGACACGAAAATGATGCTTTTTAACCCTTTGAATCCTCGTTTCCTGGAATGGTGTCGATTTTGTATAACACTTACAGTGAGATGCGTCAGCCCAATATCAATATACAGAGAGGATAAAATAATAACTACAATCTGCAGCCGCTTGGGTGCAGACTGCAGTTATTATTTTATCACCAATGCCCCGTGTGTAGACAGACCTCTTATAATAAGAAAAAAATGGGATGAAATTATGCCTTGGACCGAAAAGTCGGTCTTGCGTGTTCAAAGGGTTAAACTGTTTTCATCAATGTTTTATTTGTCATCACCTGTTGCAAATGTTTATTTTTTGCTTGTGGTAGGCCAGCTCTATATCCTCTGTTTACATCGTTGTCATACAATCAGAATTTCGCCACTATTTATGTTTATTTTACAGTTTCCTAGGGTTCATTTCCCTGTGTTCTGCAAAGGTTTACATGTACATGTAACGTGGTGTACTCGATTGGCATTCTAATATCAGGGGTGGACTGGCCAAGAAAAGTTACCGGGAAATGAACCTATGGAGCCTCAGACCCCGAGAAAATTTTGAATTTTCGAGTTGATCGGACGCAGGCTTCCTTACAAACGACCGAGAGCGATCAATGGCAGTCCACATAGAAGGCATTTCGATGGCATTTTTGTACCATCTTCATCGATCATTCGTCAAAAATGGTTCTTCCGGATAGGAAGGGGAGGGGAGGGGGAACCCATCGGGAAGACCATCGTTCGGCCCAATCAGAGAAATTTTTTTTGATTTTTAAAATTGAAGAAACTCTATTTCCTTTCATCTGAGCGATCAATGGCAGACAAGTCTGGTGGTATATCGAAATGTCCTCTGCAGAGAATATATCGGTAGTCTAAGCAATCGGACCCATTTCGCCTTTTGGTCATTTTCACGAAATTTCACGCACCTACGGGTGTTGGGCTGCATCAGTTTTGGGGGCCTCAGGAGGAACCCAAGACTACTGGACGATTCGGACCTTGGACGATACGGACCTTGGATGATTTGGACCTTCAGACCTTGGGCAATTCGGAGCTCGAGTATTGGACGATTCGGACGTCGAGTATTTAATTTAATACATAACAGAGCACGATCAAGCAACAGACCTAAGGATCCGGAAAATCTTACATTTGTCCTTGATGGACGTTACATAAACTCAGTCACAGATGAGACATTCTTCGGGGCGGATATCAAAGTGGGCGGTAGACGTCACTTGGTGTTTGCAACGGATAAACAACTGGAACACCTTTCTAAGACATCAAACTCTATATAATTATTTCGCGCGAAGCCCTTTTTGGGGATGATGATAGAATCTGATGCTATCAGTGACATGCATTATATTGCAAAATATTTTGTTTCATGTGCACCATACATAATAATTTCTTCGTGCGTTTATACTATAAATTATTTGATTAGAATCATCCACAATGCTCTATGTTTTTAATTTACTTTCATTTTACTTTACATAATCAGTGCATGGATAGTGCTTGTGTTAACTGTTAATTGTTAATTGTGGTATAAGCACACTTGAAACTAAAATCTGTATTCGCTGTATGTGCTATATGTATATAATTCACGTTCAAACATGATCAGTACAAAAATTTAAGAATAGTGCTTGAATAAAGTGTTCTTTGCTGTTTATCGAAATCGTCCGTCACGCGCAATATATCTAATTCACACGCAATATATCTAATTCACAATAAATTCTAAACAACTTGTAAATAAAGATGAAATAAATTATTATAACCCCTTGAACTAGAGCGGCCGCTATGCCGGTCTAGAAGCATGATACCTCATAATTTTCTAAAGTGGGTTGGCTACTGAGTAAATGTATGGAGATACCAATTAATATTTTCACCTGCACGTTAAAAATATCAATTGGTATACCACAAATAATGAATGTGGACTCTTCCAATTGCTGCCATTGAACTGACATGGAAGATACCACCAGGGTTCAAAGAGTTAATAATTTATTTCATTTTAGAGATTATTTGAAATATTCATTGTCCGAATCGTCCACAGTCAGAGATCTTGCAAATATTATTGCAATTATTTATATAAATATGTTTGAAAATATGAAGGTCCGAATCGTCCACAGTAGAGGTCCGAATCCGACAAAAGTCCACAGTCGAGGTCCGAATCGTCCAATACTCGAGGTGCGAATAGTCCAAGGTGCGAATCGTCCAAGAAGGTCCGAATCGTCAAAGAATAAGGTCCGTATCCCGAACCCAATAAGGGGGCCCACGGGGAATTTTCCCTCTGGACCATGCAACCAGTCAGCCTCCGTCAAGTAAATGTTCAACTTCTGAAAATCCATCTCTATATTTAGACACACCTCATATACGCGATACCATAATGACTTCGCTTTCTTCCGATGATTTTTAGTGGGTGTTGCTGTAGATGTCCATTTTCAAGACTTGCCTAGAAACAACTGAAATTTCAACGTGTCTACAATGTCAAGTAGGAAGTTGTTAAATGTTGTAGGACGTTGCCCGCAGCGTTTCAACAACGTATACACAACGCCAGGTATGGTGTTTTGCCACAACGTTTTCACGACTAGATTACGACGTTAAGTAAAAAGTTGTTCAACTGACATTTATTGTCATCGTAACGAAGAACGTTGTCACAACCTCACTAACAGTCCAATGTGGCCAATGTTTTGCCAATAAAAACCGCAACGTTTCCACAGTGTTGTTTTAATGTGCTATCTGGAACATAGGGAAGAAGTAAGGTTAATGCCTGCGAAAATATTAACAAAAGAAAAATGTAACAATTAAGAACTGGAATCTAGAACTCAATTCAACAGGTACTGGAGCTCAACGGTATAGGAAATTCCCTAATTGCATTGCAAAATTGCGACAAACAGCAGTTTAGTTATATGAACACCGAGGCTTGACCTAGCTTCGGCGTTCAGATAGCTGAACTAGACAAACAGATGCTCAGAGTAGTTCCGGATAGCACTGCTGATGCGCGATTTCAACAGAATCTCCACGGAGACGATTCCAGGGTACTCACCAAAGGAATATACACGCTCTTCCCAAATTCAGAATATTATACTTCATGGTACGAGTTCTGTATACCATACTATGGCATCCTATCGGAAACTTTCACCTAATCGTCTCTCATGTCTGGCGTCTTAGCTTCTGTCCTGATCTTATGGAGATCTTCTCAAGATCAGCTGTACAGGATCGGTATTGTATTGCCAGTATTGTATTGCCTGGGCAACAAAGTGAAGGACTGGTCACTAACCGAATTATACTGCAGTACGAAAGTCTGAAGTGATTCTGCAACAATGCAAACAACGTTCCTGTTACTGATTTGCTACGAGTATTCCGGGCTTTGCTGATCATTCCGACAAAATAGTAGTTTCTGTGAAGCTATTATGTCCAAAGCCCAGAGATTGTACTCTTCGTTTTCTGACAAACATAAATCTTTAAAATTATTTTGTTTTAACCCTTTACCCAACGTAACGTACAAAACCGGCCAGCGCTATTCACAAAACTCGCATATTAATTTTCATTATTTTTTTTATTTTTTGTCTCAAAAACATAGGTTATGACCCCTCTTTGGAACGAGCTCGTCGAGCTCGTTCCAAAGAGGGGTCATAGCCTATGTTTTTGAGACACAAAATGAAAAAAATTAGTTATTCAAGAATTTTGTTTGCAAGTGTCGTCTGCTTTTCATTATAGGTAAAGGGTTAATGAAATGACTCGGTGCGTCGATCTTGGGCATCGTTGGTAAAATACGTGGATGGTCATTGAGATAATATCTTGTAATAAATCATCATCCAGTGGAGAATAAAGTCCCGTTGTTTTAGATCAACAGACACAAACGTGTTTCTTTTTGAAAACAAAACTCGTGTACACGCTAGTGGTGGCTCACCCATATGAGAGAGGGTGGAACAAATCCAGGGGATCATGGGCTCGGGGTGTGTGTGTGTGTGTGTGTGTGGGGGGGGGGGGGGGGGGGGTAATAAACGTTTGAAGAAAAAAAAAATACTAAATTTATTTCTCTCAAATATTTGGATCCCTTGGGGGTCCGTCCGAGGAAGTTTTAAAGGATATCGGTGCATTGTTTTTTATGATACTTCATCCATTCCCGCAAGTTTGACACAAAATGTGTACCTTCATCAAGTGCACGGCTAAATGTGTCATAAATATCCGTGAGCTGCAATACAGTTGAGTCACAGGAGTAAACCCAGACTGGAATGGACTTAGTATTTTGTGTTCGTCTGAAAAGGACCACGGTTTTTTGAAGATACATCGTTCAAAAACTTTTCCAAGGCAGCTAGTAAAGAAATCGGTCGATAATTTGACAAGAGATTTGCGGGGTCTTTTTAAGGAACAGGTATTACATTTGCCGTCTTCCACGATTCAGGAAATTTGGTGTGACGCAACAGGATATTGAAGAGGATAGTAAGGGGCTGGACATGGGAAGTGGAACACTCTTTAGGAAGACGTGGACTCATTAGATCCAGGCCTGCTGTTTTTGATACTTTCAGTTATTTCAGTGATGAATGCATTTTATGTTGGTCCAGTATTATGGTTGTGAGTTTTGGGCGTTCTAGAAATGGCTGCGATGGAAGGCACACATGACTATCGTCAAGGGTTGATATGCTACAAATATAGTCATTAAACGCTCCCGCCTTGTCTTTGTCAGAAGAAATTATCCTGTCCAGGTAATTTATATTCTGAATATCAGTTTTCTTATTCCCTAAAAACATCTTTAGGGTGTTCACACTGAGGAGCTAGTACCAAGGCTGTCTAGAGTGGCCTGAATTTTGTTATAGTAACTGGTCTTTGCTTTTCTTATGGCTGAAACAACCCTGTTTCTTTTGGAGCGGTTTTTCTCCCAAGCCTCAGGCCGACCTTTCGACTTGGCAATACGGTAGAGGCGTTTCCATTGACGAATCAAATGCCTAATTTCGTTACGCATCCACTTTGGGTCATTTCTTCTAATTGTTGTGATTTTATTGGGAATATACTCAGAAGCTAGTTCAAGGATATTGGAAGTAAACTTGTTGACCATAGTATCCAGATTCGTATATGAAAAAATGATGTCTCAGTCATTGCTTGCCAATGAATTATTCAGCCCCTTGTAATCGCCCTCATTATATAACCATACTCGACGTTAGAAACTCTTTGCGGTAATTTTCTTAAAGTGAACCTCGATACAGACGGGGCAGTGATACCTGGTTAAATCTGGTAGAAATGGATCGGCTACTTCAGTTGATAGCACATTGATAGAATCGCTGACTGCAATCAGATCCAACAATGTCGCTGATGTTTCTGTGAAAAACGTTGGTTCTGACACCACCTGTGTAAGATTAACCCTTTACCTAACGTAACGGCAAAAACGGCCAGCGCTATTTTCAAAAATCGCCAATTAATTTTCATTATTTTTTTCATTTTTTGTCTCAGAAACATAGGTTATGACCCCTCATTGGAACGAGCTCGTCGAGCTCGTTCCAATGAGGGGTCATAACCTATGTTGTTGAGACAAAAAATGAAAAAAATTAGTTTTCAAGAATTTTTTTTGCAAGTGTCGTCTGCTTTTCAGGTTAGATAAAGGGTTAAAATAATCAGCAACGTAGCTAAATTTTCCCCTTTTAGGAGTAAGTAGATTGCATTAAAATCACCAGTGACAATGATGTCCGGGATTCCAGAGTCCTTAGCTTTCTCAATAGAGGCAAATATCATATCAATTTTCTGAAGATGAATAGAGGTAAAAATTGGGGAGCAAACAAAGACGTGCTTCTCAAGCTTTACAAATCATTTATACGCCCGATACTAAAATACGGTGCCATAATAACAAGTGACCTGAGCAAAACCAACATTAACCCTTTACCTAACGTAACGGCCAAAACCGGCCAGTGCTATTCTCAAAAATCGTCAATTAATTTTCATTATTTTTTTCATTTTTTGTCTCAAAAACATAGGTTATGACCCCTCGTTGGAACGAGCTCGTCGAGCTCGTTCAAACGAGGGGTCATAACCTATGTTTTTGAGACAAAAAATGAAAAAAAATAGTTATTCAAGAATTTTTTTTGCAAGTGTCGTCTGCTTTTCAAGTTAGGTAAAGGGTTAATAAGCAACAGAGGGTTCAAAATCATGCCTTGCGCGTGGCACTATGCAAGCCCATGTGGACACCAATAAAGGAACTTCATGAGCTTGCAAAAATAGAAACTATCGAAACACGATTAAAAGACCTACAAAACAAAACCCTCAATAGACTCCGAGATAGTGAACTAATGGTTGAGCTGAACGAACACCGAACTCTTAATAGAAAAACATTATAAGTTTCAGAAAACTAAATTTTTTCAATAGAATCAAATTGCGTGGAGTCAGTGGGGATTGCCTCGCAACTCATGGAGAACTTTAGAATCGAGTCTGTGAGGACTGCCTCGCAACTCTACAGAAGCGCGATTGAAACGCGATAAAAAACCAACACAACAATTTAACAAAACCCTCAGCAGACTCCAAGATAGATATGGAATTAATGATAGAGCTGAACGATCATCGAACGCCTAACAGAAAAACAAAATAAGCAACAGAAAATTAGGACTATTCATTAGAATAAAATTCCTGGAGTCAGTGAAGATTGCCTCGCTAGTCATTGAGAACTTTAGGAGTGAGTCTATGAGGATTGCCTCGCAACTCTGCATGTGGGGAGTGGGCTCCAAAGACCCCCCCCCCCCATCGCCCCCCCCCCTTCCCCGCCCCCAGCAACAATCACACAACAGTCATAATATACAATAGCGGATTCCTATTTCTCTCTACCTTTTACGTTTCTAACTGAACACTCGCAAATTTTCTTGCAACACTCCAAAAGATGAGGCATGGAAATGGCAGACAAAGTGTATGAGGAATTGGAACAACCTGCCCCCTTTCAGTTAACATACACAAGAAACCACCAAACACCAAGCAAGGATTGAAACAAGCTTGCCTGGCTGGGAATAGTGTAGATTTTAGATAAACATTTGAATAAAGATATAACAGCCCTTTTAAGGGCTTTGGCGTGTGTCTGTGAGTATGTGTGCGCGTGTGGGCTTTTTTTCCTATCACCTCGTCATCTGTTCCCCCTGAAGGCAGATCAGATGACCATGGCTCAGCATCCACTCTCTCTTATAGGTTGATGGATGACTCCCGGTTTTCAAAAACACATATTGGTGGATTTTTTCCTTTTTGTAACCGTTAAGGATAATATGCTGGGGCTGCTCCCAAACCAGCGGCTGTTCAGCTTTCTTTCACTTTTCTAAAATAACCACCAAACTGCGGTTTCAGTATTACCAGAAATGTGCCTCCCCCCCCCCCCCCCCCCCCCAAACAAACACACAGAGTGGAACTCTTGTAATTATGCAAAATTCCTAGCCATCTTCAGTTAGAGGTTCTCGGGTGTCTCAACACACTACCTTGTATAAGATGAATGAATTGGGTTTAGCATTTGCTCCTACCAGTGCCATGACAGACTTTGAAACAGCAGCCCACAACTCCATTAGACAGATGTTTCCAGATACTGACCTCCGTTTATCCACTTTGAAAAAAAGATACCAGATGGAACCATCGACCTGATGTCATATGCAGATTCCGTATCCCAGTTAATGTATTTAGGATAAATTTATATGATTTTGTAGATATTATTTATTTATTTATTTATTTATTTATTTATTTATTTATTTATTTATTTATTTATTTATTGTTCATCTTATGCTGGAGAAATATAAAATATTTGATTCTGCTGATATTATAAAGCATTATTCATGTATACAATTGCTAACGATGTGATCCACATGTTTAATTTAATTTGTTTTTAATTTGTTTCAATTATTTTCAATAAAAATGTATTTAATTAGCTAGTGTTATTTTGTATATTGAATTGGACTGTCCAGTAGGCGTTCGGGGAATAAACCATAATTCCATACATGTATAACATAATAATAACACTTTGGTCGGCCGCTGATTTGTCGCGGTTCTCGGATGAGAAGGCCTTAGTTACTCCTGTACTCCCAACTGCCTCCCTATCCCCACGCTTCTTCTCTCCTCCCAGCACTCGGGGACGAACTGCTTGATGACATCCATTGCCCTATTCTTCCCAGTCTCTCCGATAAAAATATATTTAATTAGCTAGTGTTATTTTGTATATTGAACTGGACTGTCCAGTAGGCGTTCGGGGAATAAACCATAATTCCATACATGTATAACATAATAATAACACTTCGGTCGGCCGCTGATTTGTCGCGGTTCTCGGATGAGAAGGCCTTAGTTACTCCTGTACTCCCAACTGCCTCCCTATCCCCACGCTTCTTCTCTCCTCCCAGCACTCGGGGACGAACTGCTTGATGACATCCCTTGCCCTATTCTTCCCAGTCTCTCCGATTAGCATATTAACCCTCTCCTTTGAGTCTCCCACTAACCACATGTCCTTCATTCTCCTATCCCACACACCTATTATACTCCCAGTGAATCTTATTCTTTTAGACTGGTATTTTGAGCATTCTGGAAGAAAGTGTTCCAGGGTCTCCACCACGTCCAATTACACATATGGCACTCCTTTTCACTGTTTTTCCCATTTTTTCTCCTCAGCTCCAGGGACCGCGACCTCAACTTGAACAACAGTGACCCCCCCCCCCCCCCCACCCCAAAGGTGCCATCAAGGTACTCTTCAAAACCAGGTTTCTCTTTTTCACGCAGGCCACCCAAACACCTCTTTGATTTGACCCCCTCTCGCCAATTAAGGTTACCATCTTCACATGACCCTTTCTCTGACGATTTTTTTACCCTGGTTTGCCCCAACATCCAGGTCCGAGATCTCCAATGAGTAGTTCTCTATTAGTTCCCTCATTTGGACCATCCATCCTGTCTTGATATTTGAGTTGAAAATTCTCAGAAACATTACTTTACACCATCGGCTGTCGGGAAGATTTACCAAATAATTAAGATAACCGAGTTTCAATAAGTCTATTCTGTCCTTGATCCTCATCCACCCAAGCTCACCCCCGATTGCGTTATCCATCGGCCTGCATCGTTCTGCGGGATTTCCAGCTCTTTACAGCCGTCTGGTTTAGGGTTACAACTTCCGTACCACATGTTATACTTAGCAGACCCACCATTTCCCAAATGGTTTTCCCCACGAAAAACCTTATTGAAACTGTTTCTCCGTATAAGTTTCATTTGGTTAAGGATTCGCCTCCCCTTCAGAATCAATTTATTTGTGTGGTTTCGGTAGATGCCTCTTCCTGTGATGTTTAGTTTAACCCTTTACCTAACATGAAAAGCAGACGACACTTGCAAAAAAAATTCTTGAATAACTTTTTTTTTCATTTTTTGTCTCAAAAACATAGGTTATGACCCCTCATTGGAACGAGCTCGACGAGCTCGTTCCAATGAGGGGTCATAACCTATGTTTTTGAGACAAAAAATGAAAAAAATAAATAAAATTAATAGGCGATTTTTGAGAATAGCGCTGGCCGGTTTTGGCCGTTACGTTGGGTAAAGGGTTAAACAATATTTATTGGAACATATTACATTTGTTGCATGCAGAATGGAAAACTTGTAGAAAACTTAGTATTATACAATATTACACAGCATAAGAATAGAGAAGATACATTTTAAAGGAGGGATTCGACAGAAAGCTTAGAGCTTATTTGGGTAGTCTCTCTATAAACTGACACAAGGAGCTTATTTGGGTAGTCTCTCTAACTATTGGATAAACTGACACAAGAAGATGGTTAGGATAAATAGCTAGACTCACGCATCGTCACCTTGGAGGCAGAAAAAATTTGGATCGATTACCCACTGTCCCTCACTGAACCAAGGCACCGCTTCCACCACGCAAGCAGTCACCAGACACGATGGCATGATGACTCATGGTCAGGCTGGTCGATGCCCTTTCCATGACAGGCTTGAGACAATACGTTTTGTTTATATTTACCCCCAGATATTCGTAGTCACCTGTCTCTCCTTCACTGAGAAGTTTGCTGCTACCTTCCGGAATACAGAACTCCCACACTCTCCACCTTCGAGTGGGGTCCACTTTGTGGCCCACGGGTATAACTTTGCTCTTGCTTTCATTAAGTTCGAGTCTCCATTTGCTACCATATTTCCCAACAATTCCCAGCATTTTCGCTAGCCCCTCTTCGCTTTCTGACACTAGCACCATATCTATCGTCTGCAAAAAAATAGCCCTGGGATCTTCAAGTCCCCAACTGCTACCCATCCGTGGCTATGCAGGAGTTCATCTCCTAAACCTTTGATGTACAATGCAAAAAGAATTGGCGAAAGGATACACCCCTGTTTTAGGCCCATCTCCATGGGCACACGCTTTGTTGTTATGTTACCCAGGCTAAGTTCACTCTGTACATCTTTATATAATACTTTCATAATTCCAACAAATTCGCCTCCCAAGCCCAAAGCCTCAAGCTTGCGCCACATACGATCCCTCCATACTGTATCGTATGCCTTTGTAACATCCAAAAAGGCCATAAACATCTTTTTCTTTTTTGCTTTCGCGGATTCTATAATTTGGGATAGCGTGAAAAGGTGGTCAGTGACTCTTCTTCACTTGTATAACATAATTCACCTCTAGGAGCCCCATAATCCAGCAACTTGATTAAGTTTTGTTTTAGTCCAGTAGGTGTTCGGGGAGTTAACCCCTGTTGTATACCAGATATTAAAGGATTCTGACTGGTGGGTTTGAAGAATAAGAGTTTTATAAAAAAATTCCTCATATTCCAACAAGTGAAATTTTGGGGCCCCTTAGGAGTGAAATACGAACGCGGGAACTGGGTTTGAACAAACTGGAATCTGACACCCTGAAGATGTTATGAACGAAAAACCAAAAAAATTTGATCAATGGCCCTGGAGAAGAAGACTGTTAAATTGTTATATTTCACAAAGTTAAAATTCGGGAGCCCAAATATGAACCTAGGCCCTTGATTTGAATGAACGTGAATTTGACCTTCCTAAAATTATGTATACCAAATATCAAAAGATTCTGATAGGTTTGATATGGCGAAGAAGATTTTTAAAAGAATTAAAGAAACATTCTGTGGGTTTGGCAACTATATTTGAACAAACTTGAATTAACAAAATTAACGATAGTGATCATCCTTAAATTTAGTTCAATTCGGACGAGACGTTGTTGAGAAGAAGCTGATAAATAGAGAGTAATCGTTTGACTGGACTGGTTACGTGAAATAATTCATGAGAGGTGAGGGACGTTGTACGAACACGAGTGCGCGGATGCGCACGAGTGTTTTACAATATAGTCCCTCGCCTCGAATGAAATATTTCACGTAACCAGTCCAGTCAAGCGATTACTCTGTTTATTACTTTTCATTATTAACGATAATTATATTATTTAACCCTTTACCTAACGTAACGTCCAAAAAAGGCCAGCTCTATTCTCAAAACTCGCCAATTAATTTTCATTATTTTTTCATTTTTTTGTCTCTAAAACATAGGTTATGACCCCCCTCATTGGAACGAGCTCGTCGAGCTCGTTCCAATGAGGGGTCATAACCTATGTTTTTGAGACAAAAAATGAAAATAATAGTTATTCAAGAATTTTTTTTGCAAGTGTCGTCTGCTTTTCATGTTAGGAAAAGGGTTAAAAAAACAATGAAGTCCCCATTACACCCACGGAAAAGCGTCTTCGTTTGAATAATGCAATTTATTATACGCTAAACGCTATATTATCGAAGAAACTGCGGAAAGATAGTAATTGTATCCCCCACTGTGAAGATATAAAAAAATTCACTTTCACGGTATCAATCAAAATGGCGGCTTTCAAAGCATCACTTCAAGGTGAATACGAATCAAATTATCACTGGAAATGATCAATATGTTCTAAAAACGTATAATGAAGGGTAAATCTGGTGTTTTTGAGTGGATACCGATCATTTCCAGCAATAATTCAATACGTGTTCACCTTGAATTGATGCATGAAACCCGCTAGACCAAACATGGCCTGAAAGTCCGTAATATAACTTTTTGGTTTGGTACGTCCTTTTACGGACTTTCTGGCCATGTTTGGACTAGTAACCCGCCAGCTGAATTAGATTGCAAGACGCTATCTGCTCCGATTGTCAATCAAATCACTTTCGCGTATCAATGATTCAATGCGCTGTTTACTTTCATGCATCAATTCAAGAATGGAACGAAGGGAATTATCAGATTCTTATAAAAAGCGTATAATAAAAAGAAAATCTAGTGTTTTAGAGTGGATACCGAAAATTATCTCACTTGTGACCGAGATAAATGGTTATTTATAAATATTTGTCTCGGTCACTCATGAGATAATTTTCGGTATCCACTCAAAAACACTAGATATCCTCTATTTACACCGGTCGGAAGAGGAACGACTGGCGGGCGGCGGACAGAAAGTTACCAGTAAAGCTCCCATTGAGCTGCGCCCCAAGGCAGCACGTTGAAAATATTAAGTGATCTACAATCAATATTTGCAACGTGCAGCCCCAAGTCTGCACGTTGTAAATAGTAATTGGTCTACTCCCAAATAATAAATATGGACTTTTCCTATAGCTTCTATTGAGCTGACATGGAAGATATCATAAGGGTTCAAAGGATTAAAGTTGCGCTTGATAGTGGGGTGTTTATTGAAGCAGTACGTATCGGAAAATAATACAGAAACCGAAATTTTCAAAACTTTTTTTATATTGTGCGCTTCGTGATACGTTTTGACACGGATTGATACGGATGATACGGATGTCTGCGGTCAGATACGGATGTCTGCGGATAGATACGGATGGTCATCCGTATCTATCCGTATCAACCGTATTTCCCCGTCTGACGCGCTTTTTACACAATGGTATTTGAATATAAATCAAGTTCAAAGCCAATGTATTTCAGTACAAACCACCTTAACTGATTTAATACGATTGGGGTATGAAAGAACGAGTATTATCTGCAATATGTATACTACGAATACGTATTTTGTTTGCCCGTACAAATATTCACATTCCGCTATTGACAGCAAATCATTCATCTACTATCTGTCGTCTGTGCTATTTTATAGGCGGTGGTTCGAAAAAGTGCTCTTGTGGTCTCATATAAAACGTATTAGCCTATTACATAGAAAACATGTCGCATAATTTGTTTTCAGGAGTTCAAATATACTTATCCGTTGCATTTATTCCAATTGCTTGATTGACACAAGATACAGTTACATGCTTAGACACGTAATGCAGAGCGAGATCTGAATTTGAACGTTGTTGTAAAATGCATGAAAATGGCGGCATTCAGTCGCAGTTTCAAATCTCGAGGACTCTACTGTCTAGTGTTATATTCAGTGATCGCAATGTTGTTTTCGATAGGGCATCTCCTCAGGAGGTCTATCGGACATTTCAGAATGCATACGAAAAACACCACGCGGAGTCATCAATATTCCAACCCGAATGGGATCCACAGATGGAGGCCTGACTTTAATTCGAGTGATACATCAAATGTGATCCATTCCACGTTCTTTGGCGGGATAGAAGATATAATGAGTATGGTAAAGTATATTGATGTTGGGAAGTATTCATTGCAGTGGAATGCCCATCAACAACGGAATAAACAAATTTAATGGTTTTGGAGTAGCTAAGGCTCCCCAGGCCCCCCTCCCCCGTAACTACGCTCAGTGGCGTAGTTACGGGGGAGGGGGACTTGAGGAGCCTTAGCTCCACCCCCTTTAAAATTGTCACTGCCCCAAAACATTGGCCCAATGCAAGTTTCCCACAACATGGAGCCGCAAAATGGTCTCGAATATAGGGTCTAAACACGCTACAAATGCCTCAGATTCGTTCTTAGAACACTAAATATTACGAACTTTTCTCGGGGCTGTAGGGGTTAGTCCTTACTAGGACCCTGTCTTCGCCCCCTCCTCCCACTTCCCTTTAGGGAAGTGGGATGAACGGGAAACGACTGGATGGTGCCAGTTAGGACTAGGGAAAGCCCCGAAACCCCACACAACGGGGCACCCATATTATAGAATCCCAGCAATGCGTCTGGCCCTGTTGTCACTCATTGCGGTGGAAGCGGCTAACTCTTTGTGGAATGAACAATATAACTGTTGTGAATTTTATTTTTCAAGGAGAGGTCTTCTATATCGCGCAACATCTCAGAATTTGATTCTTGCAGGCCTGTGTTACTCAGCCTTTTGCCCAACGTAAAGACCATAACTGACCAACGTTATTGGCAAAATTCGCCTTTGCGGTTAGAGTAACTTTTCAAGTTTTGTCTCGAAAACATAGCTCACAACCCCTCATTGGAACGTGCTAGTTGAGCTTATTCCAATGAATGGCCATAAGCTATGTTTCTAAAGCGAAAAATGGAAAGCGTTTAGTTATTCCTCATAAACTACTACACCTGATCATGATCCAAACACCCACAAGGCATTCATCGTTTGGTGACTGATTCAATTAAGAAACCGAATTGTATGGTACGAATCGCTCAACCAATCAAATTGTATGTTTCTGCTGAGAGCCCACACTATGCATGCACAGTTACCTCGTTGTCGAACCACAGGCAGGGTCAATAATTTTCTCATATGAAGATCGGAGGGTTCTTATGTCATTATTTTAAGAGTGGAGGATCCGAGTAGTGGAGCTCTGTTGCTTCTACTCCCACAACTTATTCCGATTTCGCAAGCTCCGCTCTTTGTCAATCTGATCCTTGGCGTATTATGGCTATAAACTCTTGTTTCTGCTAACACAGCTACCTCTATAGCTTCTACCAACACTAGCAGCTGGTAAGACTGTCTCCCAAGGCCATTAGAACCACTTGGGACCAAGTAAATCGGAATTTCTATCCTCGAATCGAATCGGGGCCTGATGTCGACATCTATTTATTTATTTATTTATTGGTGTTTAAGGTCACATACTTATGCACAATGGCTAATCGTGACCGTGACAGTTTTACGGGTGGAGGAAGCCGGAGTACCCGGAGAGAACCACCGAGCAACTACGAGCAGCTGCCAGCTCCCCAACATCGTAACTCTGAACTCTGCACCGCCGCACAGGCAGGGTTAGATTGGTTGAAGACATGCGCACCATCGACGTGCAGTACGCCTCAGTACACAGCGTAATCGTGCACCCATGTAGGCAATCGGGGTGAAGTGTCTTGCCCAAGGACACAACGCGGTTGCCGCAGGTGGGAGATGTCGACATCGAATTCGGATCGAATCGGAACCAGCGCGTAACAATTTTCACGACATCAGTTGTCATTTTACCAAATTACCTAATTACCGTGCATCTCCTTGCGACCTGCGGGTTCCGCAAGTAACATGAGTATCCGAGTGCAAAGGCCGCAGGTCACATTGTCTTAACAGTATTTATGAAGTGGAGCTCTCAGTCTTTACTCACAAGCCAGAAAATAAGCAGGCTGTCATCTGCAAAATGAGGTCCCCAGGGGTGAATTTAGTGATGCTACCCTGCAAAGCAGGGTAGCATCACTAATTTCACCCTCTGTGAACCTCAATCTGAATCAGGGCCTCAAAACTAAACAGAAAGAGGTACCCACAGGATAAATTGGCCCACTGTATGGGTTAACATCATCAAATTCACCCTCTGGAGACCTCATTCTGCAAATGTCAGACTGCTTATTTTCAGGCCTGACCACTCATATTATAACTGCCACTACTTTTGTCACTACCCATCTCAACCCCTATTATAGGTTGCCTCTACATAGGACTTTTTTTCATTCGAATCGAATACAAATCGAATCGCGTGTTTAAGGTTCGATTTCCAGCCGAATTCGCATCGAATCGGGCGGGCATTCAGTCGGTATATGCGGTCGGGGATTTTCGAGATAATCGTACATATGGGGAACAGATAACACGGTAAGTTTGCGAATCGAGTTGGAAGAGGAAGTGATTAGTAGTTGTGTAAGAAACACGGAATACATCGCTGGACCAAAATTGTGGTCAGTACTGTCCACGTTTATGCAAACAAAACTTAGTTTGAGCCTCTGATTGACCAGTTTACCGTATTTTTTATATTAACGTAATTGGCAAGAAATAATGCCACGTCTTTTATGATATTCGCAAAAAGAAAGGACATAAGTTGCCGTGATCGTCATCGGGATATTCGATTTCAGTTTTCGGTGGTCAGGTATTCGAAAATCGAATCGAATCTGACAAACGATTCGAAATTCGAATTCGAAGATTCGCAGAGGCCTGGCCCCCTACAGTCCCATTTCTGACGAACGCTGTTACTAATCGACAACTTGTAGTTTAGTCGTGTATCCCAGCGATCTTAAAAAAGCACCTACACAGCTTGAATAGACGGTTCCAGAAGCAGGAAGATTAGCCTTTTATTTTAGAATTTCATTTTTGAAAAGAAAAAGTGCACGTGAAGCTCCAACCATCGTGAAAGCTAGTTCACAACAAGTTATCTCCCCTGAAATTAATAGACGGGCGAGGAAGGTTGTATTAAGAAGCAAGTAATTCTTGAGAAATTTGACATCAGGAGAGAAAAAAGGGAAATTTCTTTTTGTTACTTTTTAACCCTTTACCCAACGTGAAAAGCAGACGACACTTGCAAAAAAAATCCTTGAATAACTATTTTTTTTTCATTTTTTGTCTCAAAAACATAGGTTTTGACCCCTCATTGGAACGAGCTCGACGAGCTCGTTCCAATGAGGGGTCATAACCTATGTTTCTGAGACAAAAAATGAAAAAATAATTAAAATTAATAGGCGATTTTTGAGAATAGCGCTGGCCGGTTTTGGCCGTTACGTTGGGTAAAGGGTTAATAAACGAAAATAACAATCAGCTCTCGGAGATGTCTATTGTTTTCGTTTATTAAAAGTTTCTAAAGGAACTTGGCTTTTTATGAAAGGCTAATTCAAAGCAACTAAGTAACTGTACACTTTGGCTTTTAGTTTAGCGAATATATTTTTACAGTAATTTGCAGGTTTTTAATTTTTCCCAGGAAGAAATGAGCAAATCTTACCCCCTAAACTACTATATTAACCCTTTACCCAACGAATCGCCCTCATCCGCCCGCGTAATATGCAAATTCAGCAGCCTAAAAAGCATTATTTTTCGAAAAATTTCAACAAAACCATATCATATGACCCCTCTTTGGAACGTGCTCGTTCCAAAGAGGGGGTCACATGATATGGTTTTGTTGAAATGTTTTGAAAAAAATTAGAAAATGATATTTAAAATAATAAATTTGGAAATAGTCTGCGTTGGGTAAAGGGTTAATGGACAGAATAGTGTCTGTGCTATATGCAACGATGCGCACACTATTGTTATAATGAACAGACAAAAAAGTTAAGAACATCAAAAAATGGCGAAATCGCCGTTTTATTATTTTTAAATGGGTTTAAAACAGGAAATAATTAATAGTCAAATATTCAAACTAACTGAAAACAAAGTTGTAAAAGAGCCAGCTTGTGTATTTTTATACCACCCCACAAGAAAATGCCTGAAGTTTGTGATATGATGCTTACATCGATGTTACAACGTCACTAACATTTTGAATTTTCAATTTTTATATGAAATTCCCATACCCTTAGTGTTAAATTTACTGACAACTTTAGAATATTAAGAGGAGTGAACTTTTCTGTAAACTCTTCCAGTAACGGAAATGTCAGCCATGGTTTCGTACACACGTCGAAACTTTGCATTGCTAATTTCTGTCGAAAAATGTATGACCTTGACCCCTCCCCCCCCCCCCCCACCCCCTGCTACCAGAGAATGCTAACTACGCAACTAACATAATAATCTTTTCAGACACCACCAACGATGTCAACAAACTACAAGAATCCATGTTGGATTGAGACAATATTAACCAAACGAAAAAGCTCCCAGAAACTGCGATGTCTTCCATATTTCCACATAGCTGGTGTTTGTAAATGCGGAACAACTGATTTATTCCATCGACTTACACAACACCCAAGTATCATACGGAACGCTGGTGTAGATGGTAAAGAAACGTATTACTGGGCTAGAGGGCGCTATGGCTTGAGTGAGTTTTTGCAACATCTTATCTTCTTTGACCCTCTGCCAAATAGCAGATTTCAAAACTAATTATATGTACTAAATAATTGATAACGCCCAATAAACATCGCAGACCTTGCGTTTTAGTTCGGGAATTTTTGTATTGTTTACCTACCACGAAAAGCTGACGACACTTGCAAAAAAAAATTACTGAATAACTATTTTTTTTCATTTTTTGTCTCAAAAACATAGGTTATGACCCCTCGTTGGAACGAGCTCGACGAGCTCGTTTCAACGAGGGGTCACAACCTATGTTTTTGAGACAAAAAATGAAAAAATAATGAAAATTAATTGGCTATTTTTGAGAATAGCGCTGGCCGGTTTTGACCGTTACGTTGGGTAAAGGATTAAATAATTAGTTGTAAAACGCAGAAGTAATTATCTGAACTATTAACCCTTTGGACACTGATAATATCTCCCATGCCAGTGCAGTGTCATCAATTGGACGAGTCCATATTCATTATTGGGGAAAGACCAACTAATATTTTCATCCTTTCGGCTGCACGGGAAAAATATTGATTGGTCTACCATACAAATTCACGAAGGAACCATCTTCTTCATGCATTCAGGTCGAATCAGGGTCCTAGACACACTCAATAAATGAGGGAGGGTACCAGCCTTTAAAATATTTAGAGCATTATGAAAAACTAACCGCTAGAAATTAACAAGAACAATTTATTAATTAATTATTTATTATTGGTGTTTAAGAGTCACATACTTATACACAGTGGCTAATCGTGACCGTGACAGCTTTACGGTTGGAGGAAGCCAGAGTACCCTGAGAGAACCACCGAGCATCGACGAGCAACTGTCTGCTCCTCAACATTCTAACACTGTTCAAGCTCTGCTCAAGCAAGGTTACAGCGGTTGAATACAGTTGCACCATCAACGTGCAGTACGCCTTAGTACACGACGTCATCATGCCCCCATGAAGGCAACCGGGATAAAGTGCCTTGCCCAAGGACACAGCGCGGGTCATTCCGGACGGCAATCGAACTCGGGACCTCTAGAATAGAAGACCTCTAGAATAGAAGTCCAACAGTCTACCACTTCGCAGCCGCGCTCCCTGACCAGAACAATGACATAAGTTCTGCATATGTGGCAGAAACGAATGGCAGCTTAAGATAGAATAGTCCAAAATGTGTTGGAAAGCTGAATCTTCGACAAAATATTACCAATTGATCATAAAAGCCCATTTAGAAGCATTATTAACAAAAATAACCCCCTTAATATAAAAATATTGGAGAATTTCATCCAAAACTGACTTATGATGGGGGTGGGTGCCCAATATTGAGCGTAAAAGAATTGCCCGACAATTGTCTCCTAAAGTCAACAAAAATATCCATTCACAACAAAATTCATTCATAAAAGTTTTTTTTTAATGGAACATTCTTTAAAATAAAGCATACTATATATAATATTGTCTAATGAGTCATAATAGCTAGGTGGGACTGATTTTTTCAAATGAAAAAATTAAAAATATTCATTTTTATTTCAACGCAAAATCGGTAGGGAAAATTCTTTGTAAGTTGTAAGGGTATTCTAAAATCGAGGCCTTAACCCATTTTCGACTGGTCAAGGAGATATACCCCTTAAAAGCTTAAAAATTCCGTTATCCGAAGATTTCTCTAAAAATATCTCGTAGATTTTCAAGAAAAATTGACCATTCTCAGATTTTAGTGTGACATTACAAGTTGCATGTACAAAATATTCCAGTAAGCATTTGTTAACCCTATGCAAGTTCTCAAACATAAATTTTTTTATAAAATGTTCTGTGTTTGCATGCCCAAAGTTAATTGGAGAGATCACCATAAGAGGAAATAGGATTCACTGAGAATTATCTTTGTAAGTAATAAGGGTATTCAAAAAACAACCCTTAATCCGTTTTGGGCTGGAAAATCAATGATACCCAAGCTTAAAATTCATGTTCTCCCTGGATTTCTCTGAAAATCATCTTGTAGATTTTTAAGGAAAAAATGGCCATTCGCAGTTCTTGGTGTGACATTACAAGTTGCATGGAAAAATATTCCAGTCGGCACTTGTTAACCCTCTACAAGATGCCAGACATCAATATTTTGGATATATTTGAGATAAAATGGTCTATTTTTAGATAGCCACATCACTCGATGGGTATGTGTCAAACAAACATAACTCCTTTTTTCGGTCAGTAACTTGTCGGACGACGATATTGGTATTAACCCTCTCCACCATTAATGATGGTTTTTACCTAAACATTTTTTTTATCAAACTGAGTCATTTGAGACTACAAAACCCATGTTTCTCATAACATCAATAAAGGAACTTCAGTGAGACAGTTAGTTAAAAACAATTCATCAGACACTCTGTGGTCCTGAAAAATTATGGAATCTCATCTGGAAAAACCATGATTCTCCAGAATCATAAAGTCTAATTCTTAGTTATTAATTTTGTGTTGTCCAGTGACGTCGTTGGGGTACACACGAGGTTTATTACTAAATTTGTTATCGTTAAAGTTGCTTTGATCATTCAAGTTGCCTGTTCATTTCACGGTTTTGGTTTTGGGCTGCGGCAGGGTCTTAGTGGAACATATACGTTATTGTGATGAGTTGACGGACATGGTCTGACGTTTGCGGCCCGGAACGTATGTAATTTGTAAATAAATTTAGTAAACAGAATACAAGGGTACAACGACTACAATCTATTTTAATAATAATTAATTAATTAATAATGATATTCTGTTTGGGATAGTATGGCCAGATTCAGATTCTTCCTACTGACACCATTACTGTAAAGTATGGAGGGATGTGCGTCAGAAGTTATGTTCCAACAAGAATAAAATCCCCTCACTCTGTCTGGAAGAAAGCTCGCTATTTTTTTTATTTGTTTACGGCTTCAGTACTATATGTTAACCCTTTACCTAACGTAACGGACAAAACCGGCCAGCGCTATTCTCAAAAATAGCCAATTAATTTTCATTATTTTTTTCATTTTTTGTCTCAAAAACATAGGTTATGACCCCTCGGTGGAACGAGCTCGTCGAGCTCGTTCCAACGAGGGGTCATAACCTATGTTTTTGAGACAAAAAATGAAAAAAATAGTTATTCAAGAATTATTTTTGCAAGTGTCGTCTGCTTTTCAGGTTAGGTAAAGGGTTAAAGTCTGAGGTCAACATTCAAAATATTTGAAATCAGGTTGTCCATTCCACAATTGTTCCGTCGACGTTGTAGTGACTTGCAAACCACTTCATTTTTCTACATTTTTCACACGTATAGCAGACGATATTCTGAATGAAGTGTTGTTTGAACTACAAATTTGATTACGATTTGAACCCAAAATGGATTGACCTCGACCTCTATTTAAAATATTGATTATTTGTCCAGTGAAGTCGTGGGTACACGAGAGGTTTATTTACTAAACTAGTTATCTCTACAAATTGCATTGTTCATTTTACAATGTGGATTTTTGGCTATGGGTATGGCCTTGGTGGAACAGGGGCGGCGGAACAATTTTCAAAGAGAGGAGGGGGCGTGAGGGGGGCTGAATCGGGCGATGGATGGTCGTCGGTATGACGAGCCGACCATGGTTGGGCCCGCCGTACGAAAATTTTAAATTCCAGGGTCCCAAAACCCCCATTTCCATGCATCTGAGCGGATATTTAGAGATTTTTCAGGAGATGTAGTTGAATGATTTCACACTTTGAGAGCCGTTAAAAAACGTCGGTAAAGCATACAGGTGAGGTTTATTTATCAGCATTGGTCGTAACGACCAAAGCTGATAAATAGACCTCACCTGTATGCTTTACCAGACATCAGCAGCAATTATACTGTCTGTGGATTATCTTGTCTTGGGGTGGATTTGGTACTTGTCTGTCTGTAAGATTACGATCTATTTCAGTTAACCGATTTTTTAACAGGCTGTATACATTTTAGCGTTTGCTGCCACATACTGCAAAAAATGATCGAAATCCATCGAAACTGAACTAGTACGAGAGAAACATAGCTGACGAAAATATGGGGTGGGGGGAGGGGCTCTGGATCCGCCCTTTATTCCACCAGTCATTGGTTGTGTTAAAATATATGCATACAAAGAAACATGACCCTGCGAAAAAAGTGGGGGGAGGGACAGAAGCCCCCCCCCCCCCTCTCGGTTACGCGGACCCTGTGGAATATATACGTTTTTGTGATGAATTAACATAAAATGTTTTTTCAAATGAAATCGCGACTCACCGAACATTCTCTGTCTCTAGTACATTATATAAAGCACAATAAACTGAAACAGTTTCTGTCCTCATTGAAAGACCAGAAACTATCTATCTTTATTAATATTTTTAGCAGAAGGTGATGGCAGAAGAGGAGGGGAAATGACATTTTATAACTTCATAGACTTATTTAATGCAGCAGCTATAGACGCATCAGTGAATAAAACTGGATACCACAATATAATTACAGGTCAGTCACCAGTCAGTTCATGGGCATTATATAGTCACACTGTGCAATCGATCCGCATCCACTCAGTACAAACCTGGCTGACAATTTCGTCATTGAAAGAGATGAAAATTAGCTCCACTTAATTGACAAAAGGTGTCAGTAACTTTAACAATAATGGCAAAACTTCGGCATTTTCCTGCATGTCGAGTAGTACAAAAATACAGGAGCTGGCCTTTTACAATTTTTTTCTCAATTAGTTTGAATTTGCCTATTATTAAGGTCATTCAAAGAAGTTGAAATGACTTAACCCTTTACCCAATATAACGTCCCAAACCGGCCAGCGCTATTCTCATAAATCGTCAATTAATTTTCATTATATTTTAATTTTTTGTCTCAAAAACATAGGTTATGACACCTCGTTGGAACGAGCTCGCCGAGCTCGTTCCAACGAGGGGTCATAACCTATGTTTTTGAGACAAAAAATGAAACAAATTAGTTATTCAAGAATTTGTTTTGCAAGTGTCGTCTGCTTTCCATGTTAGGTAAAGAGTTAAAGGGATCGTTAGGATTTTCTTTCTTTTTTGGGGAACTTTCTTTTCTCACACACTCACGCAATTTTGCAAACTTGTTCACGGATATCCAACAAAAATTTTTCGTCTTACTTTTTTCAATTTCCCCCTTTATCCAACACAATACCCAGTTGACGCGTTTTTATTGATCTTTTAATATCGACACCTCTGCCAAGCCTCCCTATTTCAGCTTTTGAAAATCCCTTCCCTGACAAAAAACACATCTAAAAATGTGGTAGCAACTAGGGAAATTCCAAACGGTTATAGTCGATTCTTTGGGTGACCCTTTTCACTCCAAAAAAAAAAAAAAAAGAAAAAAAAAAATACACAAGTTCTGGGATTTTTGAATTGACGTAATTTTCAACGTTGTTAACGCCATTTCAAGTTTTACCCCCACTCGTCAATCGGGTGACAGCCCTATCTCCCAAACTACTTAGCATAGACACAGCACAATAATAATAGAACACACAGCAAGAGGAATTGTGGAGGGCATGTTGTGTACAGTTTGGGCCAAATTGTCGGGAAATTGTTAACGCTATGACGTTATTCCCGGTCGAAGTAGGGAAACGCCAAAATTAACTTTCACTGCATAAAGCTGAAATCAAGGAACTTTTAATCCTCGTGGTTCCGTTCGAAACTTCTACTTCCGGAGATATGACGTCACTACCGTCAGATGTTACCCCTCCCATTTAGTGACAGACCTAGACCCCAAATTGCACCACAAAGCACTATAATAATAGCACACTCGGCAATACAGTTAAAACTAGAAGTCCTGTCATGAAATGCACACAGATAGCACGTACGTCGATCTGCGCGTCAATCTACACGTTATGGCCATAGTAAGGCTATCAAATTCTGTACATATGGCCTGTGCACAAGCAATGTTTCAGCCAATGGACCTCCGGATAACCCGGAGGTCAATTGGCAGAAACATTGCCTGTGTTTGTTATGAGCAACCAGGAGAACCCGCCGTGCTTTGGATGCCATTCGATATGGCAATTGCTCCCAATTCCTACGCGCAATTAAGCCTAAATAAGCAACAGTTCGTGACAGGGCTTCTAGTTTTAACTGTAGGAATACTTGAGGGAAAGTTGTGCGCAGTTTCATCAAAAGTGTCGGAAAACAGTTAACGCTATTACGGTATTGGCGATCGAAGTCTGGAAGCGTCAAAATTAATTTCTCTGCATAAAATTGAAATTAAGGGACCTTTATAACTCATGGCCCCTATTAACCCTTTACCCAACGAATCGGCCGCATCCGCCCGCGTAATATGCAAATTCAGCAGTTGAAAAATATTATTTTTCAAAAGATTTCAACAAAACCATATCATGTGACCCCTCGTTAGAACGAGCTCGTCGAGCTCGTTCCAACGAGGGGTCACATGATATGGTTTTGTTGAAATCTTTTGAAAAATTAAAAAAAATAATATTTAAAACAATAAATTTTGATATCGTCTGCTTGATAATTTGACATCAGCTTACGGATATAGGTTGCCTCCTCCCATTTGGTAACTATCCTAGCCCACAAACTACTCACATAGCACTGTACTAACATCTCAGTCGGCAAGAGGAATAGTTGGGGGTAAGACGTGTGCAGTTTCATCCAAGTTGTCGGAAAATTGTCAACTTCAAACACCTGTGATATGATGTCAATTCCGATAGGAGGTATCCCGCCATTTTGGAGACACCCCTACCTCCAATGGAAGAGTCGGAAAACATAAAAATTAAATTGGTGTGCGTGGTTCAGTATAGTTTCGCTAGGCGGTTGGTGCCGAAGGAAACTCTCTCGGCGTGGGTTCGAACCCCCGCCATGCCAATGTAAACAAAACCAGCGTCCTTTCTTAATTCTATGGCATCCGAGAAATTTGAAAAAGACAAGTACTGTCGCTGATTTCTTCTGAGGTGCAGTTCGTAGAATTAAGTGCTTAGATGCAACTATCTGATGAATAATAAAAATTAAATTTTACTTCATTCACACTAAAAACTAAAGTGATAAAACTGACACTTTCAAGGTGTTAAACCCATTCTAACTCTTAGGGTTTGATTTTAACACTGAAAGTACAATGCTTTAAGCACTTAGACATTACAATCGTCAGACATCTGAAACTTGAATGGATGGCACTTCCCATATGTCTAGCATTGGTGGTTCTTCCAGAATCGTCCATAATTTGATTTGCGCTTAGTGGGTACATAATTAAAAGGACACAACGCAGATGACGCGGATGAGGCTCGAGAGTTCGAGCCTGATCCGCGTCATCTGCGTTGTTTCCTTTCAAGTGTCCCGACATTACACTTGTCAAGTGGTATTATTGTAACACCTGTCAAGTTCTGGGATATCTACACTTGAACAAAGTGCTAGTTCAGCTCTAAGTAAGTGTTAAATACAGCACTTCAAGTGTAGTTTTTAGCATTTTAGTTGTTAGCGTGTTCACTTGAAATTAAGTGACATATAGTAATCAACATCCACATGCCTTTCCTTCTACGTGACATGACCCGTTGTTGGCCGTGCTTGATTGAACGACTTGGAAATTCCTTTTGCGATTTTAAAACCATCGAGTTCTCTACCGAATCACATTTAAAATAGGAAATGGCGTTTTCACCGTATTTCGATACTCTGTAACTTTTTTGTTCATTATATTATGATATATAATACAGACACTGTCCTATCCTTTATTATTTATTTATTATTTATTTCTTTGTGTTTAAGGTCACATACTTGTGCACAATGGCTAATCATGACCGTGACAGTTTTACGGGTGGAGGAAGCCGGAGTACCCGGAGAGAACCATCGAGCAACGACGAGCAGCTGCCAGCTCCCCAACATCGTAACTCCGCACTGCAGCACATGCAGGGTTAGATTGGTTGAAGACATGCGCACCATCGACGTACAGTACTCCTCAGTACACGGCGTCATCGTGCCCCCATGTGGACAATCGGGATTAAGTGCCTTGCCCAAGTTAACAACGCGGGAGTCCGAATCGATCGCTCAGACGGTCACCCATCTGAGGACTAACCGGGCTCGACGTTGTTTAACTCCGATGATATGACGAGAACCGGTTACCGCAACGCCACCGCGCACCAGTCCTTTATTATAAAATTCTAGGAGGAGAGAGTTTCTATTTTTTGTTCAGTAAACAAAGAATCAAAGTGGACGGCCAAGTGTTGTTAAGCGTGATACTGATAGACATTATTAGTTACCCCGTGTCTGATCACGTGGTACGGGTTTTTACCTACCCGAAGCCAGCCGTACCCCATGAGGTCGAAGGCCGAATGGGATACGGCTGGCTTCGGGTAGGTAAAAACCCGTACCACGTAATCAGACACGGGGTAACGAATTTATCTATTGACTTTCCGTTTTAGAAGTATAATCTATTTCATGTGTGAACACACACAGCATGAGATCTTTTATCTTCCATTGTTGAGCCGTACAGGTTTCTGTGGAATTTTTGTGCCAAAGAGTTTTTGTGAAAATATGCCGATATGACTAGTATAAAAAAAATTATTGAATTTCTTTTTTTCTTTTTTGTCTCAAAAACATAGCTTATGAACCCCACATTGGAGGGTACTCGGCAAGCTCATTCCAATAAGGGGTCATGAGCTATATTTTGGAGATAAAAAATTAAAATATAATACATGTACACTGTAAAACTGGAATGACGCGTCTTCTACGGGGTATGGACAATTTGTAGATTTCGGAACGAGGCTTCCACTGGGTATGGGAAATTTGTCAGTGGCTGGGCGGGCGTATCGTGGGTTTCAATGAATATGGTCTCGTACCACGTATCTATCAACCAATCAAATCAAAAAATTCACTTTAGTCAATAGATAATCTTAATGACTGATTATAACTTGCCATAAGAAGCAAAGTTTCCTTTTGTAACTTTTAATAAACGAAAACAACAAACAGCTCCGAGAGCTGTTTGTTATCTTCGTTTATTAAAAATAACTAAAGGAAACCTGGCTTTAGTTTCTACTGATGTTGTAGGTGGTGTTTTCTCAACAGTTACTTGCTTCATAATTGGACCTTCCAAGCTCGTCTAAAATTTTCCAGGGAAATAACTTTATCGAAAGTCGATTTTTATGATGATACAAGTCACTCATTCAGTGTCCTTTCTGTGCATGTCGCGTCTCCTTCGTGCTGCTACTTGTCCTCTCATTACATCAGCGTTTTCCGGAGATATGGGGGCTAGTTTTTCTAATTAAATAACCAGAAAGTCAAAATGGAGAACAATGTATCAATTGTTTTGGCTCGTCAGGCGACTGCATTACTCTGTTTAAAGAAGAAAAATAGCGCTCACCAACTCGGAGGGGTGAAACAAATTTCCATCTTTGGCACAATCTGATGGGCTTTTACCTACTTTGTGGACATAAATTGTTGAAGTTTCGTTGATAATTTTGCCGCCGAGTGCGCGGAGAACAAAAACACAAAGAAAGCGGTAAGGTGAATAATTTGAGAATATGAAAAATGCCAACGACAGCGGAAGTGCTGCACAACCAAGCGTGACACAGCGGATTTTTAGCTCAACTTTGGCGAAGTCAAATTTGAGCTTATGCCATGGCCAGTCGTCCGTCTGTCCGTCTGTCCGCCAACAATTCAATACGGCTCGGGCTAGAGGCCGTATTTATGAACCGATCTTTACGAAACTTCTTGGATACCTTTGTTATGACCGTGGGACGAGAACGAGTGTTTTGGGGTCCGATCCGAAATTCAAGTTGGTCGCTGGTGGCCATTTTGTACAGACTTAGGTGAAATCAGATTTTTGCGCAGAACTTCCATATGAAAGCGCTGATTTGAATAATTTGTTGTATGAATGTTTAGTACCATGGGATGCATCACATATAATACGGGTTTTTTTTCTCGTACGTAAATTATGCAAATTAGACTAACTTTGATGTATTTAGTGTTGTTACTTTCAGCACTATAAGTGCAAATGCCAATACGGCTCGGGCTAGAGGCCGTATTTATAAACCAATCTTTACGAAACTTCTTGGGTACCTTTGGTATCACCGTGGGACGAGAACGAGTGTTTTTGGGTGCGGTCCGAAATTCAAAATGGCCGATGGCAGCCATTTTGTACAAAATTAGGTTCAATCAGATTTTTGCACAGAACTTCCATATGAAAGCGCTGATTTGAAAAATGTTTTGTATGAATGTTTAGTACCATGGGATACATCACATATACTACGGGTTTTTTTCTCGTGCAGAAATTATGCAAATTAGATGAACTTTGATTTGTTCAGTGCTACTTACACACAGTAAGTACACATGTCAATACGGCTCGGGCTAGAGGGTGTATTTATCAACCGATCTTCACGAAACTTCTTGAGTACCTCTTTTATCACCTTGGGACGAGAACGAGTGTTTCTTATTGCGGTCCAAAATTCAAGATGGCTGCCAGTGGCCATTTTGTACCCAAATTAGGTCTAATCAGTTTTTTGTACACAACTTCTATACAGCTCAGGCTAGAGGCCTTATTTATGAACTGATCTTTACGAAACTTCTTGGGTACCTTTGTTATCCCCGTCGGATGAGAACAGGTGTTTTTGGGTGTGGTCCGAAATTCAAGATGGCCACCAGCAGCCATTTTGTACCAAAATTAGTGCAATCAGTCTTTTGTACAGACCTTCTGTATGAAAGTTCTGATTTGAATAAATTTTTGTATGAATGTTTAGTAAAATGGAATACATCACATACAGTACGGGTTTTTTTTCTCGTGCAGAAATTATGCAAATTAGATGAATTTTGATTTATTCAGTGCTACTTATATACTGTAAGTGCACATGTCAATACGGCTCGGGCCAGAGGCTGTATTTATCCATCGATCTTCACGAAACTTCTTGGGTACCTTTGTTATCACCTTGGGACGAGAACGAGTGTTTCTGAGCGCGGTCCAAAATTCAAGATGGCTGCCAGTGGCCATTTTGTACCGAAATTATGTCCAATCAGTTTTCTGTCACAACTTCTATACAGCTCGTATTTATGAACTGATCTTCACGAAACTTCCTGGGTACCTTTGTTTTCACCTTGGGACAGGAATGAGTGTGTTTTGGGGTGCCTTTGTTATCACTGTGCTGTGAGAACAAATATTTTGGGGTTCAGTCAGACTCACTCTGGGACTCAAAGATTTCTTTTCTAGTTTAGCATCTGACTGTCACCCGCCTTTACAATACTTTACCTATACATTTGTTACAAGCTACGGTCAGTATTTATGTACAGACCGTTACAATACTTTATATGTACCTTTGTTATCAGGTCATTACCTAGATGTTTGTCATTGCTGTGTCACATACTATACATGTACATGTTTTGACAAGTTGAGCTACAGTGTCATTGACTTTTTCATTTAAAAGCGTCATCGAGGTCTCTCGGTACAGCATTTGTTATTGTCTGCCACCCTTACTCTTGTCCGCTCTGGCATGTTTTCAAACTATTGACGACACATCTTGTCATTTGTGTTTTTCTCCCGATAAATTCTGCCCCCGATATGCCAACAAAAATTTCTACATTCTAAATGCTCAAAACGTGGGTAAAAGCCCACAAGATTAACCACAAGATGGAAAAAACACCCACCCTCTCAGTTTGTATACACTATTTTTCTGCTCGAATCATGAGCGATACAGCTGCCAGATAAAATAGGCTTCGTGGGATAACGCCTCTGGTACATGCAAAGCTGTTGACACATAGCTCTTGAAACAACAGCCCCCATCCTCTCAGAAAACGCCGATTTGCACCGAAAGGACGATTGACAGCATAGAAAATACGTTGTTTGCATCAGGTTGAAGTGGAGCGATTGTACAGTGAGCAGTGTTCTTATCAAGACATTTCTTTGCTACTTAACCCTTTTTATCTTGCTTAACCCTTTACCTAACGTAACGGCAAAAACCAGCCAGCGCAATTCTCAAAAATCGCCAATTAATTTTCATTATTTTTTCATTTTTTGTCTCAAAAACATAGGTTATGACCCCTCATTGGAACGAGCTCGTCGAGCTCGTTCCAATGAAGGGTCATTACCTATGTTCTTGAGACAACAAATAAACAAAAATTAGTTATTCAAGAATTCTTTTGCAGGTGTCGTCTGCTTTTCATGTTAGGTAAAAGGTTAACTTTTTTATACGGATAATAAGTGAGTAAATAGTAATCAGGAAATTATTTTGTAAAAAGAATGAATGAATGAATGAATGAATGAATGAATGAATGAATGAATGAATGAATGAGTTACTATTAGTTTTTAATATCTATAGTTTTGTGATTTGTGGGTTTTTTTTGCAACTAAAATACCTAAAGAAGCCAGATAGAACTAAATTGAAATATCGTACTTTGAGGGCATCAATGCGCCATCTGCAATGTTTTATTGCAGATGGCCCTTGTTGCACTCAATGGACAATATATAACTCTTTTGTTCTCGTTTACAGTCAAATTCCATTTGGTACTAAACTCTATCATTTGGCATCAAAAAAATTCATTTGACACTGAACAAAAATTCTATTTAGGCAGCAAAAGAATTCAGGCCAACATGAACACTGGTACGAGGTAAAGAAACGATCAGCGATATTGAAAAACAAATAGAATTCTGTAAAAGATCAGAACAATCAACAGTAATGTTCAATTTACTCCTTATCGACGTAACAACCAGAACCGGTCAGGGCTGTTCACAAAAATCGCAGTTCAAATTTTATTATTTTTTGCCTCAAAAAACATAGCTTATGACCTCTCGTTGGGACGAACTCGATTAGCACCATCCAGTAAAGGGTAATGCAAAAGATGAAAATGTTCAGTTGTTTTAGAATCTGTTTCGGTGCAATCGGTTCCAATTGGAGTTACATTTTGACGATCTCCAACGAGCCCCCAGTTTATGTCGGAATTTACAAAACGCGTTCAGTAAATTAGTTTTTTACCGACCTTTAGCGAGGTATAGGCCTTAGACCTAAATTATTGGGCGAGTTTTGTATATTACAATATCAACTGGGGATGTGTTGAAGATTCTATGTTTTTAGATGATGTAAAACCCAACAAGAGACACTTGTATACATCAAAGTACTCTCGGCGCTATTTCTGTTAATGCATGGTCGTGGATTACCGTTTTTAATGAACGGGCTTAATTTATAGAGATTTAATGATATTTAAGGTGGCTGGTGAGAATCACAGAGCAACGACGAGCAACTGCCAGGCTTTCCAACACACTTACTCCACACAAGCAGGGTTAGCATTGGTTGGAGACAAGCGCACCATTGACTGACGGGAAGTACCCCTTAGAACACAGCGCCACTGGGCTCCCGCGTGGGCAATCGGAATCAAGTACAATATAACGAAGTTACACATGGGGGGGGGGGGGGGGGGGGTGGGTGGGTGTGCGAACCGCGTACCTTTCAGTTTGAAGTCCAATTCTGTAACCACTGAGGCACCGCGCTCCCTAATGGGAATAATAACCGGAAAAAGGGTCAGATCAAATAATAAAACGTAGTGTTCAACCGATTACCAAAAATGCCCGCTGACCGATTACCGGTTATTTGAGCTCATACTCGACCGATTCCGATTGTAATGCTGTGCACTAGTAGACGAGTCGAGGCTTGAAAGAACTGCATTAAATTGAACATATTTCACAGTGTTAAACGTCGTTGACTCGAGTCGCAAGAAAATGACCAGATGCGCACACCTGGGCGGTATACGTGGCTCTCAGAGCCACGTGTGCCGCCCAAGTGCGCGCGACTGGTCATTTTACTGCAACCTAAGTAAAATGGAGTGCAACCATCGCTTTTTCTGGTATGAACTGGCGATTGCCGCAAGTACGCTCAATTATATGTAAGCTTTACATGTTGTTTAACTTGTATATCCCGTAAAGGGGCGTCTAGAGAAATTAAGAATACAAACTGTGGTTGTTTCACAACTTTATTGAATGGTATCATTGACATCATTTTCCATTAACAATTGAACAATTGCAGACGATAATAAAATGTGGATAATGAATCATCACAAAAAATGATTGGCAACAATCGGTTGAACCGATGTTCCAAGAGCCGTTGCTCTTGCCATCCGATTGCCCGCAATCGGCCGATTGGGGTGGCCGATTCCGATCATCGATTGAACACTAATAAAACGGGATAATGCACCTCGTATTTCAATCTGAAAACCGACATGTTCGAAATTAGACACGGTAATAGGCGCGTAGCCAGTGGTATCTATATTAGGGTGGGGTGGGCACAGGGATTTATCCGTGGATCCAAGTATTTTTTTCGTAGGCATATCACGAAGATTGATCTTGAGGTTTTGAGAAACAGGGCCCAAATGGCACTATTTAGAGCCATTTGGGGCTCGAAAAAATGTCAATGTTTACCAAGTCGGGTGTGTCATCCGCAATTTCCTCAGCTGATGTCCATGCACATCATAGCATTCAGGATTTGTAAGGCAAGCGCAGCCATTTGATGGATGGGGGTGGAAAACAGACTCCCACAGGCCCCACCATGGATTGGCTACTGTACGATAATCTGCAATGCGGTGGAAAAAAAACCATGGTAACCTTCAGCAGTGTTTACCATAGCATTGCATATGGACATGGCTTGTTTGGGCGATTGTACATTACTTGTGTTAATAACTCGCCAAAACACATAGGCAGGTATTGAGAACACAAGAACAGTCAGGCAACATCATTTTAAAAGGATATTGATTTGTTCAAATTTGTGTGGTATATTTTGTAGAAAATCGAGTTGGGCAGGGGCTTCTGAAAACTGCCATCTTGTTGTACTTTGATAAAACAAAGCCCAACATCTGCATAGCTGAAGTAAGGCTTCGCATATATTTAATGTTAGTTCTCTCTCTCGCCGAAAGAACGGTTGTCAATATTATTCAGTTATTCAAATCTGGAGGCATTGATTCACCTGATTCACCATGTTATTAAAAAAAATATGTGAACAATAAGATGGCTTCAAACAAAGCTGAACACAGCTTTCCGTGCTCAATTTAAACACTAAATAATGCCCAATTCATACCAAAACATATTTTCTGTACGAATATAGAGAGATAATTCGTCTATCGAAAATAGAAGAGCACGTGGCCTTTAAGATTGCCTGCTTTCTTGTTTGGATCGTTGGTAGATCTCCAAGACTAAAATCTGGAGTGATTCGCCATTTTCTATATACACAGAACTGGTACGTAGTGGATTACGGACTATGTTCTGATTGAGGAACTAGCGTTCCCGTTATAACACATAGAAACCTGGAGCCTGTAACACATAGAAACCTGAAGCCGGGTCAACTCTTCCGTGACGTAATATGTACATCGGATGCTCTGACACTGACGGCCAGGACAATACTGGACAGTAAGAGTCAGTTCAGGGGGGGGGGGGGGCTGGAAGGGGGTGAGGTGGGGTGGGGGTGTTCTCTTGTCATGACGTTACGGTGCAAGGGGACGGCGCCTGCACAAGTGGAAAGGACTTTACTTTCTGACAACTGCAACCAAGGATCTCTGTAGTATTTGTTTCTAACGTATGTCAAGCAGGAATTCCTCCAGGGGTAGTGCTGTGTCAGATCCCCAGAACTGAAAAATGTTTTTCTGAAGTTGTCAAAAAGGTTGCAATTAACTCATCCAGTATATCAGTTCACATGTATAACCCGACCCAAGACCGATATTCGAGAATTGACAATTACTGAATTTCCAGTACTAAAAATTCAGTAAATGTCAGTTCTCGAAGATATAATGTTAATTCTATTGAGCGTCACATTACAATTTCTGATACGTTGTAAACGTCCGGTCTTATCTCATACCCAGAGTCGAGTGCCCTATTGATACAATTGCCATCGGGTGGTTCCGGTGCCCTTTCAGTTGTCCCCAGTTAAGTGTCGTCTGCCTTAACAGGCAGACGATTCTTAACTTGAAACATTTTCTAGGCATTTTGTCTAAAACAGTATGTGATATTCAGAGAATACACTCTTATTTCCCATCATTATACAGGTTAAGAAACCGAGAGTTGAAACTTTTCATCATTGGAGTAAATGCTGTTACTCCTTCGATGCGATGGGGGCGTTACGCGCAGTGTAATAAGGGAATAATTCCCAGTTTAATGTTTGGACATTGTGTGCTGTCTCTAATGTGAGTCTTGCTGTCTAACAAAGATTTTCTGTAATTACACAGGATCCAAAGTCCAGTTGGAAACATAATGACTGAATATAATTTAATGCTGCGGTTCGTTCTGTCACAATTGTAATCAGTGACTTTCTGTTTCGATGTACCACTGTTTTGGTGTATTTAACGGTTGTGGTTGTTGTTACAACCAGTGGCGGCGCTACGGGGGGGGGGGGGGGGCATGGGGGACATTTGCCCCCCAAACGAAGGCTTTGCCCCCCCCCCCCCAGTTGCCCCCCCCCCCCCCAACCATCTCGCATGCATTTCCATCCACCCTCACACACAAACACATTCAGTCACTCTCTCTCTCTCACACACACACCCCTCTCTTTTTTTATTCCCAATAATTTCCCATACACACTTAGCCCAAAGCCTCAGGCTAGCTGATGAACACATCCAGGCAGTAGAGATTTAAAGACTCGGATGCAGATACTTATAAGTTATAATTAAGTTATGAGCCAACAAAGGCATGTCTATCCATATCCCTTGTCTAAAAAAATTCATGGATTTCGCATTATGACAGACGGGCATTATGAGTCTCTCTCTCTCACGCACAGACCCACCAGACGCGGATCCAGGATTTTTTGAAAGGAGGACCGCTAATTATCATTACATTTAGTCGAAACTTGGACCCAAAGTCCGTAATATAATTTTTTGGTTTGGTACGTCCACAGGACGTACCAAACCAAAAAAGTATATTACGGACTTTGGGTCCAAGTTTGGACTCCCTCATAACAAAGTAATGATATGATCCTTTACGTATTTGCCCCCCTTCATGGGAGTCTGCCCCCCTAGTTGCCCCCCACAAAAAAATTTCTGGCGCCGCCACTGGTTACAACAAGCCTCAAATTTCAGGTAACACACTGAACCGAAATTTACTACTATATCACATCGTGCTAAATGCTCACATTGCGATCTCTATGAATAGACACAAATGTCTATATAATAAGACTGCTAGAACGTCTCACTCTGCAGCACTTCCATCAACACGATGCCGTCAATCAATGTGTGCAGCACTCTCAGATATGTATAAAACTGGACATAATAAAAACAATTTTCTCGATAGTTTTCAATTTCTTTTAGAAGAATTGGGAATGATAGCAGACAGAGAGAACACCCCCTCCCCCGCCCTATTAGAGGACTTTTGGCCACATAGCAAGCAAGTGCCACCATAGAAGCCAAGATGGGGGCCTCCATTTTCCAAAACACCATCCTCCAGTTCACCTAACAACTATATTTGCGCATGCTCACTGAGATCCTGCACGACTGTTGGTAATGGCGTCACAACATGGCCGCTCATGAAGGCTGCCATAACAACACAACATGACGTAACTAGGTTATGGGACTGTGATGTCACACGAGAACACTCTGATTAGGAAAGAGCTATCCCTGACTTATTACTGATATCAGTACTTCTTTTTATCAATAGTAACTAAATATGCTGTTAAAATTCAATGAGCGTTGCCATGAAAAATGCGTACATCATATACATATTCCGGTATCGCAGATATCAAACTAGATACCTTAAAAAGCAGTCGGGAAAATTCAATACAATTGACAAAAAGGTTTTTTTGAACATTGTCCCTTTGAGGGACAATTGCCCTCCCATGATGGTGGAAGCTTGGACAAATTTCAGTTTGTGACAAATGAGCGTTACAGCAACCAACATGTACAGAGATCAGTGGTTGCAGCCTTCAGTTGCATTCGATGGAGCATCGGTCAGTTTTTCAAGGTCCACAACTCTGATCCAAGTGTTTAGTAATTTGATTTATTACTTTCCAAAGTGTGATTTACTGGGATTTCCGGGTTTGATTATAGACGATAACTTCACAAGTGAATTATGCAGTCAACAATTGTGTCATGTATCCGTGCGCGCAAACGAAGACGCTTTGCCGTGGGTGTAATGAGGAATTCGTTGGTTTTTTTCTCCTTTTTTTAACTCTTTGCCAAACATGAAAAGCAGACGACACTTGCAAAAAAAAAAAAAAACTTGAATAACTATTATTTTCATTTTTTGTCTCTAAAACATAGGTTATGGCCCCTCATTGGGACGAGCTCGATGAGCTCCTTCCAATCAGGGGCTATAACCTATGTTTTAGAGACAAAAAATGAAAAAAAATAATGAAAATTAACTGGCGAGTTTTGAGAATAGCACTGATTGTTTTTGGCCGTTACGTTAAATAATATAATTATCGTTAATAATGAAAAGTAATAAATAGAGTAATCGCTTGACTGGACTGGTTACGTGAAATTCATTAGAAACGAGGGACTACATTGTAAAACACTCGTGCGCATTCGCGCACTCGTGTTTGTACAACGTCCATCACCTCTCATGAATTAGTTCACGTAATCAGTCCAGTCAAGCGGTTACTCACTATCTCATGTTGTCATAAAATTTATGAATATTTATTTTAGTTCTCGAAGCGAGGCCAACATTATCAATGTCGAAAGATTGTACTTCGTCTGTTGGTGAGGTCTGAACGAATGGTCACACTTTTCATATTTTCAATTTAAGGTCATGGAGATCCAATGGATTTATGGGAAGAAACAGAGTGGAGAAAAATACCTGAAAACATTGGACAGCTTACGGTTCCGAAGATTACGAAAGCCACCCTAATTCACCATATTAACCCTAAATTAAAAGTAATATTCTTGTTACGGAATCCAGTTGAAAGGTATGACGACGGAAATAGTTTTACTTTATTCTGTTATTTACGGATAGTAAACCTACAGTCGTTCATAATCGCGCAGGGCGGGAGTGTTGCGAAGATGACCTATGTGGGGGGGGGGGGGGGGGGGGGGGGGAGGGGAGGGGTCTAATCACAATTTGTTCCGACTGTCGAGTCTCAAATCCCAACTGAACAAGTATATTCCAACTACATCATCAAGGCCTAATGAATTGCAAACCCTTGTTGCACTCAAGGGAGAAATGTATTAATTTTTATTAACTTGGGTAAAACGTCAGACATAAATCATTTAGTTCTTGTTTTTTTAAATTTGCATTAGTTATAAGAGAACATGCGGCAATGAAAAGGGCCGTATGGTTGGGCCCACGAACCAGATTTTTTAAAACTTTTTAGGCCGTAAAAATTATAAGAGTTGTTATTCTTTTCTAAACTTCAAACTGTCGTTCAGTATTTTCGATAGGATACTCTTTTCTATGTTTTAATTCATATTGGTTGTAACATATGTAATCCCCATCTACAGCGACACCATGCGGAAAATGAAAATCTGTTCTGCACATATATGCGGAACGGAAATCGTTGACGGACTATTTTTAAATAGAAGCGAAATTTCACTGAAATTTTCTACAAATCGTGCAACGCAATTACAATTTGAATCGTTAGCGATGGCTGAAAATCGTCCCCCGAATTCCAATGTGTTCTATGTGCCAGAAGGCACATAGAAGAGATTGGAACTCAGGGGACGAAATAGTAACACGCGTTCCCCTCGCAAGTTTGGTTGGCGATAAAATGTTTTCTTTTTGTTGACAGTTGTCAAATGAATTGCTGAGACACACTTGTGTCGTTCTGTGCACGAGCCGCACCTATTCGGACATTTTCGAATCTTTTCGCTGTTCAGAAAATCCTACTAATTGCTTCCTCTTGAACTCTTCTTCTGTCATAAGGTTTCCGGCTCGTACATAGGAAAAGAAATATATATATGAATAAACTAGTGTTCAAAATAGTAAAGAGGAGTGTCACATTGTCCACATGAAAGACACAAAAATAATTCTAAAAGATTGTTTTATTTCATGCTTCAACATTCTGATTCACTACAAATATTGTAACAGTACGGTGGCTGATTTAGGCCACCCTTAATACTTTTTTTTATCTCGAGATCTCGAGATAATATCTCAGGATCTCGAGATAATATTTCAAGATCTCGAGAAACTATCTCGAGATCTCGAAATAATTATCTCAAGATCTCGAGATAATATCTCGAGATCTCGAGATAATATGTCAAGATCTCGAGAAACTATCTCAAGATCTCGAGATAAAAGTAACAGGAATCTCTTTCCGATAAAATGAAATGCACATTGAACTACAAGTTCTCCTGAAGTTAGAGCCAAAATTTCGAGTTATCTCCCGTGATTATTCACGCATCAAAGCACACGCGATAACATTTGACATGGTATTGTACCCCGCGAAGTCAGAGACCATAACCGTCTCCAACAATAGAGCCCTGTTAACTTTTTATTTTTATCTTCACATTAAATGTTTTTATCTATTTTGTTCCTACATAATATAATATCGTAAAATAAAATTTTAGGTAAGAACAAAATAGAGAAAAATGTCTGGTGAAAAACACAAATTAATAAGAATTTCAATTGGCAAGTAACTCAAGTTTTCTCCCTTCTTTCTGGACAAAGGTCTTTCAACTTTAAAAGTAATCGTCGCCTGAGTGCTAGAATGTTCTATGTCCCCTATGGGACATAGAACATTCTAGCACTCAGCCGACGAGTTATGTCCAGAACTAATCTCCTCGAAATTATGCGTTCAGGTCCAGGAAGTGTTCTCCTTCAGACAGTTTCTTCCAGTCGGATTCTCTATGAGGTCCAATTAACGTCTCTGTCATGGCTCAAGCTTTATGTATGTTGAAGTAAAGTGATCCCGTTTAACCCTTTACCCAACGTAACGGCCAAAACCGGCCAGCGCTATTCTCAAAAATCGTCAGTTAATTTTCATTATTTTTTCATTTTTTGTCTCAAAAACATAGGTTATGACCCCTCATTGGAACGAGCTCGTCGAGCTGGTTCCAATGAGGGGTCATAACCTATGTTTTTGAGACAAAAAATGAAAAAAATTAGTTGTTCAAGAATTTTTTTTGCAAGTGTCGTCTGCTTTTCATGTTAGGTAAAGGATTAAAAAAATAATACTTCTAACGTCGATGATGAATGACAATTTCAGCATGCTGAGGGCACACAGGGACTACATTGGATTGAAATTCCCTGCGACCCGAATAAATTTCTTTGCTTATGAAGCCACGAAAGACGGAAGTGAGGGCCAAGAATCTTGTTGGTTTGATTGTGCGCATTAGTGGTACGGTAGTGGGGTCAGACAACGGGAACCTCAAACTGGAAGGTGACCAGGAAATGTGTATAGTTAGAAGAATTCTCCCCGGGGTTTTACTTAGAAACGTGGGGATAGTTATGATAATTCTGAAATGGCAGTTTGATGGGGAGCAAGAGGTTTTATTTCAGTTAAAAACATGACATTGAGTAACTGATAGAAATCAACATCACCATCAAAGGATTTACCATTAGAAGTGGAGTCTTTCTTTCTATTTTCTTTGTATTTCTCTAAACACACATCCATGCATATATTCCACACTGTAAGTCTCGCACACTTTTTCAGCACTGTAAAGATAAACACCTTTATTGTCCAGCCGTTAGAAATTATCCGTGCTGAGGCATATCTCAAATTGGTTGTAGAATCGAATACCGTATAGAATCGGACCGAAAATTTCGAACAGAATCGATTGTTACTTTCCAAAGTGTGATTTACTGGGAGTTCCGGGTTTGATTATAAACGATAACTTCACAAGTGAATTATGCAATCAACAATTGTGTCAGTTATCCGTGCGCGCAAACGAAGACGCTTTGCCGTGGGTGTAATGGGGACTTCATTGTTTTTTTTTTAACCCTTTACCTGAATGAAATGCCAACGACACTTGCAAAAAAAATTCTACAATAACTAATTTTTTTTCATTTTTTGTCTCTAAAACATAGGTTATGACCCCTCATTGGAACGAGCTCGACGAGCTCGTTCCAATTAGGGGTCATAACCTATGTTTTAGAGACAAAAAAAACTGGCGATTTTTTTAGAATAGCGCTGGCCCATTTTTGCCGTTACGTTAGGAAAAGGGTTAAATAATATAATTATAAACAGAGTAATCGCTTGACTGGACTGGTTACGTGAAATAATTCATTCGAGGCGAGGGATTATATTGTAAAACACTCGTGCGCATTCGCGCACTCGTGTCTGTATAACGTCCCTCACCTCTCATGAATTATTTCACGTAACCAGTCCAGTCAAGCGATTACTCCCTATATATTGAATCGAATCTTAACTTTGCTGGTGTTGCCCTTGCTTACAGCCTTGGATATTGTAATTGAAGTCCAAAGTGTTGTACTGGATAAATCGGTATAAAAAGTGAATATTCCGGAACCGGGTTCAAGGTTGGTTGAGAATTGTAACCACCCAGAACTCATCTTCTGTCATCAGTCAGGCCTGATGTCCAGGAGACCAGATGATAGAGGAAGATTTCTGGAGTTGGAGAACCTTGTTTGCGTTTTGAGAACACATCGACGATTCAAAAATGTCTGAATCAGCGCGACTCGAATCGAATCACCATGACGATTTAACCCTTTACCTAACGTAACGACCAAACCCGGCCCACGCTATTCACAAAAATCACCGTTTAATTTTCATTCTTTTTTTCATTTTCATTGTTTTCTCTCGAAAACATAACTTATGACCATTCATTGGAACGAATATGAGGGGTCATAAGCTATGTTTTTGACGCAAGAAATAAAAAAAAATGAGTTATTCGTGAATTTAATTTGCAAGTGTCGTCTGCTTTTCATGTTAGTAAAGGGTTAAAAAATCAACATACAATGATGCGTCATATATTGTCATAGAATAAAGGTGTACCGAAGTAATAATCTGGTGTACCAACGTATTTTAGAACAATGCTAAGGTGTATCGTGATACTGTTCTTTAATGAGAAAAGAGAACTCTCCTGCTTCCAGAAATCATGCGCGACCGTCGACCTGTCGTTAATTTATGTTGAACTTCAATTGGACTTTATTCATTATTTCTGGATCCGCCCATGAAGTCTTGAATTTCTTTACAGGACATATAGTCATTATTACCATTGGCGCATGGGCAAGTCACCGAAGCAGTTCCACACCTATGTTTTAAACGCTACATCGGCAGCTAAAAAGTGTATGGAGAAAAACGATGTCCGAACTTGCATATACAAGAAAAATAGTTATGCACCAATGCTTGCAGATAGGGTAGGTTCTCATTATTATAATATTTTATTGTTTTGTTTTGGCAAGTAATCCACCTGTCTATCGGTGGAAGAATTATGAAGCCCGTTCTGTGATTGATCACAAAAGCACAAAGCAAAGTGCTGCTTAATGAAAAGTGACAAAACATTATTTTTCAATGCAGCCCAGTGGTATCATTATTTTGAGTATGGTATCGTCTTCCGCGTCAACTTGCAGATGTGCTTTAGAATTGATGTCTTTTTGGTTCAGTGGTTAGAGTATTTGAACTTCGAACTGAAAGATCCACGATTCGATCCTGATCAGCGGTAACTGCGTTGTGTCCTTGGTCAAGGCATTTACCCCGACCGCCCACGTTGTCACAACCTCAATGGGAGTCCAGACTTTAACTGTCAGTCAACGTTAAAGCTAATGTTTTAGAAACATACGTTCAACGTTTCCACAGCGTTGCTATGCCCACAATATGCTAGCTGGGTGTTAGTCTGAGAGTCAGAAGTATAGGGACCAGCGAACCTTCAAATTCGATTCGATCCGAAATTGTCCCGATGATTCGATTCGATTCAAGTCATACTAATTCTGGAATTCTCGAATCGGCAAGCTGTTCTCAAAATCATCTTGAACTCTTCTTGACTCATCAAGTCTCCTGTACAGGAGCGATGATCATATAACAAGGGTTCAAGGAGGTTCCGCTTCCGGAAATACTTGGATTTCGTTTTGTGATATTCCGTTTTTTTAGTGATTTGTCCTAACCACCGTTGCATACAATACTTGGAGACTGAAAATCTTCAGGGTTGTAGAAGGTGCAATATCTGTAACTTGAAGAGCGATGGGATTCGATTCAAGATACGAATCGATTTGAAATCCCGTGCTTGAGTCTGCACTCTAAAATCAGTTGGATTAAAACTGAAACAAAATCAGCTGGGTTGAGTGAATATAAAACCCAAATGGGTTCATATTCACTGAGCCCAGTAGTTGATTTGGGGTGATTTTTAACCCAACTGATTTTAGAGCATATTCGGGATTCGATTCGATCCATAATTTGATTTTCGCTGGGCTCTAAGTAATGGATAAATAAAAAAATAACCTACTTTAACTCTTTTGGCCGGACAGGCGACTAAAGTCGAAGGCGGCAGACCACGGAAAGGTACTGCAGTAGTCATTTTAGCCAACTGTGTGTGTCCATTTCCAAGTGCTTTTAACCCTTTACCCAACGTAGACGATATGAAAATTTATTATTTTAAATATCATTTTTTCAAATTTTTCAAAAAATTTCAACAAAACCATATCATGTGACCCCTCGTTGGAACGAGCTCGACGAGCTCGTTCCAACGAGGGGTCACGTGATATGGTTTTGTTGAAATTTTTTGAAAGACAGTTTTTCAACTGCTGAAGTTGCATATTAAGCGGGGGGGGGGGGGGGGGGGGGTGCGGCCGATTCGTTGGGTAAAGGGTTGAACAAACATACGTATTCCTATGTTTCATGCACCATTTATGTCCTATCCATTAACAACGATATAGTCCCTTGAAAGTATAAAGGTACCATTTAAATATATACAGGGAATCATTTGCAAAACTGTCAATGAGATCATTAGAACATCTTTTAAAATAATAACGCTTTAGTCTAACAACCTATACTTTTTGTAAAATTCCTGATGAATATTAGGCGCTAAGAATTCTGTTTCTCAGATTATTCCACGCCAAAAGAGTTAAATACGAGAAATGTTTGAGATTGGGCTCCTGTGACAGCTGACTGTTCAAACGTTTTGAGTTTCTTCTGAGGCAAGTTCAGTATAATTTAAGCGCTGGTTACCCCCACCCGTAAAACTGTCCGGGGAGGTGACCCTGGCTGTCGAAAGTGTCCTTAAACTCCAATAAATAAGGTGGTTTTGTCCACCTCTTGGCTTGTAAACATGCTAGAAACCTTTGCATCGTATTGTGAATGACAGAGAGAACTTGATCCTGACTAATTTCATCCATTCCTGGATGTGGGGGCACAGCGGCGCCTTGTGATAAGGCGCACTGCACGTCGATGGTGCACTTGTCTTCAATCAATCCTAACCATGCCTGTGCGGAGTTAGTACGTTGGGGAGTCTAGCAGTTGCTCACCGTTCCTCGGTGGTTCTCTCCGGGTACGCCGGCTTCCCCCACCCGTAAAACTGGCCGACACGAGGTGATCCTGGCTGTCGAAAGTGTCACCAAACCCCAATAAATAAATATATCCCATTCCTGGACAAGAATGACATACAAAAATTTCTAACCACCCCTCTAGTACTAATACAAGCGTATATAATGCTATTCCCAAGGGTACCAGCTCTCTCATGAGCAGATAATATTCTACACCTGGGCATTGAACTCCGATGGGATCTCCGATGTCAGTTCAATGGCAGTAATTGGAAGAATCCATATTCATTATTTCGGGGTAGAGCAAGTCATATTCAAGGCTGCACGTTGGAAATATTGATTGGTCTACCCTAAGCATTCACTTATGGCAATTTATCACCTAACCAGAGGCGTAGAAATGCATTATTATTATTATTATTATTATCATTATTATTATAATTATTATTATTAATTTTATTATTTGGGAAAGGGTGGTGAGTGAAACACGTTATCTCATAGAGATCAGTACAAGTATGGGGGTATTGGAATATTTTTTTCTTTTTGGGGGGTGGGTGGGTGGCGGTAAATATCCATTTACCCAGCTCTCCCCAGTTTCTACACCACTCCACCCATTTGAAGGCCATATAACGCATTTATTATTCCAACACAGTTCAAACTCCCTGGTTTGAAAATACATATACTTTTCTTCCCATACAATACGCAGAAATTGATTCAGGTAAGTTGTTTTGCTTTCAGCAAAATGGCAAATTTACCCGAATGGACTTCTATGATGTGTGAATGAACAATCAGTGGTGGATCCAGGATTATAAGTTTGGCTTGAGGGCGCCATATTCCAATCAAAGATTATGATGTGAAGCATCACGCGACGCGTATAGGGGTTGTCACACTGGGAATATTTTGGAACATGAAAGGTCAGCTTTGGTCTCCGGTGGCAGCAGGCTGTAGATGTGTGCGTGTGGTACGGTATGATCCGCGATTACACTTGGACATCCACTTCCATTGGTAGTGGATGTCCTTGTGTTTTCGCAGATAATACTGTGCCCCTTGTCTAGGCCCTTGCGAAAAAAGTTGAGTTTCAGAAAATTGGTGTGTGGGGTTGGGATGGAGATTTGGGTGCTCTGCCTGCGCTGGCTGCTTCTCAGTATCCATCCATGACAATGCATGAAACCAAATTGTAAGCGAGTATAAAGAATTCTTATCAAATACATCTAAATTATCATCTTCTAACTCCATGTGATGCAAACAAATACTTCAATCTGGAAAGCAACCATTTGAAAAAGCTCTGACATTATAAAAATTTAAAAATCATCAATTCATTGTCAACAACGCTGACGAAACGCATCAAGGGACGTAACTTATGATGTACTTCCAACGGCTGCACAAAAATTGATACAAACGTTTTCAAAACTTTAACAAGTTTGTATAGTAGTTGAAAACTATATATATGGATATACTGCTATAAAACTATTATTATTATTATTATTATTATTAGGCTGTTTTTCGGCATGGGTTGTCTCTGTTGAGGTTATTTTTAACATCAGCCCGTCCATCTTGTGAAATATTAAGTGAAAATGTTTACATGAGTTCGGCAATGAATGTCACTCCTACGGCCCAAAGGGAAGTTTAGACACCCCGTTTTTCTGAAAGCCCAATGTCACTAAAGCATTTTCCAATTTTTTGCCACTTGGCACCTGGGGTGTTTGAAAGTAAGTGGGAGGAGGCAACAATGACCGCAAAGGTCATATTCAGGATATGGCCTAACACACACCCGTTTGACCTTACTTGAACATGTTTTTTAGAAGCAAAGATTTTTCGAATCGAATTTCACTGCCTTTTGTATTGTTGATTCAGAAATAGATACCGTTGACGTGAAATTCTACTGTGGAGTAGTCTGTCACGTGACTTTTCTGTTGTCATTTGTCAGTGTTTTCTACCAATACAATGAGATACTGTAACAAAGTTACAGAGTGAAAAACTTAAAAATTAGATTTGAGGTGGGGGTGGGGGGGGGGGAGGGGGTGCAGGGTTCTTTGAGGAACTTTTTTTTCTTGCTTCAATATGAGTTTTGAAAGATTTCAAATGATTTATGTTGCTAGAAAAATTTCGCCCAATTTTGTATTTGAAATCACTCGCAACCATTGAAAAAACTGTCTCACTTAAAATGAAAATAAAATCACCCAATAGACACCGTACCTATCTATCCCAGGGGTCATCTGCATGTATTTGTGTTTTTCTCCCATCAAGTAACTTAAAATCCTTCAATACTCATGTTAAAGCAAAAGCACATTTTCACCTTTTTGAACTTCTTGGGCTCATGTGGCCAACCCCATTTGAACAAACATTTATCTTGTCCATCCTCTCATACATCTGAATACATCTGAGCACAATTGGCCCTGTCACTCGTGAGTGGAATTCATTTAAACAAATAAATAGAAAAAATTCCTAGGGTTCAATGTTAAGTCTGAAACCCTTTTCTCCCCCCCCCCCCCCACACTGCATGTGTAACATACGTCTGTCCAGGGTGAGATAGCGGGGAGAGACAGATGTATCCCACCCACCCACGTGACGTTATACATTTATAACGTTATTATGACATTATGCATATCGTATCAGTTTCTTCCTACCAACTAATTCATTTTGACGTCACCAGAATGCCGAGTGATCAAAGTTTGATGCTCTAAAACTCTTTAAACCCCAAGATGCCACCGTTCCTAATCGATTTCGTGGTATATACCTTTGGTATATACATAACTTGTGCATGCTCTTTCCGATGGTGTCCTTAGTTTTTCAAAACAACGAATACAAAATGAGTTGATTATATCAGCACGTGACCGCCGATTAACTCTGGCTAACGTAACCGCTGTATGGTGGGGGGAGAAAAATAATCCCCGATGGGTACGGGTGTGGGATGGGAACATCTCACCCTCGGAACAAGATATTTGGTCCAGACACTCGGCAAGCCTCGTGTCTGGCCCAAATATCTTGCCCTCGGGTGAAATTTTCCCATCCCACACCCGTACCCATCAGGGATTATAATAATCCCCCAGCCCCGCACCCCCGCACCCCAAAAGAAAAAAATCATTCGAGCGTAACACCTTGAACAAACTTTCATTATGGAATCATATTAATGCATGCTAACACGTTACCTAATACGAAAGGCAGACGACACTTGAAAACAAAATTTGTGAACGACTAAATGTGTTCATTCTTTGCGTAAAAGTCGTAGCTTATAACCTCCTGATTGGAACGAGCTCAATGAGGGCTCCCATGAGGGCTCATAAGCTATGTTTTGAGACAAAAGATGAACAAAATAATGAAAATTGCATGGAATATTTTCTGAATAGCGCTGGTCGGTATTTCCCGTTTCGTTGGGTAAAGTGTTAACAGATATCAAAATAATTTGCCTGGTGGGTCTAGAAAAAACATCTTTGAAGAATATTCCTCATAGTGCATTAAGTTACAACTCAGTTCCAATTGAGATCCCAAATATGAATTCCAGGAATAGATTTGAAGGAACTTGAATCTGAACACCCAAACTGATGGAAAATTTTAAAAGAATTTTCATCATATTGCACTAAGCTAAAACTACGGAGGCGTAGAAGCGACATGTGATGTTTAGTTACTAAATTGAATATTCAGTTTACTAAATTGAATATTCAATTTACTAAATTGAAAAAACAGTCTCGTAATAAATTGAATAAACAGTCTCGTAATAAATTGAACTTGAATAACAGTCTTGTAATAAACTGAATATTGAATTTAGTAAATTGAAAAAACAGTCTTGTAATAAATTGAAAAAACAGTCTTGTAATAAATTGAATAAACAGTCTTGTAATAAACTGAATATTCAATTTAGTAAATTGAAAAAACAGTCTTGTAATAAATTGAATAAGCAGTTTCCTAATAAATTGAATAAACAGTCTTGTAATAAATTGAATATTCAATTTACTAAATTGAAAAAACAGTCTTGTAATAAATTGAATAAACAGTCTCGTAATAAATTGAATAAACAGTCTTGTAATAAATTGAATATTCAATTTAGTAATTTGAATATTCAATTCAGTAAATTGAATATTCAATTTAGTAACTAAACATCACATGTCGCTTCTACGCCGCTGCATAAAACAAATGTGAACCCACTTCAACCCAGGAACATGATTGGACAAATGTAAATCTGAATATCCTCAGGATGCCGCAAAGCGAATATCAAAAGATTATAGCTGGTGGATCTGAAGAAAAATATTTTAAAGAATATTCTTCATTTTGCACTAAATTAAAATTTGACCTCCCATAAATACACAGAACGACACGCGTGTGTGGATGGGTTAATCGATATGGCACGAGTGGCAGCGCGGAAGGATGGAACGAGAGGCCGCCAGCCTCGAGTTTTATCCTTCTGCGATGGCACAAGTGCCATATCGATTAACCCAGTCGCACACGCGTGTCGTTCTGTGTTTATTACACGCCTTCACGTCTATAAAAAAACAATTATTAGAAGGACACTCAGCAATTCATTTGACAACTATCAACAAAATGAACACATTTTATCACCAACTAAATTTGCGAGGGGAACTGGTGTTACTATTTCGTCTCCTGAGTTCCATTGTGTTCTATGTGCCAGTAGGCACATAGAACACATAGGAACTCAGGGGACGATTTTCAGCTATCACTAACGATTCAAATTGTAATTGTCGTGCACGATTTGTAGAAAATTCCAGTGAAATTTAGCTTCTATTTAAAAATAGTCCATCAACGATTGTGCGGAACAGATTATCATCTTCTGCATGGTTTCGTGTTGCCGTAGATTGGGATTACATAGAATAGGCGTGTAATAAGGAGCCCGGATATGAACCCAGGTACTTGATTTATAAACAAACTTGAATCTGACACGGTCCCTCCAAAAAAAAAAAAAAGATAAAAAGCGATTTTGACTTGTGGGTCTGAAGAAGAATTTTAAAGAATTTTCCTCATGTTGCACTGTGTAAAAATAAAAATGAACCCACGGGTTTGATTTGAACGAATTTGTCTCCCCCAAATGATCTTGTATGCCAAATATCAATTGACATATGTCGTCGCTACTGATGGGACATTCGTAACACAATGGTTCAATTGGCCCAGTTACTTTTGAGGAGAAGTCGATAATGTTAAAGTCCGCGGCGAATGGAAAGACGAACAACGGACATACGGAGGGACCATCTACTGAAAGTGATCAGTAAAGCTCACCTTGATCGAGTTTCGCTCAGGTGATCTAATTATAAAATAAAATGCATTGGATGATAAATTTTGGTGGTAGGTCTTGAGGCGGGTTGGAGGTTTGGGTATTCCTGGTTCGGAATAATTCGTGAGAAATCCTTTTTGGTACCATCGTAACATTTTTCTCATACATTCCGATAGTAATACAGGGGGGGGGGGGGGGGTATTGTATGGGCAGTACTTCTGGTTCCACCATACCTTCGTGAATAGTACTACAGTAGTCTATAGTAGCTTTATTTATTTCTCATATAAATAGTCTTATTATGTCGAATTTTTAATAGTCCCAGTGTTAACCCTTTGAAACCTGGTAAAGATCTTCTATGTCAGTTTAATTTCAGCAGTTGGAAGGGTCCATATTCTTTATTTAAGGTAGTCCAATTGATATTTTCAACGTGCAGCCTTAAGGCTGCACGCTGAAAATATTGATTGGCCTGCCCCCAAACATGCATTAAGCAGCCATCCTTCTTAATGAAAGGATGACGCATCATGCTTCCTGACCGCAAAAGCGGTCTTCTGGGGTTGAAGGGGTTAAAACACTCTGCGACGCGCGTTACTAGGTTTCACCTGAGTTCATATTATATTTGAAATTTTTTCCAGGGTTTAATATGGATAGGCATGTATTCCATATATCTAAAGGAGTGGCTGAGTGTTTTTCCCCAAAAACAAATTCTAGTTGTGAGGTCTGAAGATTATATGAGTAACGTGACTCAGACATTATCGCTCATCTTTAAATTTTTGGATGTTGGTAAGAATTATCTCAAACGTTTCAATTTTGTTGTATATGTATATTAAGCCGTTTTTCAAATCTATTTGATCACATTTGTTGTTTATTATGATTGGTGGTAATGCTGGTGATGAGAAAAGCAATAATGCATCCATTATCATGAAAGTCTAGCCCTTGTGTGTTAATTTTTCAAGAAAAATTGGTTTCAGTGAGTGATCTCATGGCGGTGGGTACAAATATCGGAGAGGAAACTTTTTGCATGCATTTTTAAAACTTTGTTTTCATGTCTTGCGTCAGATTTTGCAGGATGTTGCAGGAAATTGCATTCCTGTTTTGTCAAAGAGAACATTCTTAATTGTTTAAATGGTCTAAACGGACTTGAAAAATGTCAGATTCAAGTATTAGGATCAAGCAATTAAGACTGTTATCTCATTTTCAGCATAAGGGTCAAGGAAGAGGCTTGTAAATATAAAAAAATTCTGATCAGAAAGTTTTATGATATTTACTGAAAACAAAAACAGACAAAATCCTACAGTTAAAACTAGAAGTCCTGTCACGAACGGAGCGCTTATCTAGACTTAATTACGCATTGGAATTGCGCGCAATTGCCATATCGAATGCCATCCAAAGCACGGCAGGTTCTCCTGGTTACTCACTGCAAACACAGGCAATGTTTCTGCCAATGACCTCCGGGTTACCCGGAGGTCCATTGGCTGAAACATTGCTTGTGCACAGGCCACATGTACAGAATTTGATAGCCTTACTATGGTCATAACGCGTAGTTTAACACGCAGATCGACGTGCTATTTGTGCGCATTTCATGACAGGACTTCTAGTTTTAACTGTATAGAATCAGTAAATCAACAAAAAACACTATAATTATAACAGGACCAACGGGAGGGAGTCTCTGATCTATCCTTTTTGAACAAGAGATTATGTAGAATCCTCGTTCAGAAAGTATGGCCCAAACTTATTATGACATGACCCCTCTTTGGAACGATCTCGACGAGACAAAAAATGAAAAAATAATGAAAATTAATTGGCGATTTTTGTGAATAGCGCTGGCCAGTTTACGTTGGGTAAAGGGTTACCACAAATGCATTCAACAGTACACCTGGCACAAATGCTTGCCTTACATGAATATTTATATCATGATTACCTACTCTACTATATATAAAAGGGAGAGCGGCTCAGTTGGTAGAGGTGGAGGCTGCAAGCCGAGAAGTCCTCGGTTCGAATCCCACCTGCGGCAACCGCGTTGCTTCCTTGGGCAAGACACTTCATCTCCATTTCCCACGCGGGGGCACGGTGGCGTTGTGTACTAAGGCGTACTGCACGTCGATTCTGCACTTGTCTTCAACCAATGCTAACCCTGCTTGTGTGGAGTTAGTATGTTGGGGAGCTGACAGTTGCTCGCCGTTGATCGGGGGTTCTCTCCGGGTGCACCGGCTTCCTCCACCCGTAAAACTGTCACGGTCATGATTAGCCATTGTGCATAAATATGTGACCTCAAACACCAATAAATAATAATAATAATACCATATATAAAAAGTCTATGACCTAAATTTTAGCTTTACACACCAACCCAACCGTGGCGAACACGCCAGCAATGGGATTTCAGTAGTTAAAATTTACACTTACAGTGGAACTACATCCAAGTTGACCTTTGGTGACCTGAATGGAAAATTGTCTAAATTTATCGCTCATCGCCTCGCAAAGAGTGCAAGGAAAGCGGCAAATATTTGTTTACCTCATAAGATATCAAAAATTAACAAACATGCGTCGTCTCATGTTAATAAAGCATCCACAACTGGAAATAGTATGTTATTATATTATTAAAATGAAAAAGGCCCCGTGATTTGGGCGTTTCTTTTTCCATGTTGTTTCAGCGATAAAATTGACATCGGAAGTACGGCTCATCGGTGCTCATGTAAACAAAAACAGACTCGCATGTGTCTTCTGGCATTATTTAGAATTTAATATTGAATATTGTATTATTTAACATTTAAATTCTTAATAATCTGACGATCAAGGTACATATTAAAATATACTCAAAGTAGCTGGTGTACCAAATGTTCACCACTCGTGATGAAATGGTGTTAACCGCTCGCCAAAGGCTCGCGGTTAACACCACTTCACCACTGGTGGTGAACATTTGATATACCAAGTTACTGTGGGTATATCTAATATATAAATGCGAATGTCTGTATCTATATATCTATCTATCTATCTATCTATCTATCTATCTATCTATCTATCTTTGTTCCGGGTGAACTCCTCCGTTTCTCGACCGATCGGTCTCAAATTTTGTACACGGGGGTAATTCGTCCCTGCGAGTAACACGGGATGGGTGCCGTGCCCGTGCAGGGTGACCTTGACCTTGAAATTGATGACCTTGACCTTTTGTTTCGAAAACGGCTGGGCTGATCGGGCTAAAATTTCATATGTGCAGGTATATTAACCCATCGATCATCTCGACTTTATCCAGGTGCCCGTGCGGGGTGACCTTGACCTTGAAATTGGTGACCATGACCTTTTATTTCGAAAACGGCTGGGCCGATCGGGCTAAAATTTCATATGTGCGGGTATGTTGACCCATCGATCATTCTGACTTTATCGGGGTGCCCGTGCGGGGTGACATTGACCTTGAAATTGGTGACCTTGACCTTTTATTTCGAAAAAGGCTGGGCCGATCGGACTCAAATTTCATATGTGCGGGTATATTGACTCATCGATCATTTTCACTTTATCGGGGTGACCTTGACCTTGAAATCGGTGACCTTGACCTTTTATTCGAAAACCGCTGGGCCGATCGGGCTAAAATTTTATATGTTCGGGTATATTGACCATCGAGCATTTTGACTTTATCGGTGTGCCCTTGCGGGATGACCTTGACCTTGGTGACCTTGATCTTTTATTTCGAAAACGGCTGGGTCGATAGAGCTAAAATTTCATATGTGCGGATATATTGACCCATAGGTCATTTTGACTTTATCGGGTGCCCGTGCGGGGTGACCTTGACCTTGAAATTGGTGACCTTGACCTTTTATTTCGAAAACGGCTGGGCCGATCGGGCTAAAATTTCTTCTGTGTGGGTATATTGACCCATCAATCATTTTGACTTTTATCAGGGTGACCTTGACCTTGATGACCTTGACCTTTTTATTCGAAAACGGCTGGGCCGATCGGGCTAAAATTTCATATGTGCGGGTATACTGATCCATTGATCATTTTGACTTATCGGGGTACCCGTGCGGGTGACCTTGACCTTGCAATTGGTGACCTTGACCTTTTATTTCGAAACGGCTGGGCCGATCGGGCTAAAATTTCATATGGTCGGGTATATTGACCCATCGATCATTTTGACTTATCGGGGCGCCCGTGCGGTGTTACCTTGACCTTGAAATTGGTGACCTTGACCTTCTACTTCGAAAACGGCTGAGCCGATCATATCTGATGGTATATTGATATAACCATCATCTCTCGTGCAACGCCGGGTACACCCGCTAGTCTAATATATAAATGCGAATGTCAGTATCTATATCTCTCTCTATTTCTCTATCTATCTCTCTATCTATCTATCTCTGTTCCTGGTGAACTCCTCCGTTTCTCGACCGATCGATCTCAAATTTTGTACACGGGGTAATTCGTCCCTGCGAGTAACATGGGATGGGTGCCGTGCCCGCGCGGGGTGACCTTGACCTTGAAATTGATGACCTTGGCCTTTTATTTCGAAAACGGCTGGGCCGGTCGGGCTAAAATGTCATATGTGCGGGTATATTGACCCATCGATCATTTTGACTTTATCGGGGTGCCCGTGCGGGGTGACCTTGACCTTGAAGTTGGTGACCTTGACCTTTTATTTCGAAAACGGCTTGGCCGATCGGGCTAAAATTTCATATGTGCGGATATGTTGACCCATCGACCATTTTGCCTTTATCGAGGTGACCTTGACCTTGAAATTGATGACCTTGACCTTGTGTTTCGAAAACGGTTGGACTGATCGGGCTAAAATTTCATATGTGAGGGTATATTGACTCATCGATCATTTTGACTTTATCGGGTTGACCTTGACCTTGAAATTGCCTACCTTGACCTTTTATTTCGAAAACGGTTGGGCCGCTCGGGTTAAAATTTCATATGTGCGGGTATATTGACCCGTCGATCATTTTGACGTTATCGGGGTGCCCGTGCGGGGTGACCTTGACCTTGAAATTGGTGACCTTGATCTTTCATTTCGAAAATGGCTGGTCTGATCGGGCTAAAATTTCATATGTATGGGTATATTGGCCCATCGATCATTTTGACTTTTCGGGATGCCCGTGCGGGGTGACCTTGACCTTGAAATTGGTGACTTTGACCTTCTATCGATCATATCTGAGGGTATATTGATATAACCATCTTCTCCCGTGCAACGCCGGGTATTCACCCGCTAGTTCTTTTTTATAAATGATAGGTCATAATCTGTTCTGAGTGATAATTATCAATCTTGATATGATGGGAATTAAACTAAGTTAACAACCAAACGGTTCAGAAACTGTCACTATTCAGAACTACTTGACTTTGAAATTAAAATACAATGAGTTATTGCACTGGTTAAATTCCATTGCGTGTGTGTGTTTTCTGATACGTTCATCTCCACGTACTGGCACTCTTCTACACGATATCTCAAGTAAGAAAAAGAGGAAACGCGAAAGGAATAACATCTCGAGAATTATCAACACAATTTTCCCTGATGGAGATTTTGGCTATAATATTTTACTGGGATGACTCATGCGCAATATTTTAACTTCTAAACGAACATTAAAGTTGATTTTGAACATGCAAGATTTAGTCTGAAAATATCAAGAACGGCAATTAGAACTTATATTAATGAGTTCGACCACAACGATAATAACGGTAGCGAAAAAATGTTGAAAAAGCATGGTCGCACCTTTGTAGTGGGTTGTTAAAGTACTGGCAGGGACTCCAGAAGAACGTCGTCAGAGGAGGCAGCTGCTCTCCCTGCCTTCGGACCAGAGAGGGGCAGACAATGCCCTTCCCAGGTTTGTCACCCAATTTTTTTCAATGATTTTTTCTCGAAGTAAAGCTAAAATACACCCCAAATCCGTTCTGGGAGCTTTCAAAATTCAATGGGGGAGCTGATATAATTTGGGAGGTGGTGCCCGTCTCCCGATGCGAGGTAGACATCTCCTCTTAAACTCCCCCATCTCGCGCCTTCGGCCTTCGAAACTTGCATGCTTCGACATGTCATGGCGTGGCTGCTAACACGAGTAAATGCCCTTTCCCCGGGGTCTGACCGCCTGCCCTGAAGTGCTTCCGGCGCCCCCTGAGTACTTGCATAGTCTTTGGTTGAATAAACTCCATTGATCCTGGCATTCACCATGCTGTTTTGTAATTTTTTTAGAAATATCTTTTGAGAGGCAAAATACATAGAGGATCTCAAACGAGTGATGTTTGGATATATGATTTTTTTAATCGAGTTTGATGAATTTGATTCACAACGAGCCTTTCACGAGTTAAAGATTCTGTATATCACATCAATTTTCGAATGTTTTTTACACTTTTTATTTAATTCATTGTCGCTAAATTCTCCCAAAACAACCAACAATCAGTTCGTTGGCTCAGACGCTTCACGCCATGACGTCATGAATGCGCTTTACTTGCACCTGTTGTCGTAATTGACGTCATGTGAACTACGCACAAGAATACAATGCTGCTGCTGCTATGGGACTACGCGCCGATTCGACACTAGTTGATAATCAGGAAATAAGACATGGGTTGTTACGTCGAAATTAACGACGTTTCATGTGATATAAAATGTTATAAATGTGCATGATGATTATTGCATGGAGAGTTGGTGAGACTGCCGTCTATATAAGATAAAGGAAAACACTAAATCGGCCTTCCATTGCTTGTCAAAGCCGAAATGTTTACTATTCATTTCAAAACGCCTTTCTGTATTAGCCTTTAATTTTATGTACACCTATACAGGCGCATAACCGGGTGGCGGGTGATCATATTGGAGGACTGGGATCTTTTTTTGGGGGGGGGGGTGGGGGGGGGGGTCAAGCATTTCTGTGCTGTAGGCGTATCACGAAGATCGAGTCGAAGTTTTGAGTTGGGGAAAGTTATTAAGATGGTGTTCCTCTCACGTTGGTGGCTGGGGGAGAAATATGTGACCCAAATGGCGCTATTTTGAGATATAACTCGAGAGTGGTATGACATCTGTAATAACATTAGTTGATCGTAGAATTCTATATTTTTATGGGGCGGTGGGTATCTGGGAGAGATTCCCCCACTCCCATGGATACGCCACTTTACCTAACGTGACGGCAAAAACCGGCCAGCGCTATTTTAAAAAAATCATAAATTCATTTTCATTATTTTTCATTTTTTTGTCTCCAAAACATAGATTATGATCCCTAATTGGAACGGGCTCGTCGAGCTCGTTCCAATAAGGGGTCATAACCAATGTTTTTGAGACAAAAAATGAAAATAATAGTTATTCAAGATTTTTTTTTGCAAGTGTCGTCTGCTTTTCATTTAGGTAAAGGGTTAAAAAAACAAAGAAGTCCCCATTACACACAACGGCAAAGCGTCTTCGTTTTCGCACACGGATACATGACCCAATTGTTGATTGCATAATTCACTTGTGAAGTTATCGTTTATAATTTAAGCACGGAAATCCCAGTAAATCACACTTTGGAAAGTAATAAACTATTAAACTAAACTAAACTAAACTTTAGAGGTATTACAATAGCGATTACTCTGTTTATTACTTTTCATTATTAACGATAATTATATTATTTAACCCTTTACCTAACGTAACGGCCAATACCGGCCACCGCTATTCTAAAAAGTGAAAAAAATTAGTTATTCAAGAATTTTTTTTTGCAAGTGTCGTTGGTTTTTCATTTTAGGTAAAGGGTTAAAAAAACAACAAAACAATGAAGTCCCCATTACACCCACGGCAAAGCTTCTTCGTTTCCGCGCACGGATACGTGACACAATTGTTGATTGCATAATTCACTTGTGAAGTTATCGTTTATAATCAAACCCGGAAATCCCAGTAAATCACACTTTGGAAAGTAATAAAATAGATAAAGAGGGAAATGGAATAATGAATGTCAATATTATAGCATACAACCTGATGTGTGTTAAATATTTAAAAAAATAAGTTTATTGAGCCCAACAAAGTAGATCTTCTGTTTCTCGGGCCATTTTTGGAGGGTAAAATTACATGTGGGCGGGCAGTTTTTTATTTTATTTTTTATTTTTATAAATATTTCTTTGCCATCAAGAGTTCATGTTCTTGGTTTGTTTTATGTTTTAAGCCTCTTAATCTGCAGAATGGCATTGGTGGTAGTGTATTTCTTCCCTTGAATACAAGAAGGCTTTCTAATGCCAAAGCATTGTAAAGCCTCGTTGCACTAAAGGGCTACATTTATCAATTTTATTAACTTGGATAAAATATCAGACATAAACTATTTAATTTTTTTTAAAAGTTTGCATTGGTTATAAAAAGAGAGCATGTGGCAGCCAAGAGGGTCACGCGGGAGGGCCTGAGAAACATATTTTTAACTTGTTAGGCCTTGTCCGTGTATTTAATTGATTTTTTTTTTTATTAAAACTCACTGTTATGCAAATTGTCAGTTTTAGAGAACAAATCGCCAAATAATCTACCGGGTATTGACACACAGCGTCGTAGCCGGAGTGGTAGGATAAGGGAGAACTCGCTTTATTCTCTTTCCACTTTTTGTGAAAAATGTCAACTTTATATACATACGTGCTTGAAATACATTCATTCATTTTACACGAGGTGAAGTGAAATTGAGGAAAATATTGGCAGCTAAAAAATATTTTGTCCCCCACCCCCACCTAATTTTACCTGGCTTCATCACTGCACACGCAGTATGTGTGAGTACGCGAATTTCCATTAATCGGTTATTTTACATTTTTTTCTCTTTTCAGAACAACCATCAGCAGAACGTATGCAAGAAATAGGCAGACTGCCATTCGCAAATCTATCAAAATTCAAGGTTAAAGCAGGTCCGATGCTTAGTGAAACAAGAGATATACTTAAAAAATTCTACCAACCCTTTAACAAGGAACTATCAAAAATGTTGCACAGTCCGAAATATCTCTGGTCCGAAGAAATGGCTTTCTTTGATTTTAACTACTGATGCTGACAACGCCGACAATATAAAAAAAGCTTTCTTGATAAGCTCAGTCCGCCAGTCTAGGTCCACATAACCCACAAGGTATGACTGTACTAAATATTTGAATCAGAGTTACCCGCCTTGAAAAATTGCACTCGGAAATGATGCAGTCTTCCAAACTAAATTGCCTTGGGAAAATATATCGTTTCAATAAACGTTTGAAGCAATCTTCTGACATCTTGCATTTTTGTTGAATATTTCAGATAAATAAAGAGGGTGATTTAGTGACTTTTGGACCCAAAAATACAATTGACTATTGGCGTGTTTTTGTTGGGAATTTCCTGGAAAATATGTCCACTTGACCTGTACATCCCTTCCTGTGAGTTTTGCTCTATTTGTTGCATGAGCCATGTTATCGGGTCAGAAAAAAAGTTGTTTGAAGGACTATAGTATTCTAAAATTTAAAGATCTGTAAAGCTTAATGTTCTTTTATTCTTGCATGATTTGTTACATAACAAATTACCTGACAGCTTTGGAACTGTGTACCAACTTTACACAAATCCACCTGGCATGGAAACGAGACAGTTTGGAAAAGTTCTTGTTCGAAAGCCAAGAACACAGTTTTCAACCGGTCTCCCGGTACACTCATTTCCTAAAATCTGGAATAATATCGATCCATCTATTCAACATTACAGCAGACCAATATCTAAAAAAGACATTAATAAAGAGTTTTCATGATTCTTATTCTCTTCATGTGAGTTGCCAAAATTCAGCGTGTCCAGATTTCAGATAATTATTTTTACATACCACGATATCTCCCAACCACATTCCTTTATACTTTATACATATTTTAACTCTCTGCACACTGATGTCAAAATTCTGAAATTTCAAATAGCAAATTTTCCCCATAATGCAACAAAGAATTTAATCAATTCAGTCTTGTTTGACAAAGCCCAGTGAGCTCTGTCAGACATGACTGAATTGGTTAAATTCCTAGTTGCATTATGGTAAAATTTTGCAGACTGAAATTTTAATTTTTTTTTTAAACAATATTTTATTTCTCGTAAGCAGAAATGGGTTTGGCGAACAGGCAGTGCCTATACTTTTTTTTTTTTTTTAAACAATATTTTATTTCTCGTAAGCAGAAATGGGTTGATTTTTTAATTTTTTGCCATCAATGTGAAGGGGGTTAACTCCCTGTGTTGCTGGCGAATATTCCTGCCCAGTGCAGGATTTCTCTTGTCACTGAAATAAGTATAATTTGGGCATATTTAGTCCAATTTTCTCTCTGTAAATTCAATGGATTTTTCACAAATGATTAACTTCGATAAATTTTTCATCAAACCTAGTCATGGCTGCTTTACAGCAGCCATGACAAGATTTGATGAAAAATATCTAGAAAATACTCAATGGGTTAAGAATTAAAGGTACCTCGGTTACTTTTGACAATAGCATTTGTATCATTAATTATTTCATCTTCACTGACCATTGTTTGTTTGCATCCCAAAACCAATCGTTGGCTAGGGCATGAACTATTGAAAAATTATAAGTAACACGGCAGGAAACTATTATTCTTCTCTTATCACATCTCCGTTTCCTGCATCCTTCATTCACTCCTTTTTGCATCGAATGCATATCTCAATTATATACAAAATGTGAGGAACAGTGCGTCGTTACTACTTTCATTATTTGTATGTGTCCACCCCTCAACTAGATTCATAATGAGACATAAACCACTTTTATTCCTCATTTATCATATGGTTGTCACTGGAAGTATATGTTTTATCAGATACGTATGTTATTAAGTAACATCTAATGACGGTACGGCGTTGAATGTGTGATCCATGAACGTCGTAATATTATACCAAATTTTACGCCCAAATTTGATCATTATCTATTGTTTACACGTTATGGGAGAGATCTTAACTACATTAATGGAAAGACCTATAGGCTCACACAAAAGATCATTTCAAATTCATGTTTATCTGATAACAACCGTTGTATATACTTGAAGTATATACAACGGGTGTTGTATATAATTATAATTTATGCGAACGACCTCTGACCTCTTTCAATTCCATTTTCATTCATTCATTCATGAAACATCGTTATATCACAGGGCAGGTTTTAATTGTACGCTTATTGCACTTTGTCAAAATCCTCTGATGGTGTCATTTCTTATTTATTTTGCTTCAATAAAGGCAACCTAAAATTTTGCTTCAAAACATTGTAGAAATTACTTGAATGTTAATAGTATTTAGTATGCGGCGACTGCGAACTATTTATAGTCACGGCCTCGATCAAAAGTACTCGCGGAATTGCGCTAATTAAAAGTTCGTCTGCTCTACCTGAAAAAAAAACACTTCGTAAAAATTGTAAACAAACGCAAAATTATTTGTTATATTGGGACTACAGCATAAAACACGGAAGAAAACTGGAACTATGTCAAAAAAGAATAACTCTACTGAAACACCGTTTTGTTACTGTTAATAAAATAGTTGAAATTTATTTTGTTCCAGCGCAGTTACATGATGCAAGAAGTGCAATCGCACTTTACAATCGCCGTCATCGATTTTGTAATGTAAGGGACACAACTCTATGCGTCTTGTCCTATTTCTTTTGTCTCGTAGACTGGTTTTCTTTGGAGGCCCGTGGGAAGCATATATAAGTCGGGTAGACGCACGAGACGGGTGTCTGTTTGTTATCAGATAAAAACAATAAACATATAGTGTGTTTTTATATCTGTGTTATACAACTCGTTGAAATATGGTTTATTTTTTCTCGGCGAGGCCTCGAAAAAATAAACCATATTTCAACGAGTTGTATAACACAGATATAAAAACACACTATATGTTTATTGTCTGTATATATACATATTTCATTTATTGTTTCCAAACAATAGCTTATGTTCCCTCACTGGGCGAGCTCATCCGGTCTGTCCCATAATAAGATAAATTTACGGGTCATCAGTGTGATCTAGAGTTCTATCAACTGAAGGTACACTGAAGTCATCCCTCAAAAAGACGTCATCGCCAAGATATAAAGCAAGTCTTTCATTGAAGGACTGTAGCGCTTGCTGTAGAAGCTTCTTTATAGCCGATAGCATAGGTCATTAACGAGTTTTGATTTCTGTTACATGGACTCGTGGTAACTGCGATATTTTCCCCGGTAGTGATTCGGAATATTCTACAGAGATAACAAACAGTATGAGTAGGAAGGCTGAAAACGCTTGTAAAATGAAATTGTATGGATTAACCGATGGGTGTGGGGGTCAGAGGATCCAGAATTGTGATGAAGTTGAGAAGTTGAGTGTTAGAGCTCATCATAAATCGTAGACGGTAGTCTGAGTCCCTCTGAAGCTGGAGGATTCTGAGGGCCTCCCATAGAAAATTAGCACGGTACCGAAAATACCCTGGTATACCAGTGTATTTTGAGAAAACACGTCGTGTGCTATTACCCATTTGTATAAGGGGTCTCTGTTGCACGCACGTCCCATACACATGAGTTTCCTGACCTAGAAATTAAATGTGAAATCTACATAATTTAACTACGCAATTTATTTTGCTCAAAGAACTAGATTGTGCCTACATCCATGTATGATGATTTTGGGGAAAGGTTTACAGGCATGTGTGCTGTGTCTACCCCGTCCACCCCAGCTTAAATCTACTGACGGCCATTTACATTAAGAATATCTACATATTTGAACGATACCCAAATTCTTTTAACAGATCGCAGTGTGTTATGTATGGAGAACATAAATCAGACCTTCCCAACCAGTGCTGAGGTGTTCCGCAGGGTTCAATTCTAGGCCCTCTTTTTATCCCTCTTTATATCAACGATATTGGTAACTCAACCTCACTCGACATTTTATCATTTGCTGATGACACTACTGCACACTGCTCAGGGTATCATAATAACCCAATAACAACGTATTTTAATGATGAAATTAAAAAAACTATTTGAATGGTGCTCTGCTAAACAGCCAATGTTGAATGCGAAAACAACACGTACATTGTATTGAACCCAAATGAAAGAAGCAATAATAATGTTTGCCAAGAGCTAAAAATAAATAACCAAATAATAAACAAGGTTGGGGCCACCGATGTGGAAAAATCCATGAATGTTCTTGGAATAAATATTGATGAAGATTTGACCTACAAGGCTCACATATCTCAATTATGTTCCAAAATAGCACTCGCGAACTATAGTCTTAACAGAGTTAAAAGACTTCTCCCCCATGGAGATGGAGCAATGAAAATATTATACTACTCAAAGTTTGCCAAGCACCAAGTATATCCAACTACCTGTTTTACGTTTTAGTTGAAATATTGTTATGAAAAGTGTATATATTTTTTATTTAATTATATCTTTAATGATTTAAGTACAGAAATTAAGATTTCATATGTGTTTGTCATTATTTTTTAGCTTTTGAATACGATACTTATGGAAAATGGATATTATTGGTAAAAGAGAACATTTTTCAAGTTTGACAAACAGTTGTCTGAGCGAACTGGTATGGATTCAGTATTGAGTATGAGACCCATTACTGTTAATTACAACTTAACAACGCCTTCTCATGCTCCCAAATCAGGTTCCTGAAGGTCCTTTGTGGGATGTTGTTCCATTCTTGGACCAGCATGGCACCAAGCTCCTGGACAGTTCTTGGCTGGACTGCAACTCCCCCCAGACATGTTCGATTGGATTGAGGTCAGGGGATCTTGCTGGCCAGTCCATACGCTCAATCCCCTCCCTCTGTCGGTACTCCACGACTGCATGGGCAACATGAGGTCGGACATCATCGCATCATCGTCCATCAGAATGAATCTATCACCCACTGCACCTGCGTACAATCTGACGTGGGCATACAGGATCTCATCAATATACCGTTGTTCAGTCAATGTACCACGTTCAAGGACACAGGGCTCTGTACATCCATCCCAATTGATGCCACCCCAGACCATGTTTGACCCTCCACCATAGCGGTCATGCTCAGCAATGTTGGCTGCATGGAATCGCTCTCCTGGACTTCTCCATACCCTAGAACGCCTATCTGTGTGGTCTAGGCAGTACCATGACTCATCTGTAAAAAGGACAGGTCGCCAATCTTCTCTGGTCCATCCAACGTGGTCCATGTCCCATTCATATTATGCATGGCGGTGGTTCTGGGACAGCTGAATGCGAATACATGGTCTTCTCGATCGGAGACCACCTTCGTGTAACTTTGCCCGGATAGTCTGCGTCGAAACATTTACCCCGGATTCATTCTGAAGGTCACTACGAAGCTGGGTTGCTTTGGCAAAGCGGTTCCTACGGGTCTGAATGATCAAAAACCGGTCTTCAGCTGCAGATGTTGCCCTGTCTCTTCCACCACCTTGCCGCCTTATTGGTGAGCTATACTGCTGAAATCTTGACCAGGCTCTGGTGATCACCGTATTGTGCACGCCAAGGGCTTCACCAACCTGACGATGGGTAGCCCCTTGCTCCACCATCCCTACAGCCCGCCACATTTCTGCTTCAGACAAATGTCTTCTTACATTTGCATTTGCTATATTCAATCATTAAATCACAAGGGTTTGTGTTGAAATGAAGATTGAATACCCTACACATGTCATGTACATGTAGACATTACACGAAAACATCATGAGAATTAAGGGGTACATGCTTTCCATGACTGTCACAAAAAGTCTGCCTGTCAAGAGAGCTAATGTAAACACTTGGGACCATCTCAACACATTCCTCAATCATATCCACCAAATATGTCACCAGCAAATTTCACAATGATGTGTCAAATATTTGGTGTTTAGCAAACTTTGAGTAGTATATATTTTCAAACTCACTATTATTATTATTATTTATTATTATTTATTGGTGTTTAAGGTCACATATTTATGCACAATGGCTAATCATGACCGTGACAGTTTTACGGGTGGAGGAAGCCGGAGTACCCGGAGAGAACCACTGAGCAACGGCGAGCAACTGTCAGCTCCCCAACATACTAATTCCACACAAGCAGGGTTAGCATTGGTTGAAGACAAGTGCACCATCGACGTGCAGTACGCCTTAGTACACAACGCCACCGTGTCCCCACGCGGGCAATGGAGATGAAGTGTCTTGCCTAAGGACACAACGCGGTCAAACTCACTAGAGCAGTGTTTCTGTACTCCGAAGAATTATCGACCTTCTGATACACGCACTCCCAAATTGTTAAAGTCTGTAGACATGTTTGTTAAGTTATCATTGCCTTTGTTATAGCAAAGTGGAATTCGACAGGAGTTTTTTCTAACTTGTTAAATATATAATGGCTAGAAGTCCTGAAATAATAATTGAAGACCCAGTATAAAGAGGCCCTGATGGGCACAACGCGCTCATCTGACAAATGTCTATTAATTTTCTTAAAATATTTGAAAACTCTTTTCTAATAATCAGCCTTTCATTGTTTTCCAGATGTAAAATGTCAAATTATTTTTCAATATGTTTACACATTGCCACCCATGTTTGATTAAGGGTGGGAGGAGCGAGGGCGTAAGATCCCTCAAATGACCACAGACGCTTCACATTTGCAAACTTGTGAATGATCATTATGCGATATTAAATATCAGACATGAATTTATTTATACTAAGACAGAAACAACGAGGGTGGAGGGGTGCGCGGTGGATCAGTGGTAGACTGTTGGACTTCTATGCTAGACGTCCCGAGTTCGATCCCCGTCCGGGACGACCCGCGCTGTGTCCTTGGGCAAGGCAATTTATCCCGGTTGCCTGCATGGGGGCACGATGACATCGTGTACTAAGACGTACTGCACGTCGATGGTGCACATGTCTTCAACCGCTGTAACCCTGCTTGAGCGGAGCTTGAACAGTTGCTCGTCGATGCTCGGTAGTTCTCTCCGGGTACTCCGGCCTTCTCCGCCCGTTAAACTGTCACGGTCACGATTGGCAATTGTGAATAATAATGTGACCTTAAACCCCAATAAGTAATAATAATACGAGGGTGGAGTACTGGGGTGTGAATTCAAAGACCCCAGTTGGAGTTTTTCTGGTATTTTATGGGCGCCGAAAGCGCGCGTGAAATACAGAAGAAACTCCAACGAAGGTCGTTGGTTCCTGGCCCACGTACTCATCCAAGTCGTGTTCTGCATTTATATCACAATTAACCCTTTACCTAACCTGAAAAGCAGACGACACTTGCAAAAATAATTCTTGAATAACTAATTTTTTTCACTTTTTGTCTCAAAAACATAGGTTATGACCCCTCGTTGGAACGAGCTCGTTCCAACGAGGGGTCATAACCTATGTTTTTGAGACAAAAAATGAAAAAAATAATGAAAATTAATTGGCGATTTTTGAGAATAGCGCTGGCCGGTTTTGGCCGTTACGTTGGGTAAAGGGTTAAACTTGAATTAAGTGAATGACGCTGATATTAAAAAGATAAATATCACCTGTGGTGGTCTGTTTACATACTTGCTTGACACTTATGTGTCGAAGCTTTTCATTCCGGTCATACCGCAAATCAGATACGTAACGACCAATCGGATGCGTTCTTACATGACGTTCTCACACGTAGGCTATTTAATGGGTTTCTTTTCCATTATAACCTGAGTGCCTTATGAAACCCCTAATTATGACCCAAGGACCTTGTTCTATCCAAACTTGTTGAATCATTCATACAAATATGTTAAATTTCAAACATAGAAGTACTTGTTACAGATTTGGGAGGAATTTTGTAACATTTCACCTTTGAGCATTAACCCAACGTAACGGTCAAAACCGGCCAGCGCTATTTACGAAAATCACCATACAATTTTCATTATTTTTTCAGTTTTTGTCTCAAAAGCATAGGGTTATGGCCCCTCTTTGGAACGAGCTCGTCGAACCCGTTCCATTGAGGGGTCATAACTTATGTTTTTGAGACAAAAAATGAAAAAAAATTAGTTATTCAAGAATTTTGTTTGCAAGTGTCGTCTGCTTTTCATGTTTGGTAAAGGGTTAAAATCGCCACCCCTAAAATGACCCTAGAGGGGTGACTTGAATTAACATGTAAATGATCATTAGAAAAGGATCTATGTCAAATATGAAAAAAATTTGAAAGAATGTTTTAAAAAATATTTCCCATTACCCACAGAGATAAAATGCTGAATCCCCATATAGTCCACATAATACAAGAGATGGGGTGGGTTTTACCTGTTTCATTAATTATAGTCATTATAAGGATGCTCTATTCAAAATGTCATATGCTAGTGCTGTGCATTTCAGGGAAAAGGGATGTTCAAAATTATGTTCTATTGTTCCGCCCCTGTGGGTCCCCGTGGGGTATAAACTAATTTGTTTTGTTTTTATCACAGTAACCAAATCCATACCATAAAGCTATTTTGGGTTCCAAATTTTATTCAAATCGGCCCAGGTTTTCTGAAATATGAAAACTTGAGAGAGGGAAAAAATCTTACTCCCCTAGAACGACTGCATATGCAGTTAAAACTAAAAGTCCTGTCATGAAATGCGCACAAATAGCACGTTCATCTGCGCGTTAATCTACGCGTTATGACCATATTAAGGCTTTCAAATTCTGTACATATAGCCTGTGCACAAGAAATGTTTCAGCCAATGGACCTCCGGGTAAACCGGATGTCCATTAGCAAAAACATTGCCCGTGTTTGCTATGAGTAATCAGGAGAACCTGCCGTGCTTTGGATGCCATTCGATGTGGCAATTGCGTACAATTCCTATACGCAATTAAGCCTAGATAAGCGCACAGTTCGTGACAGGACTTCTAGTTTTTACTGTACAGCTCCTCGAACTTCATCTGAAGAAACCTTACTTTATATCTCAAACAGAAGCTGAATAGTGAATATCAAATCACTGCATTCATCGAGTCACGAGTAGATGATTTTTTTCTGCTTTTAAATCGAAAGTACTTCTGCCATGTTGCGCCACAGGGAAAGCATCTTCAACTGAACAGTATCAAAGTACCCAACTCCAATGGCTCAAAATTTCACAGAAATCGAGCCAGTGGTTTTGGAGGAGAATATTCAAACACTACATTTACGACAGATAACTATGGATTTGTTTATGATGAAGTGGTCATTTACCCCGTGCGGCATCATACCAGGCTGTTTGTCACAGGCCCGCCTCACTGATAGAAAATCTTACTCCTCCCAACATACAGTCCGGACTACGGATGGCTGGTATATTATTGTTGATGGTGGTGATGGTGGTGGTGCGAGTCAGTGGGTGTGGTAATTAAGACAATATACAAAAATAGAAAAATTATGAAGAATTCATTAACGCTGTATGTATGTTGAGGGATTCGGGGACGCTGGGAAGGAAACAAATATAGTAGAATTATTACATTGTTGAAGAGAAGCCTCTTTTCGCTATCGTCTGTTTCGAATAGTATCGTTTGACAGCTTCCGATCCATGATTGGTATTTCATGGAGAGTTTAAATACAGAACGTCAACAAATATTCCTTTCAAAAGTTTACATACACTACATACGCGGCGATTCGGTCACATGATCAGCCCACCCCTTGCTTGTATGCAAGCTCTCAGGCCACATGCCTATTCTGAAAGAAATTCAACGGGGTTGTGTCACATTTTAGTAGTCCTTTTATAGCCCATCGCCTGTGTGTAGAATCAAACGTGTGGGCTATTTCAGTTGGTCGGAAAAGCGAACCGGTGGTTCGTTTTTCAGACCAACTATTGTATTCCAGACGATTGAATCTAAAATAGCATTGACATTTATTCTCTCTGAATCAACATAAGAAATGTTGCTCAATCGAGACTTGATCCACCGAATGTTTGATGACATTATCATTATGAACGAAGATTCATCGCAACCGTAGTTGGTGATTGTGTATAGTTCCACTCATTGGGTTAGTGTCTTGATGGTTTAAACCTTTACCCAACGCAGACGATATCAAAATTTATTATTTTAAATATCATTTTTTAAACTTTTTCAAAATATTTCAACAAAACCATATCATGTGACCCCTCATTGGAACGAGCTCGACGAGCTCGTTCCAACGAGGGGTCGCATGATATGGTTTTGTTGAAATTTTTTGAAAAATAATATTTTTTTCAACTGCAGAATTTGCATATTACGCGGGCGGATACGGCAGATTCGTTGGGTAAAGAATTAAAGATAAACCAAATACTTTTTGATTGGAACATCTATAGCCGGAACACAAAAGATTATCTGTATACCCCTGTGAGTGCAGGAACATCACATTATCTCAACGGTAGTCTGCGCGTAAACTCCACGAAAAATGGGTAAGCAAACAGCTCATAACAGAGTGGAATTCCTTTCAGAACTAAACTGGTGGACAAAGAGTCTGTCCGCTGAAATTTGCAGCGCAATGACTCGTTGGTCAATATGTTGCAAATTTGCTTGTTGAGTTGTGAGGCATCTATTGATCTAGCTGGTATGGAGCAGATGGATGCCTACTCATCAGGTTCCCGGTTACCAAGTACTCCTCTCCACACTTTAACTATTCTTACACACATACGAACAGTAGAATACCTGGAAAACAAATGAAACACATCTCAATGAAAAAACCCAGTATATTTAGGTTTGTTTTCACTAATTAATATATGTACAATGAGGGTTGATCACTATTAAATCACAGTCGGGTAGATTTCGTGCCCCAATGTTTTTACTACATTTGAGATAGGGCCCTGCGACGCTTCGAAATTTGATCCGATTTCGAATTTTAAGTTGGTAGTCAGTTCGATTCGAAATCGGCTGTCCGATTCGCTTCCTTTCGAATCTCTTTCACATGAATACAGCTTGGTGTCAGTCATCTTCGTCGTCTCACAAAACGTATAGTCAGGATGGTAATGGAACATAAATAATGTCGAAATAAAATACCGAGTGTAACTTCCGATACATTAACATACATAACATCTGCCCTCATGCCATCAACCATGCTAATGCCAGTATCACATGCCCCATCGCTTGTTAACCCTATGGACAACAGAGGCCGTTTTACTGGACCGGGGACATGGCGCGTCATACTTTCATTAAGTAGGATGCCTACTAAGTTAAGGGTGGGGTAGACCAATCAATATTTTCAACGTGCAGCCCTAAGGCTGCACGTTGAAAATATTGATTGGTCTACCCCCAAATAATGAATATGGACCCTTCTGATTGCTGCATATGAACTGACAATGAAGATATCACCAGGGTTTAAAGGGTTAAATACAAATTTAAAGTTTCCAAGCAATGTTGTCGATGAACTATAATCCTTACAGGTAATATTCCAACCGCATCATCAAGGTATGCCTTGTATTTCGATTATTTCATCAGTTGTGACTTCAGCCTTCATATTTATTTATTTATTTATTTATTTATTTATTTATTTATTTATTTATTTTTATTTATTTATTTATTGGTGTTTAAGGTCACATATTTCCGCAGAATGGCTAATCATGACCACGACAGTTTTACGGGTGGAGGAAGCCGGAGTACCCGGAGAGAACCACCGAGCAACGGCGAGCAACTGTCAGCTCCCCAACATACTAACTCCACACAAGCAGGGTAAGCATTGTTTGAAGACAGGTGCACCATCGACGTGCAGTACGCCTTAGTACACAGCGTCACCATGCCCCCACGTGGGCAATGGGGGTGAAGTGCCTTGCTCAAGGACACAACGCGATTGCCGCTGATGTGATTCGAACCGAGGACCTCTCGGCTTGCAGCCTGCACCTCTGCCTACTGAGCCACCGCGCCCCCGGCTTCAGCCTTCAGAGTCGGAACAAATCAGGTTTATAGCAACCCCAAACCCTCATCGGTCGTCTTCAAGATGCCACTTATACGATCCCAGGTTGGATTCGATTTCGAATAATAGACGTGATTCGATTCGAGATTGGATTCGAATCGAAAATGGGTAATTCGCAAAACCCTAATCTGAAAAGGGCACACAATTTTACAATTGCTCGTTTTACAGTGTTCTCAGAAATTCTGGATGATCAACGGGTAGAAAAACCTTACAGTTATTAGGACATAATTATGAGATTACTTTGTCGTAATTACCAGTCAACAAAATCATAATTACTGGTTGTTATGCTATAAAAATAAGAGATAGCTATATCATAATTATAAGGTATTAACCCTTTATCTAACACGAAAAGCAGACGACACTTGCAAATAAAATACTTAAATAACTACTTTTTTTCATTTTTATCACAAAAAACATAGCTTATGACCCCTCATTGGAACGAGCTCAAAAATGTGATAAAAATGAAAAAATAATTAAAATTAGATCGTATTTTTTGTGAGTAGCGTTGGCCAGTTTTGGCCGTTACGTTGGGTTAAGCGTTAACGCATAACCAGATAACGAGATAACTAAACCATAATTACGCGATATTGTGTCATAAATACCCGATATCTATGTCATATTACGCGTTATGTCCTCCTTACGGGGTAGTTATGTCACAATTATAAATCGGGAAGTTATAATTACATGTTCGAGATAAATAATTTACAATTTCGAGTTAATAAATCATAATTGCGAAATAGCTAAGTGATAATTAAGTCAGAAGTGCGCGATATTAAATAACAGTTATCTTAGAAGCACATTTTGTGCATACAAAAGATGATAAACATAAATTCATAAACTTTGAAAAATGTTGGAATAGAACTTCCGCTAAAAATATACTCGCCCAAAAAAGATAGTGTGTATTGCAGAAATTGAGCAAACTCCAAAAAAATAATTTCGTAGGTGTAAAGAGTGTTAACCTGTTCATGAATAAGTTATATTGAACACAAAAACAGCTTTCCCCGTGAAAATTACATTAACGTTAAATGACGTGCTGCACGTTTGTGAAAAGGCATGTTTTGCACGTGGAGAGTCTGAAAATTCATGCAACAGTGTGAATCCTTGGGTATTTAAACACTAAAGTAAGGCCTTCCTATCGTTCACATTCAAACTTGCGCTGCTGTTAAAACGACTCCACATTAGCATGCCTAGATTGACAATGAATCAACGTCTCCTTGCCCTGCGTATGATTAGAGCTGGCAAAACACACAGAGAGGTTGCCCAGCTTTTGAACTGCCACCGTAACACTGTAGACAGGCTAGTCCATCGACATGCACAACATGATGACGTTCGAGACCGACCCCGCTCCGGGAGACCCCGAGTTACCACCCCTGCACAAGATCGGCATATCCGTGTCGTCCATCTCCGGAACCGGCAACAAACGGCAACGACGACAGCCAGGAACATCCCTAACCTGAACGGATACATCCTCAAACAGTAATCAATCGGCTGAGAGAATACGGCTTACGTCCTCGAAGACCTGCAATTCGTCTGATTTTGACGTAACGTCATCGTCGTGCTCGACTGCAGTGGTGTAGACAACATCTCAGGCATCCCTTACACTGGTGGCGACGTGTTTTATTCACAGATGAATGTCGTTTCCATCTTTCATCATCAGATGGCCGCCAGAGAGTGTACAGACGTCGAAACGAACGCTACGCAGATCCATGTGTCGTGGAGCGAAACCGTTATGGGGGAGGGTCTCTCATGGTGTGGGGTGGCATCACTGCCCGTAACAGAACTGAGCTGGTCATTATTGATGGCAATCTCAATGCAGCCAGATATCGTGATGAAGTGCTTACACCTGTTGTTGTCCCATTTCTGCAAAGTCACGGCCCCGGCGTCATTCTACAACAGGACAACCCCACGCAGCTCGTGTTGTTCAATAGTATCTGCAGCAACAACAAGTGGATGTTCTTCCCTAGCCCGCAAATTCACCCGATATCTCACCCATTGAGCACGTATGGGACGAAATGAAACGTCAGCTACGCCGGCTTCCCCATGCACCGTCAACGCTTGTGGAACTCCAAAGACAGCTTATCAGAATATGGAACAACATCCCACAACACTTCCATGCTAATTTGTTCGCTTCCATGAGACGTAGGTGCACAGCAGTAGTCGATGCAGACGGAGGTCATACCAGATATTGAGTGTGTGACTTTTGTTTTTGACCCTTAGTGTCTTTGACTCTCCATGGCACCAAGAGTATTCGTCGTAGCGTAATGAAATTTCTCGTGTTGATCACAAATTGATTCATCTGTGATTGAATAAAATTTCCATGAATGAAAATGATATGTATCTTTTTTAAGTGTTATTTTTTAGCATGCACACTTTCTTTTTTTGGAGAGTATATATTTGGAAATAGCGAAAATGTAGACGCCGTATTTTTCGTCTTGACCGACATAAGACATACGATTACGTCATTTAACTCTTAGAAGCCGGGAGTCGAGCTTTCTTGTCTGTGATGTAATGCGGCAGGTAATCTGGCTGTGAAGGTTCGGCTACCTTTGGGCTGGGAGAGAATTAAACACTGAGCAGGTGCTTCTAGTCAAGAGTCGTCTGCCTCTTGACTAGAAGCACCTGCTTTTCTGTAAGTTTTTCGTGGCACGTCATGTTCAATAAATTCATTCGGATTCCCCGGCTTCTAAGAGCTAAAATCTTATTCTTCTATGTTTCTACAATCGGCGAATCACAGTGAAAAGAGTATCAACGAACACCAAATAAACTCGCTAAAATGCAACGAAAGGTCGCAATATACTAAATGATTTGCTTTGGCGACAGTGTTAACATTTTCCTGTCTCCAAAGCTCATCAAGCTCATTCGGGAGGAAACAGTCCTGTGTCCACTTAGTATATTATCTCATTAACCCTTTGAACACCAGAGGCCTCTTTACCAGCCCAGGGACATGGTACGTCATACTTTCATTAAGTAGGATGTCTGCTAAGTTAAGGGTGGGTAGACCAATCAACATTTTCAGCGTGCAGCCCTAAGGCTGCACGTTGAAAATATTGATTTGTCTACCCCAAAATAATGAATATGGACTCTTCTAATTGCTGCATATGAACTGACATGGAAGATACCACCAAGGTTCAAATGGTTAAAAACAATGAACAGAAACAAAATATATGTTGCCGTGTGTTGTTTGTGTTCAAATTTGGCAATTTCCCTACTACCGTCCAGTTTTGCACTCAACTGAAAAGGCATATTTTGCTTGCCCCCCTCACCTTATTTTTCAACTCTCACAATTTTGAAAAGACAGCCAGTCGAGATGTTTCAACTCTTTCCCAAAACAGACTGTGACATTTTTACTGAGGTTTTCAAAATCAATACATATTGCCCCAATCAACTGCTCTCCTTCATTTTATGCTCTATCAAATGTTAGATGGCGTTTTAGCTCACACACAGGCTATTGTAACCGAAATTGAGAGACGTGGAGTGTTGCATGGCGAAAGGTTGTCGTTATCGGTAATTGTTGTATTTCATGTAAATTAATATCCATTGACGTTTCTGTGTATCATTCAGTGAAATAGATTGAAAAGTTTGCAAATATTTTGCACTAATTTGGTATTTAAACGTAAGGATTTTTTAAAAATTGACAGGGCATATAATACGTTTTTTTTTGAGTTGTTACAATAATTATTTCGTAAGTGATTATCAGGTGAAACATGAATTTTCAACAAGCGATGTCAGGTTTCTCCTATTTCTATCGGTTATAAAATGAGATATTACAGAGGAAATGCCGCTCAAACAAGATATTATGAGATAGATTCATAACACCTCATCTCACAATTTAGGAAAGCTACCTTCAGTGTGAAACTATAAATTGCCCGTGTTATACGTGCATATTTCAAGGTGGAGCGAAATTTATACCGGTAAAAAAAGATCGATACAGTTTTCAAACGTGGTTGCAACATCAGTTGCACATGGTTAAGCAAGCTTTCAAGAAGTTGCGAATTCCCAAACTCTCTCGTATGTACTTTATAAGTGATTATCTCATCTTTGTGGATAATCTGACGGTTTACTGACTTTTGATTTTCTATATTTAACACCGGAGCATACGACATCGAACTTTCTACTTAAATGAAAAACAAATGCTACTCACCTCTCTACTGGATGACGTAATAAAAATATAAGTTTAACCCTTTGAACTCTAGTGGTATCTTCTATGCCAGTTCAATGGCAGCAATTAGGAGAGTCAATATTCATTATTTGGGGTAGATCAATCAATATTTTCAACGTGCAGCCTCGAGGCTGCACGTTGAAAATATTGATTGGTCTACCTCACACATTTACTGAACAGCCATCCTATTTAATGACGTTATGACGTATCATGTTGCTGGCCGAAAAAAAAAAACGGCCGCTAAGGTTCAAAGGGTTAAGGTTCGGATTCATGTGGTGAATCAAGTGCTGCTTGGTAAACGTTGGCTATATTTCATTGTAATTATTCTGTTGAACTTTAACACAACCACTTTCATCCCAGAAGTCCATCTGGTCGCCGTGTCCTTTAGAATACAAAAATGAAAATATCGTCTGAAAGAAGCATACAAAAATGTGCTGAGTTTATATGAGCATTTATGCTGTCCGCGCTGTGAAATCTTTATTCCTTTTACACAGTTCAAGAATGTTATCAATGTTTCGCTGATACGATTTCCTTCAACTTCTTAGAACGGCGTGTTTTATGCCTTCCGTTGCAGGTACCCCAGTCTCTTAGTCTTGTATCATAACCACACCATTGCCCCATACACCCACAACACTATTTGAGCATATAACCCACAACAAAGATATTTAAAAAAATTCTCATCAGAGTTTCACAACAGATGGCTCGTACGAGTAACGATTGTTCCGAGGCATAGCTCTTCCAAGTTTTTAATCTGTAGTGGAAGTCAACCACAAAATTTATAGTGTTATCAAGACCGATAGTAGCAGTTAGTAGTTAAACATTAAAGATATGGCTGAGAGTAGATCACAGTGGTGATAGCCAATAATAGTGGCACAGGCAAGTAGTGACGGCACCAAAAGAGACTAGAAACGGCCTTTGTGTGTACCGACAGTATATCTCAGCTAAGAATGTCGGCAATCCTCCGGTAGAGATACATATAGCTATCTTCCGAAAAATAATAAATCCTCTCATTGTTCTTTGCCTCATTCACTGGAGCGTTTCAGGCCCTTGTATCAGACAAAGGATCCTGCGTGGTATTAGTGTGCAAGACTTAGGCAAAACGGACAGACAGACTGCATCTCCTTAGCCGTGGTCAAGGGCAGAGCTTGGGAAAGAATCTGAGATTGATAGGAGTAACTGAGACTAGATATAATGCTAGGGTCGAGAATAAGCAGAATAGGGCATGACCTAGGCAGAAACCGAGGATTCTGGGAGAATCTAAGCCAGTATAAGTACTACCATTGAATCGAGGGACACCCCACACTATTGAGGCGTTATAGCACCGCGAGCTACCAAGTTTCTTATTAGAAATTAAAAGAACGGTGATTTTTGGAAAAGCCGAGCAAGATACAGATAGGTTTTGTGGCCGTGTTAAAGAAAACTATTACCTCCGGCGGTCTTTTTTTCATTCTTGCATGACAATGTTTTGTGTCGAAGAATTTCATTCACGTCATAATGTCAATCAGATTCGTAACGACCAATCAGGCGTTCATACACTTAGGCCAGATTCCATGCGTGGTTTATCTGGCATATTTCCCAATGTCTGTATTGTAACGGATAACTTTGAATACACACAAGAATCGTGGTATAATTTCTATTGAAGGTAGGGCGCAACCAAAAGTCAAGCTATCTCCAGTTAGGTCCGTTTCCTGTACAGCGATATGGAGGCTGATTTCTTTTTTCAGTGCTAAATATTTGATGCAGTTAACAAATGATCACAACGCGAGAGGGAAAAGACACCACGCTTCTTGTGGAGGTACTTTATAGTAGTGACAGCCAAGCAGGGACGTGGCGAGAGGGGGTGTGGGGTGTTGTATGTTTGTGTGTGTGTGTGTGTGGGGGGGGGGGGGGGTCTTACCCCCAATCCTGGCCAAAATTTCCTATAGTTGGAAATTCGGATCGGAGGGCGAGTCATGAGTACTTGGAAATTTCATCTATCTGGATTTTAGAGCTTCTTTGGCGATGCTGATGTCTCCTTTATTACCCAAATCCAACTCGGTTTCAAAAAAATCCAAGTGTTTCTATTGTACGCAATATCGAGCTTCATAAGTATGCATGATGTCAATCTGTACGAGATTTCTATAGTACGTTTACTTATCGTAATAAAAAAAATCCTCGAAATGCACTTCAAGAAAATCGCATCATGTAAAATCGTTATCCTGAGTTAATTCCATCATTCACAGTTACAAAATGATGAAACATCGAAAATGGATCATTCCTGCATAAGATATGATTTAATGTTAGGACAGTGTGAATTGCTCAAAGTTCTAAGCCTGAGCATTTGTTTAGCACATACTCAATTCACAGAATAATACCAAATAATGATAACCTGATAATTCTATCATAAATGTACTGGCATTTCAGTTACTAGAATTAATTTTTTGACCCCTTTCATGGCTTCATTTTCAAAATGTTTCTCGGTAGTGAATTTCTGACTATGGGGAGGGACGGGAGGGGTTTCCCCTCTCGGTTCCCCCCAAGTTGGAAATTCATTACCCTACACCCCTCCAATCGGAAACCTCTAGCCACGTCCCTGCAGCCAAGTGCCATATAAAGTGCTTGACCTAACAGTGGTAGTTTTTACCAATGTCGCATTAACCGGAATGCGACATTGGTAAAAGTTTTTACCAATGTCGTTTTACCTGCAATGAATAGTAGACGATACTTGCAAAACACATTCACGAATAACTCAGAACTTTGGGATTTGTTTGCCAATAAAACATAGCTTAACAAACTCAACAAACTTGTTCCATTGGAGGTTCATAAGCTATATTTATTTATTTATTGGTGTTTAAGGTAACATATTTCTCCACAATGGCTAATCATGACCTCGACAATTTTACAGGTGGCGGAAGCCGGAGTACCCGGAGAGAACCACCGTGCAACTGTCAGCTTCCCAACATACTAACTCCGCAAACACGGTTAGCATTGGTTGAAGGCAGGTGCACCATCGACGTGCAGTACACAACGTAACCATGCCCCCACGTGGGCAATGGGGTGAAGTGTCTTGCCCAAGGCCACGCCGCGGTTGCCGCAAGTGGGATTCGAACAGAGAACCTCGCGGCTTGCAACCTGCACCTCTACCTACTGAGCCACCGCGCCCCTCATCAGCTATATGTTTTGAGCGGAACTTTAGCTAATAATAAAATCTGAATGGCGATTTTATGTACAGTGCTGGAAAACAGAACCATCTCTTATCCCACTTCGACGAATCTCCACTTGCGACACTGAATCTTAGTTTGTGTTGAATTTTCCGTATAGATAATTAGATAATCCCAGAGTTCTGTTCAAGCTATCATAGTTATACGTTTTTCACAGATTCAGGAATGGACAGGAGACATTAAAAAACTGTTAAGAAAATAGGAGCCACAGACAATTTTCACTCAAATATTTCTTACTCAAAGGTACAACACAATGGAAAAAATGATGCTTTAATGTTTAAAGAGGAGACAAATATTTGTCCGAAAGTATGTTTAACGCGTCTAAACGCAATATAAATAGTATAGCAGGGGTCGATAAGCCACGATTTGCTGGGTTTCTTGCCGGATCTGATGTGACGCCATATGTCACGTGACCAAATGACGTCATGTTCGGTTGTCGTGTCGCTCGCGTAAGCTGGCATATTTTGCCGCAAATACCCCGGTGATTTATGGTGCCAGTGCGCATGTGCTGCGCGAGTTGTTAGGATGACACGTGTTTCTGTCGACCATTTTGTATGATATTGGCCAACATTTGGGTTTCTAAGGTGGCACGTGGTTGCTATGAGTCTGAACAGCTCTAATATGTTCGGAGTGTGTTCTTGCTATTATAAATATTTGAAAATAGCAAATGATTCATTAAGTGTGACGCTCTTGTTTTTGCATTAGTTGATATGTTAAAACACTTTTTGCTTCTCATTAACCCTTTGAACCCTAACGGCCGTTTTTTCCCGGCCAGGAACATGATACGCCATAACGTCATTATACAGGATGGCTGTTCAGTGAATGTGTGGGGTAGACCAATCAATATTTTCAACGTGAAAATATTGATTGATCTATCCCAAATAATGAATATGGACTCTTCTAATTGCTGCCATTGAACTGGCATTGAAAATATCACTAGAGTTCAAAGGGTTAATACGGCACCAAACAACTTACTTTCGAGTCGGCGATTATTCGTGCCGGTATCGGAGGGCGGATTAATGACTGCCCCAATACCCAGTCAAATTTCACAATGTAGACCTATTGTGCGATTTTATGAACTGAGTAAACAGGAGCCGGGTCGATGGCGGTAGTCTGGTAATTCCCCCAAATCGTCCAGATCGCTTCTCAATTCATAACGCTTTACATGACGTTTTGTAATAGAGCCCCAGAATCCCCGCTTTCATTTCAACCCTCCACCCCTCCTCCCAAACTATCAAACTCGGCCCGTGGCCCCGGTTGTCCCTACGAAAACACACTGTTTGAGTTGATATAACAGATCCCATCTACTTTCGAACAGTACACGCCAGACACCGATTAGTTTATGTTTTGTTTAGTGTTTAGTCAACGCAGGGTAAAAAGGGAAATCAGAATCATATAAAATTGTAACTGAAATTGGCGAGAAGGTGTGAAAGCAAAGGGTATTTCGATGGCTTGTCTGATAAAGAAAGTCAGGTTTTGAGGAATAGTTTGATGACACCTTTGGGGATGTCAGTTCTATTTAAACTGAGATCGAGGTTGCTGAAGTTTGGGAATTTGAAAAGATGGTGAAATGGAGTGTCAAATGTGCAATTTAGGAGTAACGGAGATCCTAAAAATAAGTTTTCTTAGAATGTCCAAAATACGAGTCAGACATAATAAGATTCTCTGTGAGTATAATGGGGAAAGGGATGGGAGAATAAAGGATATGTTATTATTGGGTGTCAAAAAGGAGATGGGTAGTATGCTCTTTAGAGAAACTGTGAAAATGAGGTACGGGAGTAGGTAATAAATGCGGATTCAGTATTTTTTGTACACGATTTCGTACATGTACACGTACATCGATGTACACCTCCATAGCATTTAGTGTTAAAATCGTGTACAGGTACACGATTTATCGTTTTTTATGGTGATACAGAATCCGCTTGCGGATTCTATATCACTGGATTCTATATACACATCGCTCAAGAGTGAAACAAATGTATGAAATTTTGAGGAAAAAAAGGTGTACTGTCTGATACAGAATCCGCAAATGGGTTTCCCCCATAGGATTCAGTGTTAAAATCGCGAGCAAAAACGTGTTGCTGATTCTGTATCAGCATCAAAAAGGTGGTTTGAGGATTCTGTATCATCCGTATCTGTACACGATTTTAACACTGAATCCCTATGGAGGCGTACACGGAAACCCATTTGCGGATTCTACATCAGAAATCGACTTAAGTATGGCACATGGAAAAGAGGTGATACTGAACCCGCAAAACCACGCTCCCATTTCTGACGTAAGTGTGGGGGGGGGGGGGGGGGGAATACCCATAGTGGATTTTTCCAAACTTAACAGACTACTATTGGGCGCTCCCATTTCTGATGTAAGTGGGGGGAATACCCATAGTGAGATTTTCCAAACTCAACAGAAAAAAACTAAGTATTTTAAAAATGTTTTTACAGATGGATGCTAAACGTCGAGATCATATTTTAAACGAATATGAACGTGCCAATAAGAGCATTCAATCGGATGACAGAAGCAGACGTCTTGGAGAGATGGAATTGAGACGCGAAACCGCAAAAATATTTAAACCCGTGACGGAGGTTCAAGAGCGAAGCAAGAAGGAGATAGTTGAAGAATTGAGACCTATAAAAGAGAGTTCTTTGAGAATGGGTTCATTGCCCGGTAGATTTGCAAATCAGTATTCCTTTCAATCTACACCGGATTACGTTCCCACAGGGATTCAAACCGACGTGAGCGAGAGCGACGATACAGCTTCGACTATCACCACTGATAGCGTCGCGTCGTCCGAGGATGGTGGTAAGAGAGATCTGTTGTATGGATTTTATAAGGATGCGGACGGTAGAACTTTTGTGGGCGACACAGAAGTGGAAATAGATGATGATGAATTAACCGTCGGCCCGAATAGGTATGAATTAACTTCCGGACTGCGCAAATTGCTCCTTTACGACAAGCCTAGTGATTACACGGAACAGGATTACAACAATTATGGCGACATTCTGGTTCAGACCAACGCCATGAAGAGAAATAACGATGACGGAGAGACAAGACCTAAAGCCAACAGAGGTTACAAGTGGACGAAAGTGGTGAAACCGATAAGGAATTCGCATAAGAAGTTCGTCGGATCGGTGACTGGCAAAGGGGTGGAAACCACTTTTCTTCCGAGCGATTCTGACGCTCTGTCTCAGAGATTGAGTTTTTTGATGGCAAGCAGACGTGCTGGTAACACAGGATTAGATAATCAGATAGTTACTATATCTGACGAATTGTTAAGACAGAAGGTTTTGAATAAAAAACATTATAAAAGGCTGATAAACAAATTGAAGGATTGATGTATATAATAAGTAGAGAGAAACAAACAAAATATATAAAATAAAAAATAGTAAATTTTACACTAGAATAATAAAAGTGTTTAAACAACAAACGATTTACCAGTGAAAACAAATATATATTATAAAAATAAAAAATATGTTGGTGATAAAGAACAGGGGATACGTCAGAACATACGTTCAAGGCGGTTCTGGCATTGTCGATTCTATAATGCGAGCGTTCACGAGCGATGCGGGTAGAAAACTCGCATCGACCACGTTTGAGGTCGGTAAGAAGACGTCTTTGGATGCTGTAAGAAAGCCGCTTCTGAAGCCAGTGGTAGGATAGCTTCTGTGGCTGGCAAGAGGGCAGCCGACGCATTGATCGACGCGTTGATCAGTCCACCGGCGAAGCGAGCTGTATTAGTGCGAACGCCGAAAAGTTGGAAAGATTTTAAGGATGCTGTGGTACCCATAGAAGATTTAGCAAAAATGACGAGTGGATCTGGATTGAAGAGAACTCACGACGATGTAATATAAATAAATAATAATATTAAAAACTGAGTTTGAAAAAACCTAAAAAATTGTGTTTGAAAAAAATCTAAAATAACAAAAAAAAAAAAAAATAAAACAAAGATGAACATTAAAGATATGTCTTGGAAAGACGCCGCGACCGCGACCAAGAGGTCGAATAACGAGTTCTTTCCCAAAAGCATAAGAGGCTTGATAGTTGGAAAATCGAATTGTGGAAAGACCAATCTGTTGATGAATCTGTTGTCCCGACCCGGCTGGTTGGATTACGACAGATTGTTTGTGTTTGGCAAGAGCTTGTTTCAACCCGAATACAGATTGCTTCGAGAGTGCATGGATCACAGATTGCCCAGAGACGTCATAGCCAGAATCTTTGACAGTAGGGAGGAATTCGACAAAAGTGAAGCTCTTCTTTCAACTATTTTCGACGGTGCGGCGATGGAATTGATGAAGAGAAATGCATCTTCGAACGTCGAGTGTTGATTTTATGAGAATGCTAGCGACGTTCCGGATCCTAGAGAATTGAAATCGGAAGATAAGAATCTCATGATTTTCGACGATCTGCTTTTGGAGAGATAGAACCGATGTTAATCGTATTACGTTAGGGGTTGACACAGCAATGTGGACTGTTTCTACCTGTCGCAGAATTATTTTCGATTGCCTAGACAGACGATAAGGGAGAACACTAATTTTCTATGTCTCTTTCGCCAAGATCTCAAGAATCTCAATCACATCTACAGCGATCATGTCGCAAACGACATGAGCGTGGCGGAATTCAGGAGATTCTGCAAGAAGGTTTGGGATGGAGGACTTTACAATTTCGTCGTGATCGATTTGACTAGCGAATTTAATTGCGGAAAATATCGGTGCGGATTCGACAAGATTTATGTTTCTGATGATAATAAGATAGAGCATGAAAATAAAAAAAAATTAGAAAATAATAAATCTTCAAATAATTAGTTTTGAAAAAATAAAAATAAAAATTAAATATAATATTCGAACAAGGAGAATTGTTAGAACGGATAGCTGAGAATACGGCTGCAAAACAATCCATTCAAATCGTGGTGAGTGGCGATTCGACTCGATTCGCGACGAAATTCGAACCTTCCATCGAATTGAAAAGAGAGAAAAGATACGAGATGGCGTTGGTGAATCTGGAGACTTATTATTACTTTTCCAACGTCACCGAAAAGAATAACTCATTCAAGTATTCCGACAGAGTGGATTGGTTGGAGATTCGAATTCCCAAAGGAAGTTACGACAGACAATTTGAACAATTACATTCAGACGCGAATGAAGACGGATGGAAAGGGAACCAACAAGATCAGACTCGCTCCCAATCCTAATACCTTACAGACGATGTTGGATTTGGAAGATAATTTTCGAGTGGATTTCAATACGGATGATTCTATAGGCAAGATGTTGGGATTCGATCGATAGATGTATCGAGACCACGCAGCATCTGAAAATACGGTTGACATTCTCGCAGTCAATGGCATTCTGGTGAACGTGGATGTGATTGCTGGAAGCTACGTGAATGGTAGCACTCAACCGACGATCTATTCCTTCTTTCCAAATGTGTCACCAGGTTATAAGATCGGGAGCGACCTCAAAATTTAGTTTATATAGTATAGTCTCAAAACCACGTTGACGGATCAAAATGGTGAACTGTTAGATCTTCGCGGAGAGGTGACAACTCTTTGAGTGGAAACGGTCTCTATCTGAAGAGTGGACGGAATGTTGAGCGACTCGGCAAGGGTTTGTTGTTTGGTGAGAATTCGCCATTTAAGAATATACCGATTTTGAGTATGTTATTATAATGTACAAAAATTATATAAATATAAAATATAAATCATAGAAAGTATAAAATAATATATAAAATGGATAAAAAGGTGGAAAAACAATTAGGCGATAATGATGAATATCGCGAGATAGAGTGCGAAAAAGATGTGGAAAAACGATTAGACGCTAATGATGGATATCTTAGGAAAGAACTGATAAAAGAGTTGAATAAAGTTCGGGATATGCAGTTGAAATTTAAAAGAATGAGACGTTTTCCACCGTTACCACTCTCTTCTGAAGAGAATGGTAATGATGCGAGTGTTACCGAGAGATGCACAACATTCATTCATAATTATGATTCGGATAAACAAATGTGTTCTTATAAAAACGTAGCATATCACAAAAAAAAAAAGAAAAGAAGAATCGATGCTGAATTTAAGAAAAAAAGAAAACGTTATTATAATATATGGGCAATAGTGAAGAAGGAAAGCAAAAAAAAAAAAAAAAAAAAGTAATGAGATCTAAAGATGATCTCATTACTTTTTTTTTTTCCTTCTTCTTCGCTAAAAATCAATTTCTCTATTGTTTATATTTCCAAGTCCATTATTAGCATGTTGACACTCACCTTTTCTCCTTTATCGCAAATGTGTTGAATGTTTATCTTTACTTTTTTGAGTTTTTTTACTTTGGTCAACGCGCTCTCACCATCTGATTTGTTCACGAGTTCAAGTGAGATTTTTAGAAATATGTAACTTCCATGGGGCAACGACAAATCGTCCTTGTCAAATTCTCTATCTCTGGCAATGACGATATTCTGTAGATCGCTTTGGTAGTCGTAAAACAAATCGAGCGTGGCTTCGTCCAATTTCAAAAGCATGCTATATTTGTCATATTTGTGCTCTAAGCCCTTCGTCTCAACCTCGTTCAATTCAATGGGATCGTGTCGTTGTAATCTATAGATTTTAGAACCGAATTTCTTATATGTTTTGACTCGTTTCAATTTCAGTTCGCATCTTTTAGGTGTTGTTGTCATGATCGATTATTTGTTTTTTGTTTTGTTTTATGAATTATTGCAAATAATATATATTTTTAAATTTTGTATTTAAATAATAATTTGTTAAAAAGTTTGTTTTTTTTTTTTGCTCTTTATATATATATATATATAAAAAAAAAGTTTTTTTTTAATTTTCTTTAATGTAAAATTTTTTTTGTAAAAGTTTTTTTTCTCTTTATATATAAAATAAAAAGTTTAAATTTTAACATCCTTTTTTTCTCATATTAATTCAATTTTTTTTTACGTTAAGGAACATAAAAATTGAATTAATTTCATCAAAAAAAAAAATTTTTTCATTAAAGAAAAAAATTAAAATTAAAAAAATCTATTTTATATATAAAGAGTAAAAAAAACAAAACATTTTTAACAAATTATTTAAATACAAAATTCAAAAAAAAAATATTCTTACAAATGGAGCAAACAAATAAGAAAATGGAAAATTTAAATGAGAAAACTGTACCTCAGTTAAACGAGATTTGTAAACTATTAAAAATTCCACATTTCAGAAATCATAGAACTAAATCAAAAAAAATTGAAGTCATACAGGAATATTTGCGAAATGCTAGAAAGGAAAATGAAATATTGATAGCAACGACGTCGAAAAATACATCGGTTGTGAAAAATGAGAAGAAGAGAAAGATAGTAAAAGGAATCAAAATGCTGACGTCGAAAAAAACCAAAAACGTTTCGATTGTGAAAAATAAGAAGACGACTAAACGAAAAGCCGTTGAAGAACTTCAAGTTTCAAAAGAAAAGAAAAGAAAAACTAAAACGAAAACGAGTGATGCACTTCAGATTCTAGACAAACGAGATATATCGAGTGAAATTCAACAAGCAATCGACGAAGGGAAAGGAGAAGAATATGTAGCATGACTCGTCACAGAACTATTCCAATCGAAGCCCATAGAATGGGAGAGTGCAATTAAAGGCGTTTTTAAAACTTTCAACGTGGTTCCCTTATTCAAGAAAATCGATCCGAAATTGTTCATGGAACGGGTGAAGAAAAAAGTATTGGATTTCTTTCGAGAACACATGAACGTTGGACAAAAAATTAAGATGATACTACATTGCGTGATGAATAAAATCGACGTGAAGTCTGGTGAGAGCATCGTGAAAAATGCATATTTCAGATCTAATGTCGAACCCATATTTCGAGGTTCAGATTTATCAGACGTTTTCGAAAAGATGAAAGACAAGATGTTGACATCTCTCGCGAATTATCAACATGAAGGTAGTAATTGGACGTTTGATGAGGTGTTGAAACTCGAAATTCATATAACTAAAAACGATTCGTTGAAAGGATCTTCCTACATGGAATTACCATATTTCTTAGCTAAAAAACACTCCGTGGTCAATGTGAGAAATAAAGTTGATCAGTGTTTTAAATGGGCAGTCACTTCTGCTTTATACCCTGTCAAAATGAACTCTGATAGAGTTTCTCATTACGAGGAGACTTCTAAAAATCTCGATTGGACTGGAGTGACTTTTCCAACAGAGTTAAAACACATCGTACGTTTCGAGGCTCAAAATCCCACCGTAGCAGTGAACGTCTTGGGATACGACGATGAAAAACGAACGATCTATCCTCTCAGACAGACTTCGTATCTCGAAAGAGAAAAGATGATTATTTTATTATTGATTTCGAATGGTGACAATCGTCATTATTGTTGGGTTAAACATCCGAGCTGATTACTGTCGAGACAAAATAATAAACATAAAGGAAAGATATGTTTATGTTGCAACTGCATGAACGCGTTTCACAGCAAAAAATTGTTAGCGAAACATCAGGAATATTGCAATGAAAATCAAGGTGTTGCCACTGAAATGCCCAAACCCAACACCATCTTGAAGTTCGAAAATTGCAATAGAAGGTTAAAAGTACCATTCGTCGTGTACGCCGATTTCGAATGTTTCACCATGAAAAGGAGTTCTTGCCAACCTAATGCTCTTCAAAGTTAAGTCAAAAGATATCAAAAACACATGCCTTCGGGTTATTACATTTACGTGAAATGCGCTTTCGACTCGCAACATGACATGGGTCCCTTCACCTACACGAAACAGTGTGAAGACGACGACGTGGCTCAAAGGTTCGTGGAAGAGTTAGAATCGAAAATTCAAATGTTATACGACAAATTCAAAACTCCGGCGAAAATGATCATCACACGAGAGCAGCAGGACGAAAATAACAGAGCCACTGAATGTCACATATGCAGACAATCATTCGACGAGAATTTGGAGGAAAATAAGAAGGTTAGAGACCACGATCATTACACGGGTCTGTATCGCGGTTTGGCTCACAGCAAGTGTAATTTAAAATATCGAGACGCCGTTTTCTATCCGGTGATATTTCACAATCTCTCGGGTTACGACAGTCATCTGTTCATGAAAAATCTCGGCACCTCCCACGAAGAATTAAATTGCATCGCGAACAGCAAAGAAAGATACATTTCATTCATGAAATGGAAGCTCATGGAGAAGAAAAGAGTAATCGATGGAGAGATGTTCGAAGAAAAAAGGAAATCCATTTGTAGAAGCATACGTTTCATCGACAGTTTTAAATTCATGTCGACCGCTCTGGAAAAATTAGTCGATAACATGAGCAGGGATAAATTTAAAATCATGAGCGAACATTTCGGAGAATGAGTAGACGTTATTTGAGGAAAGGAGTCTATCCTTACGATTACATGAATGATCTAAAGAGATCTGATGACACCGCACTACCTTTGAAAGAAGACTTTTATTCAAAATTATACAAATCTGACATTTCTGATGAGAATTACGAACACGCCAAAAACGTGTGGAAATCATTCGATATGAAAACCATGAGAGATTATCATGATCTCTATCTGAAGACCGACGTTCTGCTCTTGGCAGACGTGTTCAAAAATTTTCGAGACGTCTCTCGTCGAAATTATGATCTGGATCCCGCTTGGTATTTCACTGCACCCCGTCTGGCATGGGACGCTCTGTTGAAGACCACCGAAGTCCAAATGGAATTATTTTCCGACGTGGACATGTTGCTCATGTTCAAAAGGGCTGTGAGCGGTGGCGTCTCGATGATCTCCCACAGATATTCTGAAGCTAACAATCCCTACATGAAAGAAGGTTTTGATTCAAAATGGTCGAATAAATACATACAGTATTGGGACGCTAATAATCTGTACGGTTGGGCTATGAGTCATCCTTTACCGATTGGAAATTTCGAATGGGTGACGGAACAGGAAGAGATGCAAAAATGGAGAGACTATCCTTGCATTTTAGAAGTCGATTTGAACTATCCGGAAGAATTACACGATCTACACAACGATTATCCGCTGGCTCCTGAATGAATGGAACCGAACGAAGGAGATGAGGAAAAACTCATTCCCAATTTATTTAACAAGCGTAACTACGTCGTCTACAGTGAGAATTTGAAACAATACGTCGATTACGGGATGAAATTAGTCAACATACATCGCATCATTCGATTCGACAAAGAGCCTTGGATGAAAAAATACATCGATCTCAACACGAATCTCAGAATTCGAGCCGAAAACGATTTTGAAAAAGATTTCTTCAAACTCATGAAAAACTGCATGTACGGTAAATCGATGGAAAACATCAAGAAGAGAACCGACGTTCGACTCATCACATCTGAGAAAAAAGCAAAAAAAATTAGTGGTGAAACCCAATTACAAACACCGAACCATATTCGACAAAAATCTAGTTGCTGTTTACATGCAAAAGATGCACCTGAAGTTCGAAAAACTATATTATCTCAGACCGATCATCTTAGATATCAGCAAGCGATTGATGTACGAGTTCACTACGATTACGTCAAACGAAAATTTGTTGATAAAGCCAAACTACTGTTCACCAATACAGACAGTTTAGTTTACAAGATAGAGACAAAAGACATCTACCGATATATATCTCCGGACGTGGCCGCGTGGTTCGACACGAGCAATTATCCCATCGATCACCCGTCCAACATTCAATCAAATGACAACAAGAAGGTGTTGGGTAAATTTAAGGATGAGAGCGGAGGTAAACAAATCCTCGAATTCGTGGGCTTGAGCCCCAAACTGTATACTTATCATCTAGAAGATGAAGAGATCAAGAAGTGTAAAGGGGTTAAAGTGTGTGTGGTGAAGAAAAACATCTCTTTCCAAGAGTATAAAGATTTCTGTTAGGAAGTGGTCCGGTGTATAAGACTATGAAATCGATTCGAAGCGAAAATCACGACTTGTATACCGAAATAGTCAACAAGATTTTGCTAACAGCCGACGATGATAAGAGATTCGTGTTAGATGATAAAATAAGCACTTTGGCATGCGGACATTGAACTTTGGATCTAATTTTAGACGATAGGATTTCAGATATGATTGTGTATGATAGGATTCCAGATATGATTAAGGATGATAGGATTCCAGAAAATCAAGAGGAATTAAACAGATTCAAGATTATGGAAGTCGAGGAATTAGACGGATTCAAGATTATGGAAGTCGATAGAGTTAGTTTAAAAAGAAAAAGAAGAAAAAAAAAAAAATAACATCATTTTAGTGAATTATAATAAAATAAATAAATAAAAAAAAATATATATACGCATTTATGAATAAGAAAATAGAGATATCCGTAGAAGGTGTCATCTTACCTAATGAACCCCTATCCAACATCGATCTGTCGAATGCGGTGAAGGATTTGAAAATCAAAGATTTTCTAGGCGTGTTTTCTAGAGATGCCTTGCCGAAGAGAAGACCTCGACAATCGGAATGCGGAATTTTAAATCTAGATGATTTATCGGGTGAAGGCACTCACTGGGTGGCGTGGTTCAAGAACGGGAAGAAGAATTATTATTTCGACAGCTACGGAATCTCACCGCCGAAAGAAATAAAGAACTATTTCAACAAATCGATGGTTCATTACAACATGGAACGAGTGCAATCACCAGATCAAGTGTTTTGCAGTCACCTGGGTCTTAATGTTCTCAAGAGATGGTCTGAAGGAGATCGGTTTCAAGACATTCTCAATGATTTACATTAGAGAGAGATTTTTTTTTTTATAGCATATAAAGGTAAAAAAAATTATTAAAAAAAATTTAATCGAATAAAAACGAAAAATAAAAATAAATAAAATGATTCATTTTTAATAAACTGCATTTGAAATATATTTTTAAAACAAAAATCTCAAAACAACATGCCAGTCAATAAATTTGGTAGAAGTGATGATGAAAGTCGACCCAAAAAGAACAGGAAGATGCTCGAAGTCTGTGATGATTATGACGTTGCCAACTTTGACGAACGTTACGTTCGCAGATACAAACCTCGAGAGGAACCTTTGAACATGAACAATAAGAAGCTCTACAATCTTCCCGAGCCGATAGATCTTGCAGATGCTGCGACTAAAAAATACGTCGACAGGGGGGAACGCCGATTTTGAACGAATCATGCTAGATAATTACGTGGATAAAACCATGACCAACGATCTCGATCTGAAATCCAAACGTTTGGTGAACGTCACAAATCCCATAGATCCCACCGATGCCGTGACCAAGAAATATGCTGACGACTCTCACGCGCGATTCAGCGAACACCTGAGAAATAGATACGTTCAGAAAACGATGCACTCGGAATTGAACGCCAATTCTAACAAGATAACGAATGTGGCCACTCCCAGGAATCCCAAGGACGTGGCGACCAAGCACTACGTAGATCTGGAACAGACAAAGTGTGACAGACGAGAAATGAAATCGGATCTGAATGCGGGATTCAACAAGATATTGAATCTGTCAAAGGTCGACAAAATGGATGCGGACTCAACCGCGGTCAACAAGGGCTACGTAGATTCTGCCATGATACGATCACAAGAATACGTAGAATCGCAAGTGGGCGATCTCTACCTGAACAAACAATCTGGCAGAACCATGGATGGTGGTATCAACATAAACAGTGAGAATTTATTCGGACTCTATCACGATCCCGAATTCGATTCCAGCACAGTCAGCAGGAAGTACATGGATGACAACTCAGTCTAGAGAAAGGGCGACATCATGGAAGGTAAACTAGACATGGGCGGACACGCGCTCACGAATCTACTGGATCCCGTGAACATGACGGACGCCTGCACCCTGATTTCGGTGGTGGAAAGACTCAAATATGCTGGAAAATTGATCACCGTGTGGGCTGAGGAGGCTGGCACGTTAGAGGAGGGAAAAACCGAGTGGTCTTTCGGAAACGGGGGTAGCGGATTGAAACATGGTCAGGTGGGATATCCCATGCCGTTGGGAGGTGAAATCATTTGAATGGCTCTGGCTTCGTCGGATTTGAATAACAGAGCGGTCGTCAATCTCGTGGTGAATGGAGTAGAGAGCGATAAGAAATACAGCATCGAAAAGACTTAGAATCAACACGCGAATGTTAGCACATTCGGCACGCCTCTCAAAGTGAACGCTGGAGACAGGATTAATTTCGTTACGAAAACAAATAATCCCGAAGCCGCCAGTTCCATGGTGAGTCTACTGATTGAACTAGATCCTTTGAACAAACAGTGAATGCGTGGAAATAATTAATTAAAAAAAAAATGAGTGATTATTAAAAACAAAAAAAAAAGTAATGATATTTAGAAAGATGTTCAATCTCTCTAGATCTCATTACTTTATTTATTTTTTTGTGTGTTTTTTTTGTTTTTAATAATTACTCATTACTTTTTTTTATTTTTGTTTTATTTTTTTTTCACACACTTCTCTCATTGAATGATCGACATCTTATTTCCATCCGATTCGAATTGCAATTCTCTGTCTGACAGGACCAGGGAGAAGGCTTCAGTTTTTCTCGGCACGTTCCTATCGAATTGCATCTTGATCTGAATGTCTAAGACGCTACACTTGAGTCGTTCACTCTGTTTACTGACGTGGAATATGAACATGGGATACATCGACTTGTATTCGCCGGGAGATATGTTAGGGTTGCTCATCAATTGGTCTAGACCGTGATACTTCTTTCTAACATCAGCGGCGTCGCTGTACAGTCTGCAGAAATCATTCTTGTCGGACGACGCATTGTAATCGATTGCTGGATATCTCATGGCATTCAGAAACACTTGCATATTTCTCAAATGGCAGTGATCGAACAGCGACGCATTCTTTTCCTGAGACCCATCCCTATCGGTCTGAAATGCAACCACGATGAAACGCGGTCTCTCGGAAGCGGATTTCACCGTCAATCTCCAATTGAAGTGATTCGTGGAGAGAGGATGCTAGCCGTGTCACAGTGTCTCATTCTAAATCCCACAGGTAATTTACTCTTGGATTCTATGATCTTGTAGAAACGTGCTTTTTCCACGATCGAAGGCTCCACGTGCGGAACGAACCACGATATCTTGTGTAGAGTTATCTTACCCGCATCGGTCGCAGTGAGTCTCACTATTGCGTCGTCGTTTCCTTTTCGAATCAACGTTAGATTGTGATTGAATCCGTACATGATCTTATTGTAATCATCCGCAAATCCGAAGATGTGTTTCAAAGGTATCCTGAACGAAAACGTTCCTTTAGGTCTGGATGTCTTGACGACGTAGTCGAATATCGCGGCGGCGCCGGCGCTAGCAGGGCCGATGGTGTCTTTCACCCACAACTGATTAAGTCCTCTGGATTTCGAAAAATCATCAGGATACGTCAAGAGTCCGAACATCGTGGTGGCCTGACAGGGATGAAACACAGATTCTATCTTTTGTCCGGATAGCATGTATTTTATATTACTGAATAGATGCATGATGCCATTATTGGCTAGAGTAACCGTGTCGTCGTCGGCGTAGTCGCTCCCATCTTCCTTGGTGAGACGTCCCTGCACCACTATGTAACTCTTGCTAGGATGTATGAATAGATCTTGAGTTTCAACGTTGATTCTTATCTCTACCGCATTGTTCAAACTCGTTCCGGTTACCGGTTCGTATTCGTGAACCTCATATTCTTGAATACTTTCATCTTTCACTATGCTTTGTGCAATATTTGTCATTTTTAAAGGGTTTTTTTGTTTATTAATTAGGTTGCTTTTTTTTATCTAAAAATAGTTTTAATTATTTTTATTATTATTTTTCTCTCCTATATATATATGTGTGTAAACAAGAAAATGTTAAAGAGAGTAAATAAAGGAAATTTGTTTTCTTTATCAAAATGTTGTCTTCTGTAATTGTTGTTCATAAAACTTTCCGATGATCTCTTCTCCATCCAAAGCTTCGATTTCGTAAGTCACCGGATCGGTGTGAAATATTTTGATTATCACGAAGATTTCCGAGGTCCTTCGAGGAGTATAACACTTTTCGAAGTGCTTCTTATAAGCGTAGATTCTCACTCGATCACCGACCGCAAATTTCGGCGTTCTAGACTTCTTCCTAATCTTAGATCTTTCAGGATATAGATTCGCGTAGACCTGTTTTTCATTTTGAGGATCGCTAGCTTCCACGGGAGTCATCTTGATCGATCTGTGTCACGTGTTGTTGTAATCTGTAACCAGACCGTTCAGAGCGTATATGTATTTCTTGGTCGAATTCGCCGTGAAGTATCTATGCATCTTTTCCTTCATCTTTCGATTCCAACGTTCCACCACGCTGGCTTTCTCTTCGTTTTCGATCGAGTAGAGGTCGACCAATCGATGAACCTGCTTGTTGTAGAATTCCTTTCCCTTATCCACCCACAATTTACTCGGTTTTCGAGAAGACGAGTCGAACACGCTCTTCAGAACCTCAGCGACGCAAGGTCCCGATTTATTCTTCAAAGCTCTGATCCAACCGTATTTGGAAAACACGTCGATGACCGTCAATAGATATTTGACACCCTCATTCCACCTCGAAAACGATCTCATGTCGACCAAGTCGGCAGACCAAATATCATCCAAACCCTTCACAAACACCCTTCTCTTTCGAAATTTACGCACGATGGGTTTGTGTAACTCCTCGGCCAATTCGCTCGTCAAAAATCGTTTCTTCTTCTTTTCAGATGCGCTTTTTTTATGAACGCCCCATCTGAATCGACGTTTTGCACCGATCAGATTGCCAACCAGCGAACGTTCTATCTTCTCTCTCCTGGTCGGATTCGATATGCCTCTCAATTTTCCCAACATGTTTTTATCGCAGACATCGTTTTGAGTCTTGGTGTCGGGATGTCTGGCGTAGCACAGATCGTGATCATACGCGGCCGCGTCCACCCTATTCACAGGTTTGCTCCAAGATTTAGGAGTCAGATCGGCGTTGAGTCTCTTGTTCAATTTCGTTCCAGGTCCCGTGAAACTGTGACCAGGCAGATGCATCTCGAAAGGTAGATTATTGATCATTTTATTCACGATGCCTTTACCTTTGCTCATGTTCTTTTTTTTGATGAATCGAGTCTTGATAGAAACACACATGTCGCAAATTCCGCGAAGCATCTGTCTATCGTTTTTAGTTCGTACTTCTTGAGAATTACTTGTCTCGGTAACTCTCTTACACTTTACGCAATACATTTTTAAGAGTTATTTAAACTAATTTCGTTTTTATTTTATATATAAATTTAATATTTTGTTTTTTTAAATTCTGTTCTTATTATATATTTTTTTTTTCAATCGCTGCTCTTGAGTTCTATCATCTTACTGAATTCCTCCCTAGCCTCTTTCCTCCCCTTTTCCAGGAGAGAATCCTTCATCTCTTCTTTGATGATCTGACGAGTCTTGATTCTCACGGCTTCTTTCATGGCTTCGTATTTCGTTTTCTCACCCAATATCGTGAAGTATTCTCCATCCGATATCCTACCGTCTTTCAACGCCATCGAGATCATTTCGGATATTGTGTCGATCTTGGAGTCGGCCAAGACGCGAATCTTGTCGTGTTTCCTCGCCTTCAGATATAATTTCCTACTCAAAAAGTTTCCGAGTGTGCTAAACAATCCGATGGCGAGAGCCACTCCTTCTACGGTCAACACGATCGGAATGCCAACCGCGGTCGACAACAATCCGATGCTGGCCGTGTGTAAACCCATGGAAATAGTGATGAGTGTCGTGTCGATCGCGTTGACGAATTTCACGAAACACGAATACTTCTTCTTGAGAGAACGGCGAGAATCTCTCTCACGAGTTAAATATGCTTGGATTCTATTGAGTTGATCGATGCGATACCTCTCTCCTCTTTCTTTTTCTTCTAGCGACGGTGCCATCGGCAAAACGCCGTTCGGCTTCTCATCCTCGTCATCATCTAACGTCGGATACAATTTATTTCTGGTTCTCATTTTTGTGTTTTTTTTTCTTTCTAATATTAGATAAAAAAATTTATGTGTGTATTTATTTTTATTTTCTATTCTCCCTTATTTTTATATCAACGAGAAAACTTAGACGTATGCTTCATTGAACAATAATTTCATGATGCATCCCTTGTCTTCTAAAGTCAGACTTCTACGCGCCAATTTCAGTTCTTCCGAAACTGCGTGCTTGTCTCGATCCTTACAGAAGACTAATCTCTTCCAAAGCGTGATCACATCGTCGAATCTAACGCGTTCGAACGCTGGTTCGAAATACTTGACGACCATATCTTCCCTTTCCATCGTCAGACACGAATGCTTCTCGTGATCGAAGTCTAGATGATCCCGACATCCGACGCATCGTTCTAACAAGATGGGACGTAGTTCTTCGTTCATGCAGATTGCGTATGCTCTCATCAGCATGTTTAAAAGAAACCTCGCTCTAATAGTCTGGGAAGCGCTCATGATTTACGTATTTTTTTTTATTATCTATTCGATTTGATCTATATATTTTTTTAAATAACTATTTTATTTATATTTTTTTTCTCTCCTATATATATCAATCACTTTTTTTATTTCCTCGGGAAACGTGGCAGTGGGTTTGCGGGTTCAGTATCACCTCTTTTCCATGTGCCGTACATAAGTCGATTTCTGATGTAGAATCCGCAAATGGGTTTCCGTGTACGCCTCCATATGTATTCAGTGTTAAAATCGTGTACAGATACGGATGATACAGAATCCGCAAACCACAATTTTGATGCTGATACAGAATCCACAACACGTTTTTCCTCGCGATTTTAACACTGAATCCTATGAGGGAAACCCATTTGCGGATTCTGTATCAGACAGTACACCTTTTTTTCCTTAAAATTTCATACATTTTTTTCACTCTTGAGCGATGTGTATATAGAATCCAGTGATATAGAATCCGCAAGCGGATTCTGTATCACCATAAAAAAACGACAAATCGTGTACCTGTACACGATTTTAACACTAAATCCTATGGAGGTGTACATCGATGTACGTGTACATGTACGAAATCGTGTACAAGTGATACTGAATCCGCATTTATTACCTACTTACGGGATATCATCAAACAGTAGTTTTTTCCCTGGGTGATGGGGGAAAGAGCGTGGAGATTGGGTGGAATTGGGAAGCACAGGGGTAATCAAGGCCTTCGCACCTGTGAACCACGATAAATCGGTGGCCGGCCTCAGTGTCATTATTATTATAGCCCCTTTCCTAACGCAACGACCATATCTAACCCGCGCTTTTCATAGAACGCCCGTCTAATGTTATGAGTTTTTCAATTTTTTTCCCACAACGAGTCTCTAATCGTCCCGCCGCATTGGTTCAATTTTCAAAGCTGCTTCTCGTACAATAATATTGTCACATCATACGAACATACTACGGACGTCTGTGTCAAAATAGTAATAATAAAATAAGAACTAAAACTAAAAAAATTAAAAACGCCTTTTTTTTCTCACACAATAATTTACGACAACGCATTGGATCGAGGATCTTTGTTCCTCTAAGGGGTCATACTCTCTTGTTTGGAAAAAATAATGCAAACGCCAAATTGTATTGTTGATTTGTATTGATAGAAGAAGTTTTCATATTTGAACGAGAGGTTAGGCAAAGGGTAGTTTTGTACTCATTGATAATATGCAAAGGAGCACAGACCAAACCAATTTCTTTTGATTTTCTTTGCTGAGGTTTTTTCATGCTACACAGATCACAGGGAAGTTGAATACACTTCATTGCAAATTTACGCATCCCAATTTATTGAAGCACTTGTGACACATAAACAGGTTGGGTAAACTGTCCAAAGTACTTACGATGAAGTGTTGGTATTTTACTTTTGATGTCTTCTGAAAGTTACCCTGATTACCGCTCCGCCCTCGGTGGTTGTTTCTAGATTTTTCTTGTGGGGCAGGGAGTGGCGTCTGTCAGGGACGACGCGACTTCTTGGGGGTGGGGTGGATGTACAACAAATTTGTCCTGCATGCGATGGCTCAAGTCCCAAACAACAAAACATTCTAACTATATCACCAAGGCATGCCTTCGTGGAAGGCATGCCTTGGTGATGTAGTTGAAATATTAATCAGTGGGGATTGTGGCCCAAAACCTTTTGGTCCATCAGAAGATGGAGAAAACACCCAACGCTTTCTTATTTTTAAATGGATTTCAACAGAGAATAATAGTCAAACGTTGAAACTGTCTGGGGAAAAATTGTAAAAATAGCTTCAGTATTTTAATACATCTCTAGAGGAACGTGCCTGAAGTTTGTGAAATTATCCGTACATTGATGGCACAAATTTGCTACCATTTTGAAATTTCAATGTTTATATGAAATTCTCACACCCTTGTGTTAAATTTACTGACAGCTTTAAGAAATTAATGGCAAATCTCATACAATGAAAGAAAATTGTCAGCCATAAGGGATAGGAGGACAAGTGCTTACCATTCAGTAAAAACCTCCGCTCCCATAACATGAATACAGAAAATGCTACAATGGCGAAACAAACAAGTTTTTGAAATTCATAAATGTAAAATAAACTATTTGAAAGGGTTTATATAAATATATGTGTATGTGTACAAATAAATATGAATATGTATCAGTAAACAAAGACAGAAAAAAAGGAAGAAAGAAAAGAAGAAAAGCTGTTGATGTCCCTTTTGCCTTCTGTGTCTCTCTCGATTTGAATCAATTAATATTCAAAGCCAAAGGCCGCTTGGGCGCTGTTCTGATTAGGATGTGTTAAAATAATAATAATAATAATAATAGTAATAATAGTAATAATAATAAAATAATAATAATAATAATAATAATAATAATAATAATAATAATAATAATAATAATAATCATCATCTCTTGGCCTTCAGTACTGCAGCGAAGGGACGTGTCTCGTTAGGTCCATGCTGGCTCACACAAGAGGTAGGGGAAACGCCGCATCAGCGACTCAGGCCAGAAACAGCGCAACCGTGACTATCATCGTGACTGCACAATCTGTGTACCGAGGCGCTGGCTCAACGTCACCCCGATGACGCATCCATTCCGTGACCCCTCCATGCGTATTCTATATTGAAGTGGATACCTTGAGTCAGCATTGTTTTGCAAATATTACTAAATGGGAAACTCGTTGTCGAACCTCCCAGTTCTACAAATAAATTGTTGCACAAATTTAAAAATCAAAGTGTTAGTTTTGGTTTCTAACGCCGGATCACCGTACAATAGATTATCCACCGAATTCAAAGTAATATTAAGATTTGATAAATTACCAATAAGAGCGTTACGAGCGTTTGAATAAGAGGGGCAAACAAGTGACATGAGTTTTTTGAATTCAGTAAGCGATGAGCAATTTCGTACTGATTAGGATAAATTGTTCCACGTTTCCGTGCAAGACGGAAAGAATGATCGTTTAAAAAGCTCAGTTCGCATGCTGTAAGGCATGAAATCTGACGAATTGCGAAGGTTATAAGACGATGTGTCACAAACCCGTGGTGGTAGAAGTTCATAGAGAAAATTTGGCGCATCGTTGTGTATGCTTTTGTAAAAGATAAACATCTTTTGAACGTGTCTTCTTGTTTCTAGATTATTCCACCCAACTTCCAACAAGAGGCGGTCGCATGATACTGATCGTGTCAGACCCGATACGATTCGTGCCGCCTCGCAGTGTATATCCTCAAGGCGTTTCATTAAAAGTTGCGGAGCACCGCACCAAACAGGACTATCGTACTCTAATATTGGTAGTACGAAAGCGTTATACATCTTTCCAAGGATCTGTCGGTTAAAAATGTGCTTCAATTTTCTCAACTGAGAAAGTCTTTCACAAGCTGTTTTCAGACATCATCAACATGGGCTTCCCAACTTAAGTTGGATTTGATAGATAACCCCAAAAGTTTGTGGACAGCAACAAAATCTAGTGTTTCGCTATTGAAAACAACATTTGGAAATATAGCATCCCTGCTGAGTGTAAATAGTATAACGTTAGTTTTTTTAGCATTAAATGTGACCAACCACGTGTCAGCCCATTTGTTAATTTTTTGGAGTTCGGTGTTCATTTTAGACTGAATTCTTTGAGTATCAGAAGATGATTCTGTCAGACAAGTATCATCAGCGAACAGTCGAACAACAGACTCGATATAGTCAGCTATGTCGTTGATGTACACCAGAAATAAAAAAATGGCCAAGAACGGAACCTTGTGGGACGTCTGCTTCTGTATCTTTATAATCCGATTTGCATCCGTTAATTTTCACCCTTTGCCTTCGGTTTGTAAGATAACTATGAAACAATCGTAGGAGTGGACCAGAAACCCCATACTGCTTTAGTTTAAAAATTAATCCTTTGTGCCATGCCCTCTCAAAAGCCTTGGAAATATCACAGAAAACGCCACAGGTTTGCATGTTTTTGTCTATTGCGTTGCAAAGGTTGTGATAGACTTCTATTAATTGGAATACGGTACTATTGTTCGGAAAAAATCCAGACTGAAATTTATAAAATTTAGACCAATATTCTGCAATACTTTCTCTCTCAGACCTGTGCGTCACACATAAAAGGAATGTGTGGCTGGTTCCAACCTCGAACCAGAGAATGTCGTCGTTGAACGAGAGACGGTTTATTTGCTTGTGATAAATTTTGTCTGAGAAATACACTGCGATGCCACCACCGAACTGGTTCCGGTTGTGAGTGAAAGGAATTGAAAAGTTAGGTAATAAAATATTACTAATATCATACTTATCGTCAAGGTGAGTTTCCGTGAAGCAAAGTATGTCAAAATCGTCAATATCATCAATAAGAAGAGGCAGTTTGTGACGAATACTCCGAATGTTGTAGTTTAGTATTGTTATAGTAAATCATTCGGCAACTGGTGTGTTTGAAGGGCCGGGATTTACTTGGATGTCTCCGCTTCTAACGATTATTAGGTTCATGACGACAGAAATAGAAAATAGAAAAATTGTGAACAAAAACAAGATATTTGCGTACGATGACGCAGTATAGCATCTATTAAAGGCCTTTACTTTGGAGTACATGGAGTTGTAGAATACGCCCACTGACTGCCTATGTTGTGTTATTTCAATTCCCATTGTGATATGAGTGTAAGACACTGTATGGTAGGTTGCTGCAGGACGCGGGCGTCATCTGATCATGTTTAGTTTTGTCCAGAGTTTGTTTCAGACACAGATCCAAATCGGAAAAGCAAAGAGGGACATCAATGAAGAGAAAAAGATAAATAATATCAGCTATACAAACTATTGTACTCAAATCTGAAGAAGCTTTAAGCACATTGAGATCGATTTGGTAGACTTACTTGTTAAGAAACAAAATATACATGTAGTAATCGTGATGCAAGTTCTCGTCTAGTTAATACGTTCCGTACTCCGAGCTGGTTATGATGGTGCAACAACCATTCGTACCACAGCCGCCCATTTGTATGACAGACTGCGTGCTTGACAGATCCAAGTATAAAATCTAGTCTTGTTAGAAACTACACGATTATACCAGCAAGAGCGAATTAAAATGTCCCCATATACCCCCTTCGCGAGGCACCCGAAGACTCCATATTCTCCCATCACTAAGGTACTGAAACATTTATAAAATCGTGTGAGACAGCTTGAAGAGATATGACCATCTCACCGCCCACCCTTGTGACAGCTATCTCACCTCACCCACGTGACCAACCTATATTGGCTTATTAGTATATTTAATAAGCGCATAACTATTCAATCATCGCACGTTCTTCTGTAAACAAACAACATGGTGTCACGTTTTCTGAAATATTATCAGACGAACGTTTGACGAAGAAAATAGAAATAAAAACACGGACCGCAAAACCAAAGGACATTTGACTCTTTTATATGAATTTTTGGATGAACGCCATTATGGGTGGAGTGAGGTGCACGAAATTTTCGTCGAAAGGTTATGCGAATACAATGCAGAATTCATATGACGTCATCGGAATGTGTCAATGTTCTTTTCGCTACAGACCTTTAACCCCTGTCTTGCTGGCGTTGGGATTTAATTTCGTGGTATATACCTGTGGTATATACAGAACTTTTGTGCGCTCTTTCCGATAAACAAATCATTTTTTTAAAGAAATGGACAACAAAATTGTTCGATATAGCTGCACGAGCCAATGAATTACTTTTGATGACGTCAGACTGTTTTGGTGGGGGGAGAAAAATTATCCCTGATGGGGGCGGGTGTGAGATGGGGAAATCTCACCCTCGGAACAAGATATTTGGTCCAGACACTCGTAGGTCGATCATTGTATTCAATTTTGAGTTCTACATAACGATTATCGGAGATTCTCGTTCAATCTTAAGCTTCAAGTAAGGTGCCAATATAATACCCAATTTTCAAAGCTGCTTCTCTTACAACAATATTGTCACATCATATAAACATACTACAGGCGTCTGTGTCAAAATAGTAATAATAAAATAAGAACTAAAGCTAAAAAAAATAAAAAACATCTTTGTTTCACAAACAATAGTTTACGACAACAGGCACAATCGTCTCTGAATTTTTACCTCTTCCTTAAAAAATGCTTGAAAATGTTTCTATCCTTGAAAATTACCATCCCTGACTTTTATCGTCATGAAAATCAATTTTCGATAAAATTATCTCCCTTGAAATTATTAGATGAGCGGGAAAGGACCCATTCACTAACAATTAATTGTTGAGGAAACACCGATGACACCAGTTGAAAATAAAGCAAAGTTTCTTTTCGCCGCTTTTAATAAGCGAAACGAACAGACAGCTCTAGGATCTGCCTGTCGCTTTCGTTTATTAAAAGAAACAAAATAAAACTTGGCTTTTTTATGACAAGCCAATTAGAAGCCACTAATTCAGAGATAATATTAACATTAACCCTTTGAACTCTAGTTGTATCCTCACAAATACTGATAAGTCCCCCACAACTCCTCACAAACAATGAGGAGTCCCTCAAAACTCCTCACAAACAGTGAGGAGTCCCTCACAACTCCTCACAAACAATAAGAAGTCCCTCATAACTCCTCACAAACAGTGAGGAGCCTCTCACAACTCCTCACAAACAATAAGATGTCCCTTACAACTCTTCACAAACAATGAGGAGCCCCTCACAACTCCTCACAAACAATGAGGAGTCCCTCATAACTCCTCACAAACAATGAGGAGTCCCTCATAACTCCTCACAAACAATGAGGAGTCCCTCACAACTCCTCACAAACAATGAGGAGTTCCTCACAAACAGTTAGAGCTCCCTCCCAAATGATTCCTCCCATCCTCAAACAAGAAAATCCGATACTTCAAACATAGTGTATTTTGTTGACTGGGGTGGGGATGAGGTAAACTAACCTCTCTCATTTGATCACAGATTTCATATAGATTCGTAATTTATTGACCAAAAAGTTATCATTTGACTGCAGATTTCATAGCAATTAGTAATTTATTAGCAATCAATTTGATTCGTTTTTGATTTCTGGTTAGTATCGATTATGAAAAAAATGCTGTATATCTCAGATCTCTTTTCATGGTTTTATTTGTAGTGTCTCGTAAGCCTTTCTCGGCAATTTTCGCATTCGCTAACTTTCTAAATCCCAGTGACTATTCGGCAATTATTCAAAACAAACACTAACCAATGCTACTGTAATCCAATAAAAAATCGGTTGTTATTAAGCGGGAACATTAAAAATTATCCGGAATGTGGTCTAATACAAGACGTATTTTATCAACAAAATGCAGGTACACAAGTTGTTCTCATGTATTATCTTGTTTTTATATCGGCATTTGCCACAGAAAGGTCTTAAGTTTTGTACAAAATAGGTGTTTACCTCAAAGATACGCTATAGTTATAGCTGCTGATAGTGACACATAGGGACATGCTTGAAAAATTGTATACGGGAATTAATTGAATTTGACATGCGCTGTAGTGTGGTTCAATAAATCAGATTTCGTTTCTACCTAGTCTGTAATGTGATGCAAAAATTGCTTGACCATAACAATTAATTTCGACTTTGGCTGTACCCTCGATATAGACTAAAAGGCAGTGAGAACGGGCTGAGGGGGCTTAAAAAGGCGGGGAGTCAAATGAAACGTTGCATGTTGGAATTAATTTCGATTTTGTGCTCATTACCTCATAGTGGGCAAAGGGTGGGCCTGAGTGGGATAGTCAGTCCCGTGAGTTGAATTAACATGCTAACCTGAGCATCATAAATCTCTGAGTGGAGTGGACAATGGGTGAAATACGTGAAAATGTATGTCTACCATGATTTCATGGGAACCAGCTTTTATCCATTGGAACACGAAATTAAAACAAATTTATACAGGTTTGTACAAGTAAAAAAAACTGTAAACCAGATGCTTCTACATGAATAAATCTAATATATATATGTCCGATTTGGAGTGATAACAAACTAATTATGATGATTATGCCGTAAAAGTTAACAGAATGTCTGCTGAAAATACCCTATTTCATTACACCCAGACTTCAAGTGAATACTGACGAACTTGCGATGTTTTATAATTAAACGTATACAGTTACTCATTTTTTTTGTCAGTGGGAAAGTGTGATTTACTCAAAGTGTGACAAGTTTACTCGTCACCTGCAACTCGGGATCACAGCTTATTAAAACTGGGTATGTGTTGGGGAAATCAGCGACTGTTTGGGTTTCTAAAAACAACCATCAAATTGCGATTTCGGTACTACAATAAATAAGCCCACGTTTCTAAATAAAACACAGAATTTTTGTAGTTATGCACAACTCCTAGTCCCCACCCAGCTCGAGGTCCTGAATCCACTGCCCCATAGCACACTCGAACCAAATAACATTACTGATACTCGCTTCCGACTCCCGTCGATTCATAAATTATTCGGGTCGCAATGATTTCAGATACCATATTGTCCCTGCCTTCGGTGCGCTGAAACTTTTCAAGGTGGTCTAGGGGGTTACTTTTCCCAAGGCTGCACCTATCTCGCATTTTTGGGGTGGGTAATACAGAGTCACGTATCCCCTTCCCCCGTGGGGTAGTTTTGCGGCTAATCGGCTAACAGGGTTTATACCACTTCTACAGTGGGAGGGGTAGGTAAAGGAGGGTACTGAAGAACAGCTGATTTTCTCCTCAAAACTTGTACGACGGATTCTGCCTGGGTCAGTTATGATAAATTTTGGGATAAAGGTCAAAACGTTTATGATAAAATGGGAGTTATTTATTTATTGGGGTTTTAACGACAATTACGACAGTCAGGGTTACATCGTGTCGGACAGTTGGAGGAAGCCGAAGAGCACCACCGAGCAAGGGCAAGCAACTGTCAGACTCCCCCAACTCCACACAGGTTTAGCATTGGTTGAAGGCAAGTGCACCCTTGACGTGCAGTACGCCTTAGTACACAACGCTACCGCGATCCCACTTGGGCAACTGGAGAATGGTAGTTCTTTCATGTTTTTACTTCCCCCGTTAGATGACATGCTTATTTTTCAGTAAACATCCAAAAATAAATATTTGATATTGGCTGGTAAAAGACAGCCCCGCGGAGTGATTTTTTGTTATTCACTTCATCGATAAACAAATCGCAGGGTTATCGCCTTAATTTTAGCATCTTTCCTTTTTTACTTGAGTTTAACAATTAAAAGCAATTATTGTCGTTACCTTTGAGAAAAATGGTGGCTGGACATTATTTTTACTGGATTTTGTCAATTTTAAATGCAGTGGTGCTTATTTAATACAATTAAACAGATTAAGTCCATTGTTTAACACAATTGGTATTGTTTGCAACAACAGTTTAGCCTCGGGGTGTTTTGAAAACCGACAGACCGCCATGAATAAGTTTCTTTATCGATGCATGCCATATACATGTATAGTAGATTTGTATTTCTCACAAAGTGCTACGCCATTTTGTTTTTCAAGAAATATTTTAAATATGAGTATGCTTAGAGCTGCTGTCTATTCAGATAGATTTCCATGGACAGAGTGCCCCAGAAGTATGAATTCTGGCATGCGTTGAATAGACACATTGCACCTGTTTCTCAACTTTTCTTTAAACTTCAGCAGGACACGTTTTTGTTTGCTAACATTCTATGAACAAATTGCAATAGTAACTCCACAGAAAATGCATAATTCCGTTTCTGATAGCCTGCATTTGAAATAATGTGGAGATTGTAAATAAGATATTGTGTACTTTAGTATTTTATACTACAAACTCCTCAAACAAGTATCCTCTGTGGTTAGGGATAAACGTTTGTATATCAGCTCCATGTCGTTTGATCGTTAGTTTACCCTTTACCCAACGTAACGACCAAAACCGGCCAGCGCTATTCTCAAAAATCGCCAATGAATTTTTATTTTTTTTATCTCAAAAACATAGGTTATGACCCCCCGTTGGAACGAGCTCGTCGTTCCAACGATGGGTCATTACCTATGTTTTTGAGACAAAAAATGAAAAAAATTAATGATTCAAGAATTTTTTTTTGCAAGTGTCGTCTGCTTTCCATGTTAGGTAAATATATAATTCAAACGTCGATTCCATTTTCCAGGGTTTGGGTAGGCAATTTTGCAAACAGTTATCGATAGTATCGAAAAAATCGTCCCAATAATTGGCCACGGCCAATGTTCTGGAAAAAAATTGGAAAAATGACAAAAGTTGAATGGCAATTATCATGTAAAACGCACCGTAGATTATTGAGTTACGACAGGTTAAATGTTAATAGTTTAAGAATACGTTATTGCCCGTGCGTTTTAGTGGTAATTCACACGCTGTTACTTTCGGTAATTTATAATTTTTGACAGCTGTTTATTTATTTTTTTGAGGGGGGGGGGGGGGTATCGACATTTTCGACAACCAGGGTCACCTCGTGTCGGACAGTTTTATGGCTGGAGGAAGCGAAGTCCTGGAAAGAACCACCGAAGAGCGGCGAGCAACTGCCAGACTCACCAGCATACTAACTCTGCACAAGCAAGGTTAGCATTGGTTGAAGTAAGAGAACAATCGACGTGCGGTACGCTTTAGTATACAGCGCCACCTTGCCCCCACGTGAGCAATCGGGATTAAGTAATCTGCCCAAGGACTCAACGCTATTTCCGTTGGTCATTTCTCCAATCACTGAGCCACTGACTCCCTAATGATAGATATTTCGTGGTTTGAATAAAGATTTAGGCGAGTGACGAGGAACACTCCTACAAACACAGTTTAACCCTTTACCCAACACAGACGGTATCAAAATGTATTTTAATTATTTTCTTTCGTCAAAAGGTGTCGAGTAAATTTAAACAAAACTACATCATGTGACTCCTTAATTGGAACGCGTTCGTTACAATGAGAGGGGAAGGGGTCACGTGATATGTTGTGTTGACGTTTTTTTAAACCTATTTTTTTCAACCGCTCAATTTGAATATTACGCGTGGCAGATGAGGTCAATTCTTTAGGTACGGGATTAACGAGGTGCGCAAGAATAACCACTTCTTTCTTTCTGAAAGATTCGTTTTTTATGCATCTCTTGAAATTACCAATACCGGTGGCCAAACTTGGGTTTGATGACAATAATTTCCACCCGTTTTCTGTAAACTTTTATTGAAACTATGCTGCGAATAACACCTACTTTTTCACCAAACGCTTCTCTCGACTTTAGTTGCGCCGGAAGAGTTCAATGAGCAGCGGTTTTGGTTGTTGATTTTTAATCCTTAGAACGCGAGAGGTTACTTTCCCGGCCCAGGAACATGATGCGTCATAATGCCATTAAGGCCTAAAAAAGTTGCTTGTTTCCGCTGACGGATATTCCACAGGTAGGGTAGGTAGGTAGGGATTACATTTTATTTCATTTTATTATTTTATTTTTTATATTTGGTCAGGATTCATTAACTGTCCTCCCACTTTCTTCAAGGACCTAGATTCCAGTTCATTCAACACATGGGGAATAAATAGAAGGTTTCATGTAACTTAACCCTTTACCCAACGAATCGGACGCATCCGCCCACGTAATATGCAAATTCAGCAGTTGAAAAAATATTATTTTTCAAAAAATTTTAACAAAACCATATCATGTGACCCCTCATTGGAACGAGCTCGTCGAGCTCGTTCCAACGAGGGGGTCACATAATATGGTTTTGTTGAAATCTTTTGAAAAATTTGAAAAAATGACTTTTAAAATAATAAATTTTGATATCGTCTGCGTTTGGTAAAAGGTTAAAAACAAATTTATTCTGTCTCAATGAAACATGTTTTATGTTATATTGTTTTTAATAAAAACAAGGTTACATTTGTCATGCCATTTAATTATTGTGTGCAATTAGTCCTTCCCATATGGTTTGGCTACAACAGGCAAAAGCCCATACTACAGTTCTGACTTATTATTGTATCAATTTTATACATCTTACTCAAAGGAGATTTCCACTCTCCCCTGAGATCACCACACTGAACGCAGCGGTCAGCATCACCAAGGGATACCACACAGGCAAACCCATGAATATATTGCACCAAATCCTTTTCCAGAGGCAAGTCTGACACCCTACTTTCCGGGTATGTTTTAGATTTCTGGAGCAATTTGCAGGTGTGTGAAAATTAAAATTTTGTATGCCCAGTAACCCAAAAAGGTTTAAGCAAAATCTTTTTGCTTAACCATTTTTAGTTTGCTCAAAGCCATTTTTTGGAGCAAATTATTCTTCACTGTAAAAGAAAAATGATTAATAAAGATATACATTCTGTCTCAGGGTGAAATTCTCAACCAATAGGGATGGTCCAGTTTCTCATCAATATTTCTTTTGTTTTACTGATTATTTTATGAACAATAAATGATAGGTGGGTTGTAAAAACAACAAAAACACATTTAAATACATATTTAAACATAGTGTGTGAATTAAAAAAAAATTTACGTTTGTTGAAATTTTTTACGTTTGTTGATGATGGCAATAAAATGGATGCGGTAGGCTACTTTTGTGAGAGGTAGGTAGGGTTAGCGGAAACAAACGTCTTTTTTTAGGCCTAACTAGGATGGTTACTTAGTAAATGTGAGCGGTAGGCCAAGCAATATTTTCAACGTGAAGCCCCAAGGCTGCACATTGGAAATATTAATTGATCTACCCCCAAATAATGAATATAGACTCTTCCAACTGTTCCACTGAATTGACATAAGAGATACCAGCAGGGTTCACCAGGGTTTAAAGTGTTACATTTTTTATCCTCTAGTAAACAAGGATGTCGAAAGATCACCCAACCAGTGGCGGACCCCAACCTCTCGCCCTATACACCAACCTGTGCTCTTATTTGCAAGACACGTAAGAATGTGGGGATCCAACGAGTAAACTGGTTATGCGGGGTAAGCTATGTTCCGCGACCCGTGGCTTGCCAAGCCTATAATCCTTAACTGGTAGAGTGCTGAATTATTTTTAGTCATCAAAGTTTGTTCACAAGTCTTTGCCATGTTACAATTTATGGGAGAGTGCCTATAGGCACTCTCCCATAAATTGTAATAAGGAAAATCCATATGGACTAAATAATTTAGATTGAAAGATAATGTGAAGGGCATTCACTTAATTTGAAGCCTTTGAGTTGCAGTACCTACACTCTGGAGTAAAGCCCAAATATGGGCTTCCAGCACTCTACCAGTTAAAACGCAGTAGGCATGATTTTAGTGTTAAGGAAAGTTTGGCAATCATTAATAAGACCCTGCGAAAATAACACGCCGTTTGGAGAGTTGGTAAACTAGTTGATCCGACAGCCCAATGGGGGCTGTAAAATTAAACTATTAACGATCCTCCAGGTGGATACAAAAGCGATTTCTCCATTTTAGTATAAATGATAGTCTTCAAGACTATTTCATTCAGATACATTATGCGGAAAGGGTAAACAATTTGCGCTAATGTCTATCCAACGACAACTGCCTATCAAATCTCCCCATGTGCACTGGACACATTTTCTGTGGTATTTCTGCATGATCGAACTTTGTACGTTTGAATGTACAATCAATGAGAGTTTTTTTCTGACATAAATACAACCACTCACTTTTGAAATGTTGTAATATTTGTTGTAACTTGAGTTGAGTGTTTGTACAATTTGAAAAGCATGTTTAAATTGAGGGTCGACGGTTTTCAAAAGAGAAGTACGTTCAAAAATCCATGTAGCCATGTAGCTATCTTTTCAAGTTTTATTTGATGTCATCCTCCAGCAAGATGACTCAATTCACAGAGCCGTGTAAAGCCTTTAAAACAATACGGAATTCGAAAAAGTCTTGTTATGCCGTTTGGTCAAATAAACTCTTGAACATATTAAATATTTCAAATTGCATCATACGGACAGACACGTGCACTTGAACCAAATTTGATATGCATGGTCCTTATCATATGTCAATTTAAGATTGTTCAAATAAAGTTGCCAGGGAGGGTGTGGGGGAAAATGCTCCAAACTTTAAAAAAAATCTTCTTCTTATGAAGCAGTGGGAACAGTGACTTGATATTTGGTATGAAAATTCCGTTTGAGGTGTAGATACAAGTTTGTTCAAACGAAGTTCTTGGAGCAACATTTGCCTTCGTAATGGCAAGATTTTTGGCCCCACACGAAATGTCTATTTTCTGAACCGATGGTCCTATTTCAACCAATTGTGGATGTGGTATTACTGAGTCATAAGTACTTGATTCATGTAAAAGAAAAATTCCGTCTCCGCGCAGGAACCCCAGGAGCTCAAAATAGAAATATCTTCAAACGCCCATATTTCCCAAACCGCACAGAACAGTGAACTTTTATTAGGTATGAAGCATCCTTAGGACCAGTAGAATGTGGTGGTGAAAAAAATGCCATCGGTTGTGTCAGGGTGTAAAAATGCTGAGTCAGCATATTTGCAAAACTTAAAAAAAAGTCCTCTCCAGAACCACTGATCAGAATCTTTTGATATTTGGTATACAGCATCCATGGAGGGGGGTGGGGGTGGGGGTGGGGGCGGGGTGGCGGGGGGGGGGGGGGAGTCAGATACAAGTGTGTTCAAAGTAAGTTGCTCGGTTCATATTTGGGCTCAATTCAGGAGCCCGAAACGTAACTTATGGCATTATGGGGAATAAGCTTCAAAGACCTGATTCTTCAGAACCATTAGTCAGAATCTTAATATTTGGTATACCTCATTGTTACGAAGGACAGATTCACATTTGTTCAAATCAAGTCCCTCTATTAATATTTGGGCTTCTTGTGGGGGCCCGGATTTTAACTTAGTGCAATAGGGGAAAACATCTTTAAAATCTTCTTTTTCAGATCCACCAGTCAGAATCTTTTGCTATTTGATATACACATGGAAGGGGTGGGGGTGGGGGGGGGGGGGGGGGTCGGGGTTAGATTCAAGTTTGTTCAAATCGAGTCCCTGGGTTCATATCTGGGCTCCGCATTGGAGTCCCCGGATTTGAACTCAGTGCTCAGTGCAATATGAGGACATTTCTTTAAAAATCTTCTTCTTCAAATCCACTTGACAGAATCCTTTGATATTTGGTAAACAACATCTCGGGGAGGGGGTGGGGTGGGGGTGGGGGGGGGGGGGTTGGGAGCTGTTTCAATCGGATCCCAGGATTAATATTTGGGCTCTCTATTGGCGCCCAAAGTTTAACTTAGGGCAATATGAGGAAATTTCTTTAAAAATCTTCATCTTCAGATCCACGAGTCAGAATCCTTTCATATTTGGTATGTGACATCTCTGGGGGTCAGATTCGCGGTTGTTCAAATCGAGCCCCTGGCTTAATATTTGGGCTCTGTATGGGAGCCGAGAGTTAATATTTTGGCTTTATACTGGATCCTAAAATTTAACTTAGTGCAATATGAGGAAGTTTCTTTAAAAATTTTCTTCTTCAGATTCACCAATCAGAATCCTTTTATATTTGGCGTTCAACATCTTTAGGGAGGTCAGATTCAAGTTTGTTCAAATCGATTACCCAGGTTAGTATTTAGGCTCCCTATGCGAGCTGAAATTTTAACTTAGTGCAATTTGAGAGAATTTTTTTAAAAATCATCTTATTCAGTTCCACCTGTCAGAAACCGTTCATATTTGGTATACAACATCTCTAGGTGGGTCCGACTCCAGTGTGTTCAAATCCGATCCCTGGGTTAATATTTGGGCTCTCTATTGGAATCCAAAATATAACTTAGTGCAATATGAGGAGATTTCTTTAAACATCTTCTTCAGATCCACCAGTAAGAATTCTTTCATATTTAGTATAAAACATCTTCTTTGAGCCACTTTGACAGGTGAGCGATTAAGGCCCTTTGGGGCCTCTTGTTATAGTTCCTACATTATTCCTACACCATATACCTATTTCCAACAAGGATGCAAGGGTCTATCGTACCAACGCTTTTCGGAGTACTGCGGCAGCACCAGAAACTATAAGAGAACAAGTGGGCGAGAGTAGTCGGTGTCAGGATAATTTCCTTAATAAGTCGATCAATGGTTGAATACATATCGATGTTCATGCTTCTTCGGGCACGCTATGGTTACATCTGGGGATTGGGCGGGGGTGTGTGGCGGTGGTTCACAGCTATGACAACGTATATTATTAGTTTAAACAATATTTATTTCCAAACAAACAATAAGAAATACAAACAATCAAGCCAGTATTGTGTACATTAGTATGGAAATGGATTCAGCAGGAAGCTAGAAAGCTTATACAAGACTGTCTCCATATGAGAGTATTTCATGTAATGATATCAGCAGTACAAGGAATTTTTATTATTTGCATGGACTAATAAATATAGTTGAGTGCATGAGAAGGGTAGTGGGAATAGAGGGTGCAAAAGGAATTCAGGGGCTTAGTGGTGGAGGCAATAGGGGAGAGATCCAAAGGAATCAGTAGTGACCAGTACTTAGGTGATTGAGTGCTGTACATCGGTATCCGCGAGTATAGAATCAGTGGTGCTGGGTTGATCAGTCGTATATTATTAAAAGCAACGTATCTACGTATGTAGGGGGCGCGTAGCTCATTTGGTAGAGGTGCAGGCTGCAAGCCGAGAGGTCCTCGGTTCGAATCCCATCTGCGGCAACTGCGTTGTGTCCTTGGGCAAGACACTTCACCCACATTGCCCACGTGGGGGCACGGTGACGCTGTGTACCAAAGCGTACTGCACGTCGATGGTGCACCTGTCTTCAACCAATGCTAACCCTGCTTGTGTGGAGTTAGTATGTTGGGGAGCTGACAGCTGCTCGTCGTTGCTCGGTGGTTCTCTCCGGCTTATCCGGCTTCCTCCACCCGTAAAACTGTCGTGGTCATGATTAGCCATTGTGCAGAAATATGTGACCTTAAACACCAATAAATAAATAAATAAATAAATAAATAAATAAATAAATAAATATCTACGTATGCCATTCTGTTTGTGTTCGGATCGGCAGCATGTAGTTCTCTAAAACGCCAGGCCATTTTCGAGATGTTGAATATACGGAGGGATCTCGACCGTTAAGGGAAGCACGCCAGTTTCTAGATCCCCCATAGACAACGTTTTTAAATTTCATTACGCTTGTTCTACAATTTAATATTCCCATTATATTGTGCAGACAACTTTCACGATAAGGTGTGTTTACTTGCATGGGTTCTCTAAAGAAAATATTTTCTTTGACCGCCCGTAAAACATATCATATTGACAATACCTTCTCCCCCTGCTTCCCGGATAAACTGACATATAGTAGATTGGTTAAAAAAATCTTTAACCCTTTATCTGACACAGCTAGTGGGCTGCACTTGCACAAAGTTTCTCAAGTAACTAAATATTGCCTCTTGGGTGCATCAAGGCACCATCTGCAATGCTGTAGCGTTGCAGATGGCGCCTTGATACACACAAGGAAGAATATTTTCATATTTTATCTCAACAAAACTCAGCTTATGAACCTTATTTAACGGGTATCTCTCCCTCGTGGGAACACCGTAAATGGAGCGGTGCTTGTTTATTGAGGGAAACAAATTCTTCTTTACTGGTAAAATAGGACCCGGAACCAACATCCGGGGTGAAAGTTTTCTAAAGTGGAAGCATTGGTATGAACTATTACATAAACTTGACTTTATACGTTTGTTACGGTCATGATATGGGTATATTATTTATTTATTTATTTATTTATTTATTTATTTATTTTATTTATTTATTTATTTATTTATTTATTTATTTATATATTTTTTATTTATTTATTTATTTATTTATTTATTAAGGTTTAACGACACTTTAACAACCAAGGTCATATCATGTCGGTGACAGTTTTACGGATGGAGGAAGCCGGGGTACCCGGAGAGAACCACCGAGCAACGACGAGCAGCTGCTAGCTCCCCAACATCGTAACTCCGCACGGCAGCACAGGCAGGGTTAGATTGGTTGAAACATGCGCACCATCGATGTGCAGTACGCCTTAGTACACGGCGTCATCGTGCCCTCATGTGGACAATCGGGGTTTAGTGCCATGCCCAAGGACACAACGCGGGAATCCGAATCGACCGCTAAGCCGGTCACCCATCCAAGGACTAACCGGGCTCGAAGTTGCTTAACTTCCGTGATCTGACGAGAACCGCAATGCCACCGCGCCCCCACCATAATATAGGTAAAAACAAAAATGCAGAAATGACTTTCTTAAGTAAAAATAAATAAATAAATAAATAATAAAAAAAAAAAAATAAATAAATAAATAAATAAATAAATAAATAAATAAATAAATAAATAAATAAATAAATAAATAAATAAATAACAGACACCTCTATCTCTTTGGACAGCACAACTGAATATCAAATTTTGGCCTTTCGGAGTATAGTTAAAAATGTTAGTCTGTGCGACAACGGGAAATATTTTTCCAGCCTTTTGCTTTGATTGGTCGATGACTTCGAACAACGGCCAGTGTATTTGGTGCATGCTTTCACCGTATTTTTACGGTGTCTTGTGTATTCATTCTCGCCTGAGCTTAGTGCAAGCAGGTTGCATGTTCAAGTTTTTCATAACAAATGCTAAAATGGATTCCTCAATTACGAAATTAGTTGAAGATAAAGTGAAAGAGGTTGTTAAGGAGACACAAAATGAACTATTAAGCAACTTAGATCTGTTGATAAAATCTAGATTTGAACACTTTGGGAAGCAAGTGAGTGACAATCAACGTGAGCTCTCTGAACTTCATTTCGTCCCCTGAGTTCCAATGTGTTCTATGTGCTTACTGGCACATAGAACACATTGGAACTCAGGGGACGATTTGGCACAACTTAAACCTGCTATTATCGATTCCTATAAATTTAAGAAGCAGGGTAATGAAGAACAGTTTAAACACAATGCCAAAGTTTTGCAGACAATACAAGAAGCAAAACTTCATTTGGACAAAACAACTCTGATGCTAAGGAGACAGCGGTAGCTAAAATATCTGAGGGAAAAGAACATATTCAACATCGGCAAAAAATAATAAAATTGGTAGAATCTTCAGACCTTGGGTGGAAGGTGGTTACCGAGTATGAGACGCATCAACTGGTTGACTATTCTGAGAATATTTAAGACTGAGGCTCGTGTGCAGAAGAAAGTGACACAAATCCAGACTTCGAGGAGGGGTCGTCGGTTTAACCCATACCAGACATACAGATCAGCAGCTGCCTCAATTTCTATTTCCTCAAAGAAGCCTGGTTTATGTTTCAATTGTGGTAGGGCTGGGCACTGGAAGGCGGATTTCGGAACATTGAGAGTTGGCGCATCGACGCAAGATATAGGTAAGATAAGTATTAATCTTATTTCTCCCACTGAAAGGGGAGGGGTTGAAGAATTGTGAAAGTAAATCACAAGAAACTGCTCCGCTATCCTACAATACACTAGCGTGCAGCACAGAAACCACGCATACTCAACCTCTCACAGGTCGATGCTGCACGTTGAAAATATTAATTGCTCTACTCCCAAATAATGAATATGGACTCTCCCAATTGCTAACATTGAACCGACATGGAAGATACCACCAGTGTTCAAAGGGTTAATTTTTCTTTTTTGTTTTGTTGTTTAACCCTTTACCCAACGCAGACGATTTCAAAATTCATTATTTTAAATATCATTTTTTAAATTTTTTCAAAAAATATCAACAAAACCATATCATGTGACCCCTCTTTGGAACGAGCTCGACGAGCTCGTTCCAAAGAGGGGTCACATGATATGGTTTTGTTGACATTTTTCGAAAAATAACATTTTTTTAGCTGCTGAATTTGCATATTACGTGGGCGGATGCGGGCGATTCGTTGGGTGAAGGGTTATCAGATCTAAGCACTGAAATATCCCAGAAAGTGGCGGAGAGTGACATCCAGCACGATTCCTTTACTTGAGATTTATCATCAAAAATGGCAGACTACCTTTTGAAATCCAAAGCCGACAGCACAGTACTTAAACTATTTACTTCAATAAGCTGAAACTGTTTTCTCGTCAGATTGCCTGCTCCGCTCTTCCAGCTATTCCTATTCACATATCTTTGTTTTTAACACATTTGTTGGACACTGGATCTTCATCCAATGTTATTACATCGGTTAAATATTCTATAAAATGGTTTCATGACATTCACGGATACAATGACCACACTGAAAACAGTTTTGTTAATAACTTAGTGGAAGTTTCAAAACGGATGAATCACGGGTGGTGAAGAAAGAGCCTATTTCCGTTGATGACATGATACCTTTGTGTGATAAATATTGCTGAATACCGTTTTGTTTCTTATCCCGTCATTTACTTTAAGAGGCTTGGGAATTCTTATACGCAGTTTTAATTCGCATACCGCTCTAAAGGAACTGTTCCAAGCCTTCTGATAATAAATCTAACTGTCTTCAAATTTTTAAGCCGAGCACAATTCGTTTCAGCAGACGACAGGGTTCAAATTAATCACAGTCGATTGGTAACTGTATACAGTTTCTCTGCGGTTTCTCTAGTCTGATCCCAACATGTTTTCCAGCATGATTCAGAGGTTAGGCAGTAGGCATATGCTGGTGCATTTCTTCGGTTCGGTCGGTACATTGATGGCCAATAGAGTCGATAATTGGCGGTGAAGCCAAGATGTTGATCGGTAAGAAGTTCCCAATGAATGTACAAGCGATCCTGTTTTTGACGGGGAGTTACTCAGAAGCGTTTTTAGTTGCGAGAGTTTCGATTGTCCTGAAGACTTGAGTGATAGGTTCGAAGAACTCTCTGAGAAGTGGCGAACAACAAAGGCGTGGGTGGATTGCTTCATTAACTGGTTTTGTCATGATGCTGTGCATGAGGACCGAGAGAGTGGGTGATTGGCCAATCCATTTGGTAGAGGCGAAGCAAATGTTGCCCTATTTCTTTGCATCAGGCCCTAGGATCTATGCTAAGTATGGTTTGTACTACATGAGAGAGATTGCAAGATTACAACCATATGTTCTAGAACACTTCTTGAAAGGGTCCCATGTCATGAGACACATGGACGGTGTATTGAACGGAATGTGGAGTGTTTTGTGTGACGATATTGCCTGTACTCCCAAAGTATTGAGAGGGGTTTACTCCGATGTAAATCGAGAGACCCCCTGATAGCAACACCATGCGTTCAGCAAAATGCGCAATGTACAAAATATAAAAACAGAAACAATTAATAGTCACCAGTCCTTGAATTCTATGTAACATACCAAGGGACGAAGCGTGGTGTCAGAAGTTCAGAAGTTGAAAGAATCCTTAAAAGGCATGCAACGTTGGCGCCTTTTAAAAATTAAACAAGTCACCCATTTTCGACATTTCGCATTCGGTCCATGTGAACACCGCAAAATGCCCCAAACGATATAACGATAGCACCTTAATCTACTGAAGCCTTTCCGGCTGAAACTGTATATGTTCCTACGAACATTCCTTTTCCCACCAAGTTTGATATGAAGGGAAATATATGCTAAAATTGGAAAACAAGTTTACGATTTTGGGATAACTACGAAATTGCAAGCGGTCTTATCAACAAAGATACAACCTTATGCACTGCTACTTGTTTTAACTTGTATCGGGGCCGATACTCTCGGTATTTACAATTGTCTACATTTTGAATCAGAAACTGAAAAAAATGAAATTGATAAAGTTTTGGAGAAATTTTCTGCATTTTGTATTGACAAACAAACAAATGAAACGTATGGACGGTACAGCTTTAATAAGTTCTCACAAGAAATAAATGGAAGCAGTGTTGCTTGTGTGACAGCTATCCACTCACTTGCTAAAACCTGTAAATATGACAGCCTAGAAGACGAGCGAATCCGCGATAGGATTGTTATGGGTGTTTGAGAAATCAGACTAGAAAGAAATTACTCCAAGACAGAAAACTTGATCTGTAAAAGGCAATTGACATTTGTCGGGCCAATGAAAAGTCCACAACACAACTCAAAGAAATAGAGATATGTCCAGTTTATTAAGTCAAAAACACAATACTTCAAACCAGAAACTTGTCATCATAAACATGCAAAGAATAAGGAACAGTCTTCAAGTAAAACTAAATATTCAACACATTCTTTACAAGAATGCACGTATTGTGGCACTCATATGCATAACAGAGACGTTCGTCCAGCATGGGGTAAAGAATGCAACAACCGTGGAAAATTAAATCATTTTTCGAAAAAAATGTCTCGATACTAACAAAAAAGAAGGTAGAGTTATTGCTGATACCAGAAAACGGCAAACAGATATTCGTCGTCAAGTTCATAATATAAATGAAACCTCTTCTAGCGAAGAAGAATTTGTTCTTACAGTGGAAGAAATGAACGCTATTAAGAAACGTATAACTGCTGTTATGACAATTGGTAAAACTAATGTTGAATTCCAACTAGATTGGAGCTCAAGTGTTAATGTGTTGTCTGAAAATTTATACAGAAATTTATTTGAAGATGATAATCTAAAAAAATGAGTTGATGCTAATATGACAGTTGTCATGTAAAACAAAACTGAAACCAGTCCACTTGGTAAAATAAGATTAACCTTTCACCCAATGTAACGGCCAAAACCGGTCAGTGCTATTCACAAAAAGCGCCAATTAATTTTCATTATTTTTTTCATTTTTTTTTGTCTCAAAAACATAGGTTATGGCCCCTCTTTGGAACGAGCGCGTCGCGCTCGTTCCAACGAGGGGTCGTAACCTATGTTTTTGAGATAAAAAATGAAAAAAAATAGTTATTCAAGAATTTTGTTTCCAAGTGTCGTCTGCTTTTCATGTTAGGTAAAGGGTTAACTGTCAGAAATCCAAAAACAAGAAAAAAATAAAATGTTGAATTTGTTTTGGTGCTCAGGTAATACACATCCAATTCTATGATTAAAAGCTATCCAAGCTATGAATTTCATTTCAATAAATGATAAAAAATTCTTATCAAATGAAAGTGTATCAGTATTAGTACAGAACACTGTGGAAAACCCAAATGTTAAATCGGACAATTTTAAGGACATTTGTGAAGGCATTGGTAAACTAGAAGAAAGGCTACATCTGAAAATCGACAAAAGTGTTCAACATGTCAAATTCCGTGCCGAAAGGTACCTGTTGCAATCGAGAAAGACTTGCACAAAGAAGTCATCAGATTAGGTAAACAAGGCATTCTAATGCCGGCGGATACACCTACTGACTGGATATCAGCAATGGTTATTGTAAAAAAAAAAACAAATGGCAATATTCGGCTCTGCATAGATCCCAAATCTTTGAACAAAGCTCTAAAACTCAATCATTACCCAACACCTACAATAGAAGACATCCTCCCAGAAAAAATAATGCCAGAATATTTACAAAGCTTGATGTTAAAGATGTTTTTTGGCACATTGAACTCGGTGAGGATAACAGCTATTTAACTACATTCGCAACACTCTGGGAAAGGTATAGATGGACGAGGCTACCTTTCGACATCTCACCTGCGCCAGAGGAATTTCAAAGACGGCTAAATGCATCTCTTGAGTCACTGGATAGTATTAAGCTAGTGTATGATGACATACTAGTATACGGTTGTGGTGAAAATGACCAACAAGCATTACTTGATCATTGCAAAACACTTCTTAAATTATTTGAGACTTTATACAGGTATACATATTAAAAGACAAAGAAAAACGTTTGAAGGAACGTTGTATTGGATAAAGGTTGAAAATCAAACATCTACAGTACATGGAGAGTGGATTGTAACTAAATCACCCGCGGAGTGGAGTTATCACCGAAACTATAACTTTCAAATTTTATACATATGGATAAAAAACACAAGCAATGTTTCAGCCAATGGACCTCCGGGTTTAACCCGGAGGTCCATTGGTTGAAACTTTGCCTGTGCTTGTTATGTTTAGTAACAAATTTGCAATTATTGCTTGGGTGAAATCTCCACTCTGCGGGTGATTTAATGATAATACACTCTCCACATAATGTAACACCGGAATGCCGTATCATCATCGACAAATGTACCAGATTTGGTGGTTGTAGCTTCAGAGGTTTCTCCCTTGTTTACTGAAGGAAAGAAAAACAAAAAATAGGCTTACGATCGCTAGAAGTCATCCGAACTTCCTTGGATGGCTTAGTAATAATCAAACGTTCAAACTGACTGTGATAACATTGTGAAAAAAGCTAGCTTCTATATTTTTATACTACTCTACAGAAAAATACCCGAAGTTTCTGAAATAATGCGTAAAACGATGATACAACTTCCCTAACATTTTGAAATTGAAATTTATAAATGAAATTCCATACTTAAGTGTTAAATTTACTGACAGCTTTAGAATATTAAGGGGAGCTAACTTCCATGTAAATCTCTTCCAATGACAAGAATTGTCAGCCTTGGATTCGAGATTCGATACGATTCGAGATCATCTGACTGATTCGATTCCTTACAAATGAGATTCGCAGGGCCCTAATTCTTACGGGCGCCAAAGTAACACTCTAAAATCAGTTGGGTTAAAAATCAACCCAAATCAACTAGGTTGAGGGAATATGAACTCATATTGAAATTGCAGAGCGAATTTTATGAAGACATCCAACAAAGCACGCCGATACCGAACCGCTCACGAACTAGAGGAACTTGTCTATCTCCTTTTAAATATTAAGCCGCTCAAAAAAAACATACGCTGTCGGTCGTGTTTAATGAAATAAGACAAAAATAGCCCAAACTTTGAAGTGTCGAGAAAACGTCAATATTTGCGATAAATCGAAAACCCCAAAACAGCTATCTCCTATTTTTTGAGTTGTACAACTTACTAAAATTTCATAAAAATCCCACCTATTTTAATTTTTACTTATAGTTCGAATATAACGGTTGGGAATTTCTTAGGACAGCACCACATTTTTAATTTTTAGATATGTTTCTTTGAGGAGATTGTATTCTCAAAATTTTGAAATGCCAAGTATCAAAATGAGGTTGAAAATAAAAGGTATAGAAAGGTATAGAAAAAACGTAAAACTGGTATCGCTGGCATCAGGTGTATCAAACTGAAATAAAAAAAAATAGCCACAACATCAGATGACAACAAATAGGCGTGGTAGGTTGCCGTGACGGTGTCCCATATTAGATGTGTTTTTTGGCGGACATGATATATCCAAAATATGAGAGAGACTGGGTTAACATATTTCTCAATCCAAATCAACTGGGTTGAGGGAATATGAACCCAATCGGGTTCATATTTCCTCAACCCAGTTGATTTGGGTTGATTTTTAACCCAACTGATTTTAGAGTGAAATTTCAATTTTAATTTTTACTTAGTGTGAAATTTGAACCCCGTAAGTGTTTAGTTAGCGTTTTTTTGCAATTGGGATGATAGAGGATCGTGTGCGGTAAAGAAATTAATATTCGGCAAATAGGTATGAAAAGGTAAGCTATTTGCGTGTTACGAATGCGCTTTCACTCCACAGTTTGTCGTTCGTGACCCGTTGCAACCATAACAGACATGAAAGAGGAGGCACAATGGAACACTCGGCTACGGATAACGCCTCACAAATCCAGGTTAAGTGATATCGCAATTAATCTGAACATACCGGTAAGTTTGCACCATATGCGGCTCATTTGGATCTTGTACTCTCATCGAACCAAGATTAGTGCTCGCGAACATTTTCGCTAAATGTTCCTTTCTCGCAACTGCAGATTGTTAAAACGCGGCGTGAGATTCGCATATGTGTCATTTTTAGGTTTTTATACCTTAATTTGTTTGTACCTGTGCATATTTACAACAAAACATTACTCGGACACTTCTATCGATGAGCCGGATTATGACTTACTGTCTGAAGTCAGGAATGTATCAGGCTTGAAGCTCAACTTTCAGTGTGTGGATTACAGAACTTCTTCTGTATACTTCCGGAAGCGGTTTGACGAGGTGGAAAACATTCTTTGTTTGGTAAGAATTTTCTCACAATTGTTTACTGTCAACTGTGGCTTTACAATGCCGAGGGTGGGCAGTTGAGGTGAAAACGATTGGCTGAATTTGACTTCAGACCTATGCTCCGGTCATAAAATGGACAGAAATATACTGAAACTGAAAATAATAAATAAATAAATAAATATAAATAAATAAATAAATAAATAAATAAATAAATAAATAAATAAATAAATAAATAAATAATTAAATAAATATATGTTATGTTTGCCAGCCTTAGTTATTTTGTTAATTATGACTACGGTACTGTAATTAGAAAAGTAGATATAGAAATTCGACAGGATCGAATTTCGGTATCTATTTTTGTACTGACAGTGACCTTAAACATCAATAAATAAATAAATAAAATAAATATTATGGCTGTCTGATATTATGCTTGGCCAACCTCAGTTCTTTTGTTAATTCATGGCTACAGTACTGTCAATACAAAAGTAGGTATAGAAATCAGACTGTATCGCGACTGAGTTGCGATGCGGTTTAATTTCTCTGTCCTCCTGCCAACTGATCATCAATGTAGAATCCCACCTGTCGAAAAAGATAGCACCTCAGATTATATTTTTGCTTTTTTCTATTCAGACTTGATTTGTAATATTTTTTATGAGATCTCGATCCACTGGTGTGAGCGCGACCTGATGTGGAAAGATACGGTTTGTGTAATGGCAGCAGTATAGTATTTCGATGAGTAATTTTGTTTCGCGATTCACCGTCCACATAATACGGAAATTTTTTTTTATCCCATGCACAGACGACTTGTACATGGAAAACAAGATTCAGATAAATGTTTACTTTTTTTCCCGTGTTTTGGAAATGTACTGAACCACTCTTGTTCTTAACCCTTTACCTAACATGAAAAGCAGACGACACATGTAAAAAAATTTTTTGAATAACTAATTTTTTTCATTTTCTGTCTCAAAAAACATAGGTTATGACCCCTCATTGGAACGAGCTCGACGAGCTCGTTCCAATAAGGGGTCATAACCTATGTTTTTGAGACAAAAAATAAAAAAATAATGAAAATTAATTGGCGATTTTTGAGAATAGCACTGGCCGGTTTTGACCGTTACATTGAGTAAAGGGTTAAATGGTTTAAGATTACTGGACTGGAGCGAGTGGCGCTGGCGAACCACTTGAGCCGTTAGCATTTTCTCAGAAGATCTCGTAACGAGTGTCGAAAAGTTTGAAAGAGAAATAAAGGGGTGGATTTATTCTCGCCAGCTAGCTCCAACTTATTTCTATTGATAATACTTTTAAAAATTGATAAATATTTTCAGTATTTTGTACATCTATACTTCACCAGTTTGTGAACTGAAATGTTCTATCAATATTTTTCTCTTGGTAACTGGTTCAAAACAAAAAATAATCCATTATATGTCTGATCCTACATGTTGTCAATCTTAAATATGGAATTATTTAGAATTTGCATTTTGTAAGTAGTTTTACAGACTACTGATAGAATATGGCTAATGATAGGCTTAGGGAGGACATTTTGTTGAGGATGGGGCTGAACAATTAAACTGACCTGAATTTGTGTTTCAAAATCAAAATGCAGATCCTTACCTCGGATTTGCCCTGGGAACCCACGAAAATGCTCTGCCAACTGCCCTGAAATTAGCCAAAATTAAAAAAAAATACTCACTCCCTTTGTACAATTTGTTCTAAAAAAAAACAATCCCTCGCTATGAAAACTGCTAAATGAGCTGTCCGTTTGGGGATGTGGGTAAGACGGCACCCCCTATCTCATGCACCCATGTAGCTAATACATGTAGGTAGCATTCGATGTAAGTTTTGATGCCGAGAGTGAAAACAAACTAATATTCTTATACAAAACAGAAATACTAGGAAAAATTCTTTATTGGTCATTTAAAAATGCACATCAGTTTTACTAAAATATTATATTAATGCTGTATATGTTTTAAATATCCTAAATTCTAATAATTATTTTTTTATGGAAGTCGTCTCATAAAATTGGCAACATGTTGCATCAGAACACATGCATTTACCGCCCCTCCCATCTTCATGGTCTCACTCCCACCTTACTGAAGACTTTCAGTAATGGGTAGGTGGTAAATTTTTATTTTCCCAGTACAAACTGCAGAAAGCCATTTCAGCATTATTACATTGCCACCCCCTCACCCCCCCCCCCCCAAAAAAAAAAAATATTACCCCAACCCCCACTCAGACTTTAAAAAATCATTGGTTCCACAAATATAAACTACTGAGCAGAATTTAGATGAGTTTTTCTTAAACTAGGCTTATCATTCTTGCACATTATTTTCTTTCCTCAGCTAGTGGGGCTGGGGTGGATGGGGAGCGTGATGGTTCACTTAGTAAGGGTGGAATTGGTGATTGTTAATCAGTGACTACATGTACTACCTGTCAGCTATCTGCAGACACTGTCGGTGTGTCGCCGTCGGTCTTTCCTCTTCGCGGTAACCAGTTTTGACGATTGATTTAGCCCTGCTTCCAGAGAACTACTTCAATTTAACATGATCTCTTCAAAGGAGGTTTGCGTTGGCAAACGTTTGCTGCTTCATTGCTGAAGTGTGAGTAGAATAGGATTACACTGCAGGCCTCATATCCGACTGATTGGCAGTCTGTAACGCTGAGGGTAAAAATGTTACAAAATTCCATTGGAACTGTACCAGTGCCAGGCGACAATATCGAAACCAATTGGACATTTTTGCTCAAAATTAATTAAGTTTTCTTCAGTTTTCAATGATGAAAGCAAAAAAGTGGCGTTTCACTGTTCATTTTCCTGACAGAGATCATATACAGTACGTGGAGAGTAGATTGTAACTAAATCACCCGCGGAGTGGAGTTATCACCCAAGCTATAACTTTCAAATTTTGTACATATCGACAAAAACACAAGCAATGTTTCAGCCAATGGACCTCCGGGTTTAACCCAGAGGTCCATTGGCTGGAACTTTGCTTGTGCTTCTTATGCTTTGCAACAAATTTGCAATTATTGCTTGGGTGGAATCTCCACTCTGCGGGTGATTTAGTGATAATATACTCTCCACGTACTGTATCTTATGATGACTATCGATAGTTCTTAGCATTGTTGTGCATCAAACATGTTGTAATGAGAAATTGAAATACCGACAGATAAGTATAGCTGAAGGCTGTCATTGGTTATTCTCCACTGAACTTTGCAAACTATAAGAACCAGTCAAACAACAGAACCTGAGCACGCGAAGGCTATTTTTTTATCGGATCGCACTAGAGCTGTTTGGTTAAAATTACCACATGCCCCTAAAAAACACGTGATCGCGTGAAATGCAGCTACATGTGCGGACGTGTATTAAACAAATTTCTCCTGTAGGTTTAAACCTGGGAAGGTTTTTATCTACAGTGGGTGTCACGTCACAAAGACGTCACGACGAAAACCTCCCAATATAAAGTAAAACAATAAGCCTCTAAATTTATATTGCAACAGTTGATTGTCAATACAGAAAACGCCAAAAGAGCAATGAGATAAATACGTAGTTTATTTCCGACCGATATTATTTATTTATTTATTTATTGGTGTTTAAGGTCACACACTTATGCACAGTGGCTAATCGTGGCCATGGCAGTTTTACGGGTGGAGGAAGCCACAGTACCCGGAAAGAACCACCGAGCATCGACGAGCAACTGTCAGCTCCTCAACATTCTAACTCTGTTCAAGCTCTGTTCAAGCTCTGCTCAAGCAGGGTTACAGCTGTTGAAGACATGTGCACATTGACGTGCAGTACGCCTTAGTACACGGCGTCATCGTGCCCCCATGTAGACAACCGGGATAAAGTGCCGTGCCCAAGGACACAACGCGGGTCGTCCCGGACGGGGATCGAACTAGGGACCTTTAGCATAGAAGTCCAACAGCCTACCACTGAGCCACCGCGCTCCCACTGACCGATATTATGTATATGGATTAAATAAGCATAGAACACGTGCATACCTTTTGTCACAACATTTCACCCAGATTTTTCAAGTCTTTCCAACATACTTCGAAAACACTGGACGCTTATAGAGAATGATTCAGCCTTTACCAAGACATTTCCCAAGCCTCCAGTCGTGACTTTCAAGCGTCCAAAAAATATTCGCGGCATTCTTGTTCGCGTCAGCTTCAGTCCAGTCTATTCTGAACTTGGTGTCAGTCAAGCCTGTGGAAAAGCCGGTTGTAAAACGTGCACCATGATTCCTACATCTGATTCATTCAGCAGCACCAGTACTGGGGAATCTTTTAGAATTTTTTTGCCACGGCACCTGCTGTCAAGGTGATAGCTAAAAGTTGCGATTTTCTTGTATAAAAGTGCATGTAAATATCTTCGATAATCTTTCTGAATGGGTTAAACAGACCAGCAATAATTTAAGTGCTGCAAACTAAGCATGAAATTTAATGTCCATTATTGAGCATTTGTTGAACGCCACATGAGCGGTCTGGATCAAACATTAAAGGTAGAAAAAGCCAATATTCTCCTATAATCATTATCTGAGTAATTATGGCCAGTTAATATGTAATTGTTGGAAAACAGTGCATCACACATGTTCTGGACACACACCCATATTATGCAGCTAGCCTGTCACAGAATGTCAATAGGTAACAAAATCTGAGTCTTTTAAAGGAACTTAAAAGCGAGTATTAAATTAAGATAGATCTAAGCGGCCAAGTTCAAGAGAAGCGATTAAAATGAGAATTAATGTTATTTCAATGGAAATAAACATCGGGGGTTTCTCGAAAAATTCGTTCCAGCCAATTCCAGTCTGAAGGTGTGTAGGGCTGTAGGTCGTTGCGAGTAGGTGGGGTTGTCCCATGCTATAGGTTAGAGGAGGTGCCGCGTCGGTGCAAAAGTATAGGCACGGTGTGAAGGAGGGGAGCCACAGAGCTCATATTTAGAATAGGAGCATTGATGTAAACGGTATTACCTGCATGTTTTATAAGGCAAGCCATACGTAGGCAGAGTAGGCTTTGCCTGTATGAACATTGTTCTGAGACAAACGTAAGGGAGAATTTAACCCCATTGGTGGCGACTGCTTGTGTGAAAAGCGTCAAGTAAAGTGACAACAAGCTAGTGGACGTGCGACGGCAGTGGTAGAGTGACATCCCGTCACTTGTTGGAGGAAAGGTGTCCCGATAAAGTGACAATACGTTAGTGGCCGTGCGACGGCAGTGAAAGGAGTAAAGTGAAGAATCGAAGTTGAAGAAATACCAGCGAAAAGGAGGAAAAACCAGCGACAACAGAGAAGTGACTCAAAAACTGTGTGGGTGTGGGTAGGGGGTGATTGACGTTTTGTTTTCTTATTCTTTTGGATTCCATGAAAGTCACAAATTATCATATTTATTTTTATATATATGTATAAAAATTGTTGTTTTCAGTGAATCCCTGTTGATTTATGCTTTTCGAGGAAAAGTTATTAACCCCTTAGGGATAAGAACCACCCCAACAAAAGTGAAACGGGCGGGTTCTTTATGGCGAGACATACGTTGACGCTTGGATTCAGGCGACACTCCTTGAGTTTCGACTGAATACGTGGCGTGAATCTATTTCATCCAACAGCGACAAATCCCCGGTTTCCGACACCTGCAAAAGTTCAAATGTGATCTGTCTACTTCAATGTGGAATTTGTCAAATCCAGTATGTTTCACATACGTGTGAATAACCACCGGTTATTCAAAAAAATGAAGCGTGAGTGTGCTATCACACGACACGGCATGTCAACGGGCCACCCTTTTACTTCTTTTCAGGCCTTCATCATTGATACCAAGTCGGACTGGGCAGAAGCTGAGCGCGTCGCCCGGGGAAACATTCTGGATCGAACAGCTATGCACGCATAGACCTCTAGGTCTCAACAGAACTTCAAATTCAAACTATTATTGTATGAAGCATGGACGAATCGTCCTCTCAGTTTCCACGCGATCCACGGTGTTTCCACGCTGTCTAGGTACTCGACAAAGATACGTAACTATCAATCACATCGCAGTACTAATTCCTAAATTTCAAGCAACTTTTTTTATTTTTGAATGACGCTACGATTTCCATCATCTTCAATGTCTTTTGAGCCTATTTACACATTTTTCGCCATTAATCCTACCGCGAATTCTGTTCACTTTTAACTTCTGGTGAACTGCCAAGTGTTTTAGGCAGCGTCAGAACCCACTGTCAATGTTCTGGTAGATGCAAGTTTTACTTAGTCGCTTCCCGACACCAGTAACATTGAATTACAAGCCTTTAGTGGCACTATCCATTGCGGGGACAGTCCCAGCACATCCCCACGTCGTTTCGCGCGAGCTAGAAAATCACCAAACTCTAAAATTTCCTCCTAGAGAGCAACTTGGTGAATTTTTAAGGCGACCGACTGCAATTTTTTTTAAACCATCCAGTTATCATACTTTCATGTAATACATGTAAGTATCTTGAGATTTCTAAAATTCCATTTCCTTTTAATTTTCGAAAGGTATATTAAAATCGGGTTTTACCGAGAGTTAGGATTTTCTATAATACTTTTCATAATTTGTCTAACAATATTTATTAACCTTTTGCTTTCCCACGGTTTCTTTTCTTTTCGGGTTGTATTACACACCCGTTCAGTCAGAACTTGGCTTATTCGAACTTTTATCGCCACATTTCATTTCTTTCGTCATCTGTGTGTATGTTTTCTTGTTGTGTCTGTACCCTGAAGAAAGTCTTCATCAGACCGAAAGTTAGGTGAAAATTGTTTTTTTTCCTGTGTTGTTTGAGCTTTATTTAGACGAATTTCTTTCGCTTCAGGCTCTTGCATCTCTCAGATCCAGCACACTTAAAACAGATTTGTTTTATCAGAATATAGACCTTTTTTTCTTTTTTGGGGGGAATAAATATATAGTATATATATTGGTCTATTGTCCCAGGTTTTAAACAATGGAATCTCAATTTATGGAAGAGCTGTAAAGATGCAACTGCTTGAATTTAATTTTATATCGCCCATATCAAGCAGGAATTCCACCAGACATTGTGCTGGCTCCGAGCCACTGAACTGAAAACTATAACGTTCTTGGGAAGCTGGTCCGATGGTGTAGATCCCGGGTCTACGGCACCCAATCCCCTAGTCATAACTGCTCTGCGACCATACCAACTGAGCTGTGTGGTGTTGTTTATTTACTAACAGTAACAAAAGGAAACTTTGCTTTTTGTGGCAAGCTAATTGGAGGCAACTAAGTAACTGTCCACGTTGGATCTTTGTTTTAGCTTATGTGCTTTTACCGGAATCTGCAAGTTTTTATTGTTTCCAGGAAAAAAAATAGAAAATCTTTTGTCCTAGACTTTTATACTAATGACAAGAATAGTGTCTGTGCTACAGGACGTGGAGAGTGTATTATCACTAAATCACCCACAGAGTGGAAATTCCACCCAAGCAATAATTGCAGATTTGTTGCAAAGCATTACAAGCACAAGCAAAGTTCCAGCCAATGGACCTCCGGGTTATACCCGGAGGTCCATTTGCTGAAACATTGCTTGTGTTTTTTGTCCACATGTACAGAATTTGAAAGTGATACTTTGGGTGATATCTCCACTCCCCGGTTGATTTAGTTACAATCCACCCCTACGTACTGTATATGTCATGATGCATACAACGTTGATATAATGAACAGAAGAAAGGTTGCAGGACATCAACAGAAGCTGAAAGATCCGTTTTCTTATTTTTAAATGTGTTTAAACAGACTAATAGTCAAACGTTCAAACTGATTGGGAAAAACATGTAGAAAGCCAGATGCTGTATTTTTATACCAGTCTACCAGAAAATGCCTGGGCGATGTGAAATGATGCTTACATCGATAATACAACGTCACTAACATTTCGAAATTTCAATTTTTATATAAAATCCCCATACCCTTAGAGTTAAATTTACTGACAACTTTAGAAAATTAATGGAGCTAACGTTCCTGTAAATCTCTTCCAATGATGAACATTTTCAACCGAATTTGGGAAGGGTTAAAAATTTGTAGTAGTCATGGCCAAATACTTGCAAACACCTTTTGAAATTTAGCCGCCCTATTTTGCAACTTATGATCGTCTGTACCAGATACTGTCATTCCCTCTGTCTGTAAAACAGCAAAAATAGTTGTTTCACACCATGATGAAGTTATCGGGCGCCATTTAACAATGAAATCACTAAAATCTGTGACGTAACAGCCAAACGACTGTTACCAGAAGGACACGATCGTCTGGATCCCGCCAATAAATTCCGTATAATATTGGCAGAGCACGGATCAGGAACTTACAAGAGTGCAACAGGCCACCAACCCAGTGGCGACCGGAGGCCCTTGTGGGGCCCCTGGCCATGATTATGATGGGGTATTCGGACACAGGACGCACCGGGCCGACCATGGTTCGACCCGGTGTGAGAAAATTTTGAAAATTATGGATGAAAAACGCCAAATCCTTCACTCTAGAATTCAGTTGTCTATTATCCCTTTACCCAACGAATCGGCAGCATCCGCCCGCGTAATACGCAAATTCAGCAGTTGAAAAAATATTATTTTTCAAAAAAGTTCAACAAAACCATATCATGTGACTCCTCGTTGGAACGAGCTCATCGAGCTCGTTCCAACGAGGGGACACATGATATGGTTTTGTTGAAATTTTTTGAAAAATTTGAAAAAATGATATTTAAAATAATAAATTTTGATATCGTCTGCGTTTGGTAAAGGCTTAAATGAAGAATCCCACATTTCACTTGCAATATCGATATATGCAAATTCAGCAGTTGAAAAAATATTATTTTTCAAACAATTTCAAAAAACCATATCATGTGACCCCTCGTTGGAACGAGCTCGTCAAGCACGGTCACTAGCTTATTGTCACTTTACTTGACGCTTTTCACACAAACAGTCTCCACCAATGGGGTTAAACTCTCCCTTACGTTTGTCTCAGAATAAGTTTCATACAGGCAAAGCCTACCTTGCCTACGTATGGCTTTCCTCCTAAAGTAGGTAATGCCGTTTACCTAAATGCAAATAGCTCCATGAGTTCGTACTTCGTGTTTCTGATCCTATTCTCATATATGGCCACCGACTTGGCCCGGGACTGCTCCTATTCTAAATATGAGCTATGTGGCTCCCCTACATCACAACGTGCCTAAACTTTCGCACAGATGCGGCACCTCCTTTAACCTATAGCATGGGACATCCCCGTCTACTCGCAACGACCCACAGTCTTACACACCTTCAGACTGGAATGAATTTTTCGAGAAACCCCACAATTTTTTTTTCCATAGCCAGAACATTAATTTTCAGTTTAATCGTTTCTCTTGAACTTGGCCGCTTAGATCTATCTTGATTTAATACTCGCTTTAAAGTTTTTTTGAAAGACTCGAATTTCGATATTTCCTGACATCCGTGACAGGTTATATGCGTAATATGGGTGTGTATCCAGAACATGCGCGATGTACTATTTTCCAACAATTACCCACCAATTGGCCATAATAACACATAATGACAGTTGGAGAACACTGGTCTCTCTCGCTATTTCAATCTTTATCAGATAGCCCATGTGGCGTTCGACAAATGCGCAATAATTAACATTAACTTCACGCTTAATTTAGCAGCGCTTGAATTATTTCTGGTCTGTTTAAACGACAAATCGGTTTTCGGGGTCCTTCATATACCAATATTTATGCTCTACATTTAGCCCGAACGAGAAAAATCATCAAAGATATATATACACTTATAAAAAAGAAAATCGAAAATCCGAACTGGCAAAGCTTGGCCATAAATTTATGAAAAAACGCACTACTTTAGGTGTATTCGCTCAGCTGATATAGGAAGAGATGCACCGAACACAGGATAGTGTTGTTCCGCAATCCCTTTAACCCTTTACAGAACGTAACGACCAAACCCGCCAGTACTATTCACAAAACTCATCATTCAATATTCATTACGTTTTTCATTTCATGTCTAAAAACGTAGTCTATGACCCCTCTTTGGAACGAGCTCGGTGAGTGTGCTCCAATGAGGGGACATAAGCTGTGTTTTTAACGCAAAGAATTAAAAAGTAGTCATTCAAGAATTTTGTTTGCAAGTGTCGTCTGTCTTTCGTGTTAGGTAAAGGGTTAAGATGGGTTGGTAAACGTGTCGCCACTAGGTCCTGATTACATGTGATTTTTGTTGAATTTCAAAACCTTCATAAAACAAAAATGTTGTCATCGGCGACTTTTCTGATGACCGTTGAACGGGTATTGACGTTTTAAATAAATCAAAATAAGCTGAGGTCAGGGCACGTGCTTTCACAAACAAGAAGGCAGCTGTTAACCCTTCACCCAACGCAGACGACATCAAAATTTATTATTTTAAATATCATTTTTTTATTTTTTTCAAAAAATTTCAACAAAACCATATCATGTGACCCCTCGTTGGAACGAGCTCGTCAAGCACGGTCACTAGCTTATTGTCACTTTACTTGACGCTTTTCACACAAGCAGCCTCCACCAATGGAGCTCGTTCCAACGAGGGGTCACATGATATGGTTTTGTTGAAATTGTTTTGAAAAATACTATTTTTTCAACTGCTGAATTTGCATATTACGAGGGCGGATGCGGCCGATTCGTTGGGTAAATGGTTAAAGTACCATACAGAAATGAATAGAGGGAGTTTATATCCCAACACAGTAATGGTAAAGGAAGGGGCGAGGGGTTTGGAGTGTCCTTTGTCCCTCCCAGTTCCAACAAACCACTGAGGGGCGCAATTGCCAATAAGTTGCGGAGACTATACCTTCCGACGTTAGTAAGGAGACCATACCATTACATGTTATGCAAGGATACTATACCCTTACGTACTATTGAAGGAAACTAATCTCCCCTTAAATACAGTAGTTTGATCGCAAAAGCAGCTTTCTCGATCAAATTGAGATTTGGTCGCGACACACGAAATTTTATGAATAAAATATTGCAAAAGTGAGAGAATTAAGAAAAAACAAACGAATATTACATCGGAGATTCAGTATTCAGTTATTAAACACCCATTTCAGTTTGTCATATAAAAGAGGTGAAAGAAGCTGCAATTTCCTTCTAGAGCTAAATGACGACTTCACTATCACAAATAAATTGAACCACAACTGAAGGATTTCTTCATTAGTATTACTGAGGAACATCATTTAATTTTTCATACCCTCTCTACATTCTGTATTTCTTTAGCCACGCAGTCCTTGTAAAATATAGAGATTAACCTTTTACCTTCCACAACTAGAAAACCACTTACACAGATATTGTATTAAATAATTAAATAATTTAATTATCTGCCTTAAAACATAGCTTCTGGTCCCTCACTGGAGCGAGCGTGTTCTAATGAACGGTTTTAAGCTGTGCAAAGGAGACGTAAAAACCCTAAATATTAAAGTTTGAGTACGATTTTTATGAATAGCGCTGGCCCCATATTTTCGTCGTGTTATGGAAAGGGTTAACATACATAATATTGTACAAGCAGACAGAGTGCTGATTATTAACCATATCGGGGAGCGTGGTGGCTCAGTGGTTGACTGTTGGACTTACATGCTACAGGTCCTGAGTTCGAGCCCCGTCCGGGACGACCGCGTTGTGTCCTTGGGCAAGGCACTTTATCCCGGTTGCCTACAAGGGGGCACGATGACGCCGTGTACTAAGGCGTACTGTACGTCGATGGTACACATGTCTTCAACCGCTGTAACCCTGTCTGAGCGGAGCTTGAACAGAGTTAGAATGTTGAGGAGCTTAGAGTTGCTCGTCGATGCTCGGTGGTTCTCTCCGTGTACTCCGACTTCCTCCATCCGTACAACTGTCACGGTCACGATTAGCCATTGTGCATAAGTATGCGAGCTAAAACAACAATAAATAATAAATAATTAACCATATCACTCATTATGTAATTTGTTCGTAGGTTTTCTGGTTCTGTTAAGTGGAGAAAGTGCGAATAGGTTTAACCAATCCGCACTTATGACGAAATATGCAAATTGTTGAGAAGCAATTCTTTCCCATAATGTTGTTAGAGTTTAATCAATTCAATTTTGTCTGACAGAGCTCAATGAGCTCTGTCAAACAAGATCGAATTGATTAAATTTCCAAACGCATTATGGGAAAAAGTTGTCTTTTCAAATTTCGGTATTTTGACATCATTATGCAGGGGGCTAGTAATCATACAAGGCTACTGGGTTATCAAGTGAGGTATTTCTTAGAGGGATGTAGCACACGGAGGTTTAGGAAACTAAATATATACATAAAGAAAAAGTTAAGCACCCCCTATGATTTGGCTGTCGGGAAATAAACACACGCTATTAGAGAAATTCCGAAATGGTATAACGGCGGTAAAATAGACAGATATCACAGAACAGTCATTTGCTAATACAGGAACACCAGGACGAATTCGCTTAAACATTATTTCCCGTATAGCATGACGAACAGATGGGGTGATTTTAACGAAAAGCAATACGACATGTAACTATGGGTCTGGATAGTTTATTAAACGCCAACAGATCACGATGTTTGTGACAGAGCGCATGTGGAGTGTCTACAAGCACGTAAGAGTCAGTAACGCGTGCTTCCTCCATGTGTCCGGATAACAGCCTCACCTTTCGCCTCATACACCTAACAAGGCCTTGAAACTGAAACATGGGTAACAGCTGCCATTCCTCATGTAAAGCTGCTTCCAATTCCCTAGGTTATGTACAGGAGGGTCCCGTGTCTGTATATTACGACCTAAGATGTCCCAAATATGCTCCAGATGGTTCAAATCTGGACTCATAGCTGGCCATATATCCTAGTCACAGCATTGTTATGGAGAAAGACTGACACAGCACGGAAACGATGAGGTCTGGCGTTGTCATCCATAAACTCTGGTCCAGTAGCAAGAGGGTGATTGTCAAAATGTGGAACGAATATAGGATTCAGCACTTCCCGGGTGTAGCAATCACCTGTCAGTTTGCCCTGTATGGTTACCTGGTCCATCTTACAGTCGTACGAGAAGCATCCCACACCATCACTGATCCACCACCGTAAGGAACCATGGGAAGGCTGTTTCTAGGGGTATAAGCTGAATGTCTACGCCTTCAGACTCTCACTCGTCCATCCTTGACATGAAGCAGGAACCGGCTTTCATCGGATCAGTGGACTCTCCTCCATGACCTCACATTCCATGCCCTTCTTGCTAAACATCAGACCAATCGCCTTCTTGTATGGTCATTTGTCAACAGAGGACATCTGATGACCCTTCTTGATGTAAATCCAGCTGCCTTCAACCGATTCTTTAGCGTTTTTGGTGGTCACACGGCGATGTGGTAGCCATTGACGCTTCAGGACTGTGCTTGATGCAAATGGGAAACGTCTTACCAGCCGTTTCAGTGATCTGTCTTCTAGTTGTGAAGTTGGGAGGGCGTCATTAACCCTTTACCCAACCTAACGGCCAAAACCGGCCAGCGCTATTCTCAAAAATCGACAATTAATTTTCATTATATTTTCATTTTTTGTCTCAAAATCATAGGTTATGACCCCTCATTGGAACGAGCTCGTCGACGCAGCGTGCATCTGAATCAAGGGGTATTAGGTGCGACTGGCGACACATCTAATACAATTAGACAAGATTCGTCCAAATTGCGCTCGTCTGAACTGGGGGTAACAGTGGCGAGCTCTGTGAACCTGTGACCAAGAAGAACAATAAACTGTGCATGAAAAGAAAACAAATAAAAACAACTTGAAGCCTCGTTGTTTCAGTGGTTCAACATGCGTATTTGGACACATCAAACAAATTTGCAAGATCAGCTGAGAGAGATGCGGTTGAATTCTATATTTTCTTCAGAACAACAAAGGTATTTGTGCTTGAGGCTTTTCCGCGAAATTACCGGGAAACAACACATTCCACCAGATTTCACCAAACGCTGATTTGTCTTTCAACCGGGTCCATTTTAAATTGACCCCGGCAACCGTGAACATTGCGCATTGTTATCATCATCCCTTACAACTGGATTTAAAATTATTAAATTTATTTTAAGATGGAAAAATGTTTCTATTGTGTAAATAACGCACACGTCTGATTGCACACGTATGGCGACCAAGGTGAAACCCTACCTTCTTTTTAATTCAAAGGTTAACCCTTTGAAGACCAGAGGCCGCTTTACCGGCCCAGGGACATGGTACGTCATACTTTCATTAAATAGGATGCCTGCTAAGTTAAGGGTGGGGTATACCAATCAATATTTTCAACATGCAGCCCTAAGGCTGCACGCTGAAAATATTGATTGGTCTACCCCCAAATAATGAATATGGACTCTTCTAATTGTTGCATATGAACTGACATGGAAGATACCACCAGGGTTCAAAGGGTTAAGAATGTGTGGAATGATCTCTCTCACTGTCAATAAAGATATTCTCACTTACTTACACACTGTTATTATGTTCTTCTTTTGTCAAAGTAACATCAAAGACCAGTTGATTTACGGTTTTTGACAGATACAACATCAAGAGATTTTTAACATATACTTTTTAATGTTTAATAATCGTGAAATGAACACTCAACAAAAACCCTGTGTTTTTTAAAAAACAATTCACGAATGCTTGACGAAACAGACAGTGAATTTGAAAGAGTTTAATGTGTAAAGCGGAAGTCTAGAAAATAACCGCTGTGTATTTGTGAAACGAAAGCCGCCCTGAGCAGTCCGGTAATCCCAGAATATTATTCACCCGAATTTCGCTTTGCAGATCCGAATTAAAGAAGGATTTGTTTCGGTCTTTTTCATTTCCTAACTTTAACAAGTATAGGGGAGAAAACTGTGTGCAATAACATTTACCACACAACATAAACATTGGGCAAGGTAAATTAGGGAAGCGACTGACAGCGGGTTCATGACAACCGATATTTCAAAATCTGTTTTACATCACGTGACCATACAAGAGCCCGAAATGAAATAGGGTTTTACTATTTTTGAAGGCGTACGGTGACTCAGTGGTCACGGGATTGAACTTCAAATCGAAAGGTCACGGTTCGATCCCCGCCAGGGGTAACTGGGTTCCGTCTTTAGGCAAGGCACTTAATTTCGATTGCCTAGGTGGGGCGCGCTGGCGCTGTGTACTAAGGCGTACTACACGTCGATGGTGTACTTGTCTTCAATCAATGATAACCCTGCTTGTGTGGAGTTGTACGCTGTGGAGTCTGGCTGTTGCTCGCCGTTGCTAGGTGATTCTCTCCGGGTACTTTCTCCATCCGTATAACTGTCCGACACGAGGTGACCCTGTCTGTCGAAGTAAATAAATAAATAAATAAATAAGTATTTTTGAGAATTCCTTCAAATGGACTATGAAAATCCCTAGAAGGAAGAGCTATTAGTACTCCACAGAAACAACCTTGAAAATGCCATACCATAATATGACTTGTAACCAGTTGTTATTCCCCCCGCCCCCTTAATTTTTGTGGAAATAACAGTTACTGCTTAACCCTTTACCTAACCTGAAAAGCAGACGACACTTGCAAAAATAATTGTTGAATAACTATTTTTTTCATTTTTTGTCTCAAAAACATAGGTTATGACCCCTCGTTGGATCGAGCTCGACGAGCTCGTTCCAACGAGGGGTCATAACCTATGTTTTTGAGACAAAAAATGAAAAAATAATGAAAATTAATTGGCGATTTTTGAGAATAGCGCTGGCCGGTTTTGGCCGTTACGTTAGGTAAAGGGTTAAGCATTTACGAAAACGAAGAAAAGACGACATTTGCAACACAATTTCTAGAATAACTAAATAGTTTTTAATTTTTTGCCTTAAAAACAGAGCTTATGACCACTTATTGGTTCATAATCAATGATATTGAGGTAAACATTTTAAAATTGAACGTCAGTTTTTTTAAATCGTTGGTTGGTTATGGGCGTTACTTCAAGCAAAAGGTAGAAAATTAGAGGAGTACTCGAGAACTCGTGTTCAAATGGGCAAACTGCAGTTTTCAGAACGAACCAATTTAAATTTTCCAGTTTCTGCTTTTCCAAAAAGGGGTCAGTCCATCTGCAAACGGAGTAGGTTTGAAAGCAGATGAAACCGGCAAAACGTTTGAAATAATAATAAACATAATAATAATAAAAGAAGGATTTCGATCAACCAGAGTACACTAGAAAAGAATCGAACATACATCAGATCATGTGATTAGGTCAACAACACTACCAGCGTTCTCCCTTTAAATTGATTACACCATCGGAACAGCTCAGCTATATAACACTATGCGCGTTCGATATCAGCCAAGTACTATCCAGGAATTGTATATATCGGCCTCAACCAAACAAAATGTACGATGGAAAACCATAACATCACGTATCGCACATGCGCAAGAACACAAAGTATCATAATGGAAATGATTCCATTACTGTGTCGCTCATGCGCACGGCCAATGCAGCTTCTGGGAAACTAATCATGCACCGCGGATTTGCGTCACTTCTTGCTCACCAATCTGCTCCATCCTACAGGACCGTATCAAAACATGATATACTACTTGATCTTAGTGCAAACGGTAGGATTTATCGTTTATTGAGTTTTTTCTTATATGACTATTTGTGGATCAAATAGCAGATGTGCACGTGAGAGTGTAATTAGAAGCGTTTCTGTGGGTTATGTAAGGCACCCTCCTCTTTATGTCAGGAATACGCAACACAAATTATTTATTATATTGTTTCACTTGTGCCGAAACACTGCAAGCCTCAAACCTTTAGATACAGCAGTGTAAATGAAACCCTTCCATTTTAACCTTTTACCTAACATGAAAATAGACGACACTTGCAAAAACAAATCTTGAATAACTAATTTTTTTCATTTTTTGTCTCAAAAACATAGGTTATGACCCCTCATTGGAACGAGCTCGTTCCAAAGAGAGGTCATAACCCATGTTTTGAGCCTATGAACCCTCATTGGAAAGAGCTCATTGTACACGTTCCAATGAGTGGTCATAAGATATGTTTTTGACGAAAAATCTGAAAACAATTAGTTATTCAAGAATTTTTTTACAAGTGTGTTTGACTTTTGTGTTTGGTAAAAGTTTAACCCTTTACCCAACGCAGACGATATCAAAATTTATTATTTCAAATATCATTTTTTAAAATTTTTCAAAAAATTTCAACAAAACCATATCATGTGACCCCTCGTTGGAACGAGCTCGACGAGCTCGTTCCAACGAGGGGTCACATGATATGGTTTTGTTGAAATTTTTTGAAAAATAATATTTTTTCAACTGCTGAATTTGCATATTACGCGGGCGGATGCGGGCGATTCGTTGGGTAAAGGGTTAATGTTTGAATACGTGAATGGTGTTTAGCTGTGACTGAAGTCACAACGTAACGGCTTTCACGGCATCGAACATTATCGATGGGTTAAGTTACTGCGGTGATTGATTTGACGCAATCTTGAGGTGGACCGTGGGGTGGTAGATTGAATTGGATCGTTTTTTTCACTGACTTTCCGGCAATCTACTTGTATAGAGATCAGTTTCCCAGAACATCTGCTTCAACATCAAAGCAAAGAAAACGTCCTGTGGACAAAAGTCACATTGCATTGACAGTCGTACCTTGTCAAGACTTGCTGCTGCTACAAGCAGACAAGTCTTCACTAGAAATCATTATTCAGCCACTGGACTCACTGGTTGAGGTGCACAAGAAGTTGGCCAGTGCCCTAATTGAATAGGGTAACCGAGATTAAGTGTGTTTTTCTATTAGATTTAAAAGGGGGAAAATAGATTTTAGAGTCCGTTAGGGGGGCGCGGTGGCGTTGCGTTAACCGGTTCTCATCAGATCACCGAAGTTAAGCAACGTCGAGCGCGATTAATCATTGGATGGACGGTTGCCCGTCTGAGCGATCAATTCGGACTCCCGCGTTGTGTCATTGGGCAAGACACTTAACCCCGATTACCCAATGGGGCGGAATGACGCCGTGTACTAAGTCGTACTGCACGTCGATGGTACGCCTGTCTTCAACCAAACTAACCCTGTCTGTGCTGCAGTGCGGAGTTACGATGTTGGGCAGCTGGCAGCTTCACGTCGTTGCTCGGTGGTTCTCTCCGGATACTCCGGCTCCCGCCCCCCACCCCCCCCCCCCCCCGTAAAACTGTCACGGTCATGATTAGCCATTGTGCATAAGTATATGACCTTAAACGCCAATAAATAAATAAATAAATAAATAAATAAATAAATAAATAAATAAATAAATAAATAAATAAATAAATAAATAAATAAATAAGAATCCGTTAGTTAATCGAGAATTTGTCAGTGGGCTATTACCTCTAGCAATGACAATTGTCGTCATTGGAAGGTATTTGTGGGAAACCGGGGCTTTGTCGTTGCTGGGGGAAATAAATTCACGCCGCGTATTCAGCCCAAACTCAAAGAGTGTTGTCTGAATCCGTGTGTGAACGTATGTCTCTCCGTAACGAACCCTTCCGTTTCACCTTTGTTGGGGTGGTTCTTATCCTGAAGGGGTTAATAACGTTTCCTCGAAAAGCATAAATCAACAGGGGTTCACTGAAAACAACAATTTTAATACATATAAGAAAAATAAATATGATAATTTTTTTCTTACATGGAATCCACAAGAATAAGAATACAAAACATCAGTCACCCCCTACCCTCAGTTTTTGAGTCACTTGCGGGCCCGCATTCTCTGTTGTCGCTGTTTTTTCTCCTCTTCGCTGGTATTGGTTCCTTGGTCGCCTCTTCTCTTCACCCTTTCAGTGCCGCCGCACGGCCACTAGCGTATTGTCACTTTATCGGACGCCTCTGCTCTAACAGGTGGCGGAATGTCACTTCACTACTGCCGTCGCACGGCCACTAGCTTATTGTCACTTTACTTGACGCTTTTCACACAAGCAGTCGCCACCAATGGGGTTAACCCTCCCCCCTTACGTTTGTCTCAGAATAATGTCCATACAGGCAAAGTCTACTCTGCCTACGTATGGCTTGCCTTCCAAAACAGGAAATGCCGTTTACCTAAATGCATTTAGCTCCCTCAGCTCGTACTTCGTGTTTCTGATCCTATTCTCACATATGGCCACCGACTTGGCCCGCGACTGCTCCTATTCCAAATATGAGCTCTGTGGCTCCCTTACATAACAACGTGCCTATACTTTCGCACCGATGCGGCACCTCCGCAAACCTATAGCATGGGACCTCCCCATCTACTCGCAACGACCCACAGTCTTACACACCTTCCTACTGGAATTGGCTGGAATGAATTTTTCGAGAAATCTCCTGATTTTTATTTAGATAGCCAGAACATTTATTCTAGATAATCGCTTCTCTTGAACTTGGCCACTTAGATCGATATTAATTTAACACTCGCTTTAAAGTTCCTTTGAAAGACTAGCACTTTGGTATCTTTTGACATTTCGGTATAGACAGGCTAGCTGCGTAATATGGGTGCGTGTCCAAAACATATGGGATGTACTATTTTCTACAACAACCACCTATTAAGTGGTCATAATTACGTAGCTAATGATTACTTAACCCTTTACCCAAAGTAACGTCCAAAACCGGCCAGCGCTATTCTCAAAAATCGCCATTTAATTTTCACTATTTTTTTCATTTTTTGTCTCAAAAACATAGGTTATGACCCCTCGTTGGAACGAGCTCGTCGAGCTCGTTCCAACGAGGGGTCATAACCTATGTTTTTGAGACAAAAAATGAAAAAAATTAGTTATTCAAGAATTTTTTTTGCAAGTGTCGTCTGCTTTTCACGTTAGGTAAAGGGTTAAAAGAGAACATTGTCTCTCTTACTATTGATCTGTTATCAGATAGCCTATGTGGAGTCCAACAAGTGCGCCATAATGGACATTAAACTTCACGCTTAATTTAGCAGCGTCTGAATTATTACCAATCTGTTTTCGGGGGTCCGCCATATACCTATCTTTACGTTTTATGTTTAACCCATTCAGAAAGATTATCGACAATATTTACACCTTTAAACAGGTAAATCGCAACTTTTAGCTATCACCTTGACAGTATTTACAGGAAAGTTAATTTTTTTTTAAAACTGTCAGTACATTTTACAAGAAAGAGAATGGACATTTCATTTAAAAATTGAAATTTCGAAATGTTGGTGTATTCGTATCATCGGTGTGAGCATCATTTCGCAAACTACAGGCATTTTCCTGTAGAGTGGTATTAAAATAGAAAATGTGGCTTTTTTTTTATAGTTTTCCCTCAATTTGTGAGAACGTTTGACTATTACTCTCCAGTGAAAACCCATTTAAAAACCTGAAAATGGCGTTTTCTCCATTTATCGGTGTTCTGTTACTTTTTTCTGTTCATTGTCATCAGTGTGCATATCGTCACTTATAGTACAGACATACACAGTATAAGTGCCCTATCGATTAACCTATCCACACGCGTGTGTCGTTGTGTGTTTATTACACGCCTTCACGTCTATAAAAACAATTATTAGAAGGACACTCAGCAAATCATTTGACAACTATCAACAAAAACAACGTATTTTATCGCCAACCAAATTCGAGAGGGGAACCCGTGTTACTATTTCGTCCCCTGAGTTCCAATGTGTTCTATGTGCCTACTGGCACATAGAACACATTGGAACTCAGGGGACGATTTTCAACTGTCACTAGCGATTTAAATTGTAATTGCGTTGCACAATTGGTAGAAAATTCTAGTGAAATTTCGCATCTATTTAAAAACAGTCTGTCAACGATTTCCGTTCCGCACATATGTGCGGAACAGATTTTCTTTTCTGCATGGTTTAGTATTGCTGCAGATGGGGATTACATAGAACAGGCGTATAATAAAATGTTCTTTCCTTAATATAAACGTCTTGTCGGTGAGATTTGCTAATTTTTCACGTGAGAAGAATAACAGCTTACTTAGTGTTGGTAGGTGTGATACCGATAGTGATCATTAATGACAGATTGTCTTTGAAGTAGTTGCGTACCACAAAAAAGCGAAAATTTCATTGTATCTTTTAACAAACGAAAACAACAGACATCTCTGAGTGTTTTCTGTTGTTTTCGTTTATTAAAAGTAATAAAAACAACTTGGCGTTACTTTCTACTGATGTCACAGTTGTTTTCACAGCAATTACTTGCTTCTTAATTGGACCTTCCTCGCTCGTCATCTGATAATTCCAAGGGAGATAACTTTATCGAAATTCGATTTCCATGGCGATATAAGCCAGGAATGCTTATTTTCAGATCACGCAGAGGATGAGGGTTGGGCGACTTTCCTCCTCAAAACTATATGCCTTAATGTACATAATGGAAGACACAACCTCGTGTACTAAACTTTTATATAATAACTAAATATTTTTGTTGAACACGATAAACTTTTCCAGGATGCTTTACGAAACTTTTGTTCAAACCTGTACCCGTGATCACATTACTGTCATAACATTCCATCACATCACTGGTTGTTTATGTCTTTTTGTAATCTCATTCCGGAAAGGTGTGTGTCATCTGTGGGTATGACATTTGGCAACGTGGAGTGACAAAAATTATTGAGCGTCACCAAGCACGATGATCTAAAACAGCAAGTGTAAGATACCTTGGTAAAGGCCAAGAATAGAGGACCGCGCGTTATTTAAGAAAATAAAACATATTTCACAACTTTTTTGAGTTTCTTATCATTCTAAGACATGTTTTAAACAAAATTAGCCCAAAACACCGATACCCACTCACAAAAATCATCACTTTTAACCCTTTTCCCCGAGACGGGTTTTTGAAACAAAATGAACTTCTGATTGCGTTCTGAAATGGAGCTGCGGATGTTTCGTTGTGACGTCACAGGGGAGCAATCATTACCTTCTTTGCATCCTAGGATCAGTTTAGGTTGGGTACGGGTTAGCTAACCCGTACCCATCCTAAACTAACCCTAATGCATTGATCGCCGTATTCTAATCATTGCCTTCTTTGCGTACTTACGTCAGTTTAGGATGGGTATGGGTTAGCTAACATGTATCCATCCCAAACTGACCCTAATTCGTTCTCCCATTGTAATTACACCCTCGTATACTCCGATCAAATGGAGTATATACGATAGCGGAGAAAAAACAAAGAATCGCGTACCTGTTTACCGCAGGTTGTTGTTGTTGAAAAATTATTTGGTGAATAAAGTTAACAGAGTATAAAAAGGGTTAAAAGTAACGATTTTTGTTAGTAGGTATCGGTGTTTTGGGCTAATTTTGTGTAAAACATGTCTTAGAATGATAAGAAACTCCAAAAAAGTTGTAAAAAATGTTTTATCTTCTTGAAAAACGCGCGGTCCTCTATTCTTGGCCTTTACCGATACCTTTCACGTTTCTTTTTCAGAAGCCACCAAAAGTACTTCCGCACTTCAAAAATCCCTGCTGGTATATTCCAAGATTTCAAAATAAAACGAGAAAGTTACTGAAGTGCATGCCATATTTCCATATTGCGGGTGTGTGTAAATCAGGAACATCGGATTTGTTCTCTCGCATAATTCTCCATCCACAAATACTGAATAACAGCGGTATTTATGGGAAGGAAACTTGGTTCTGGTCTTGGGGACGCTATGGCTGTGAGTATTCTTTTCCGATATTGTGACATATATCAGTGTACATCCTGGACCGAAGCTATATTGAGATACTATAAGGGTTGTAAGCCATGTGTTCCCGATCATGGTAAGAATTTTCTCGACGGACCTTACGTACGTACATGTATGTCTATGCATTTCGGCGAGCCATCCAGACAAGAGTCAGTGGAATTAGCACAATAGCCGACAATATTGTGGTAAAAGCCGTGGTAGAATTACCACGTCTAGTATCGCAGCATTGTCATTTGGCGTGCTTATTTTTTGGGCACGTTCGGCTCACGTATCACCAAAGTAGCAACCAGTGTGACAGTTTTATACATACGTGGACATTTTTGAACTGCAAAATGCCTACTTCTGTCCGAAACGATGATTTTTGGGGGTTAGGGTGGGGTGGGATGGGGTGGGGGTAAGTTTGTGGGTGGGGTGGGTGGGGTGGTCGTGGGGTTGTCACATCATCTCAGTTTACGTTGGCATGGAGAAACGAGCGTGTGAGTCCATAGCACAAGATTTGCCGTATCACGGGTAACTATGGATTAAACATAAATATAATGCCGACATGTCCTTTTGAGTTTTTTCAATACTTTAGCATTGCAGATGGCGCCTTGAATCACGCACGAGGCGTCAATTTGTATGTATGTGGGGTAAAATATATACCTCTGTGATTGCGGATACATGTCTGAAGGAAATGGTAAATGCAAAGCCCTGTTCAAGTTCGAACGAAGATCTTCTGGATAATTTTTAACCCTTTAAACCCTGGTGGTATCGTCCGTGCCAGTTCAATGGCAGCAATTAGAAGGGTCCATATTCATTATTTGGGGTTGCACGTAGAAAATATTGATTGGTCTACACCACACATTCACGTCGTAGCCATGTGTGGCAGTAACCCAATCAACCAGATGTAAACCTGAGAATCGCAGTAGAGTAAATCCTTTCTAAATGCCCATTTGTACAGTGCTATGATGGAAAAAGTGATCTGTTTCTCGATCAGATCGCCCTCTCATCACGCCATAGTCACACCATCGGGTCGAGATTTCATTAGAACTAATATTTCGAAATGCAGATCAAACCAAGCAAAAACAAACGAAAAGAGCATCTGTGACTCAGTTTTCAGGGTTTTATTTTTTTAAATTTGGTTCCAAGTAGAACCAAAACCCATCGAAGAACCAAAACAAATGAGTCTTCATGTGATCTAGAACCCGTCAATTTCATATTAACCCTTTGAACACTGGTGGTATCTTCCATGCCAGTTCCATTGTAGCACTAGGAAGAGTCCATATTTATTATTTGGGGGAAGTCCAATTAATATTTTCAATGTGCAGCCTGAGGGCTGCACGTTGAAATATTGATTGGTCTACACCACATAATTACCTTTTAGTCATCCCCCTTAATGACGTTATGACGTAGCTTGTGACCCGGGCAGAAAAACGGCCTATGGAGTTCAAAGTGTTAAGTTCCCTGTCTTGTTGATATTAAAAATTGCCGTTGTCGTCGCACAACTTAACCCATTAAGCAGTTAAAAAAAATTCAAAAATTTTCAACAAAACCATATCATATGGTTTGGTTGAAATCTCTTGAAACATTTTAAAAACAGTAATTAAAATAATTAATTTTGATATCGTGTGCGTTGGGTTAAGGGTTAACACATACGCTGTGTTAACAAAATTAAAGACGTGTTTCTGACGTTGCTGTGTCGCCATTTTAAAACCCAGGCCTTGACAGTCCAATTACTGTGACAAATTGAAGAACCAAAACATGGGCATGTCTGGTTCCATGTAACCAAATTTGGTTCCCGTACCAGGACAAACTGAAGAACCAGTTTGATTCCAAGGGGAACCAGAATTTCTCTGTGTGCAGATGATATTCTACAGTGATCTTCGAAGTCAGCGGAGAGATAATTTAAACCTGATCACTTCCAAGTAGCGATTCGCTGGAAACTCTGCAGGTTTTTTGTGATCACGATGTTGTACTGATTTTGTATCTTAACCCTTTGAACCCCAGTGGCCACTTTTCCGGCCGGGAACATGATAAGTCATAACGTCATAAAAAGGATGGCTGTTCAATAAATGTGTGGGGGAGGCCAATCAATATTTTCAACGTGCAGCCCCGAGGCTACCCGTTGAAAATATTGATTGGTCTACCCAAATAATGAATATGGACTCTTCTAATTGCTGCCATTGAACTGGCGTAGAAGATACCACGAGAGTTCAAAGGGTTAAGTTACTACAAACAAAAAATAGAATTAAAAGAACCGACAAAAACCCTTTCAGAAACACCATGGACACATTTTTTAACTGTTAGGGTAATTGTTCGTCTCCAGATTCGAGTATAGGTATAACGATCGCTTCTTAATGGGGCGCTGTTCCAGTTGGAAAAGATTGACTGATGGTAGCATGTTCGGCCACCTCACGTATACTGCGCGAAGACTTAGGTTACTCTTTTGTTTCGAACACTGGTGCGGGGAAAAATAATAGTAAAGGGTTTTAAAACAGTCAACCGTTAATAATAATACGAATACTTATCCATTACTTATCAAATACCACCCAATCCTGACCAAACTGTACACAAAACGTCCCCAAAACATCTCAATACCTACCAAATACTGCCCGTTAATTATTAAATATTATTTTATTTTCCAGAAATGCGTATTATTATATGACAATGTAATTTAACCGCTAAATATCACTACTGTTTGACGATCTTTTCCTGGTCCATGGAAAACCCACAGCGTGGAATCCGATTCCGTATCACTTTTGTATGACGGACTTTTTACGGGTGAGTTCGAGTCGCATAATTAGCTGTTCCGTTCGCGGAGAGTACTTTACCAGAGCTGGAATGGGTACGCTCGAACGGCGGTCCGGGTTTGTTTACACTTTCGTCTGCTAGCAACCATTGCTTCCAGTGTCTCCATACTTTTCCATCTAACAGATACAGTGTAGAAACTCCTAAAAATATCAAAACGTAAGTATTCAACCTTTTAACCCTTTACCCAATGCAGACGATATGAAAATTTATTATTTTAAATCTAATTTTTAAAAAAATTTTCAAAAAATTTCAACAAAACCATATCATGTGACCCCTCATTGGAACGAGCTCAATGAGCTCGTTCCAATGAGGGGTCACATGATATGGTTTTGTTGAAATATTTTGGAAAATTTTAATTTTTTCAACTGCTCAATTTTTCATATTACGCGGGCGGATGCGGGCGATTCGTTATGTAAAGGGTTAAGCGGGTTCACCCACCCTCGAGACACTCTCAGTAAGTTTTTCTGACTAGGTATTAGATAAGCTTGACTCTGGATATTCGTAAACCAAATTATCCAAATTAGTCTCTTTACTGTTCGGACGCCGTGGACTGATCACTTTCTACGGGTGGGCAAGATTTCCACGGACGCAATAAAATATTAGATTACAAACACCAGTTATAGGATTAATCATTAAAATTTAATTAATGAAGCACCGGGTACAACCCGGTGCTTCATTAATTAAAATTTTGCTGGTGATGATATTTATTACCTGGAAAACGTATGCGTGGACACCACTGCCCACGCGTGGATTACGACCAGTCCACGGCGACTGTACTATAGAAAAACACGATCACTTTTATGAGCGAATAGGAGCGAATTGATATCTAAAATGTTTTTGTCTTTTTTTGTTTTTTTTTGTTTGTTTTTTTTTCCAACTAAACTGGCTCTGGGCGACATCTCACATCTTATAACTCCCAATATAATTATTCTCTCAGTGCAAGAAACCAATCGCACTACAAGTCGTCATAATTCCTGCTTCATCTATCCTAAGTGTAATACAAACTGTTCCAAATCAAATTCATTACTTGAGAGCCTTTGTACTTCCCTCTCTTCTCCTTTCTCCAAACTTCTTCTCTCACACTATTTTCCCCATTCCATCTTTTAAAGTGGGTGACAATAAAACAGCCAGTTGGCTACGTCACCCCCTGCAGAAAACAAAGGTTACGAAATCTGTAATTACTGGACGTGTAAGCCAATGTATTTTATTTAATGTTGCTCAATAATACATATTTGTACTATATTGTTTTTTTAGAAACAAAGTCATTCTTTCCAACCCAGAGGAAATGTCCTGACTGAAAAAAATTACTTGAGGCGGAGCTATCTTCGTCCCCTTATGTGCCCACCTGGTGACCTAACAATACGTCTTGTCTATTTAGAAATATAACTTGGTGTTTGGGCAGAAGAGATATTTTTTTCATGAGCGTCTTCTCTCATTCGAATATTTTACTTATTATTGTAAAATAAACCAATATCTTTCACATTAATGTAAACCAAAACAAATAATCAACCCTTTGAATACGAGGTGACGCCATTCTGGCCCAGGAACATGATACGTCATAATTGCATTACATAGGTTGGCTGCTTAGTGAATGTGTAGAGCAGATCAATCAATATTTTCAACGTGCAACCCCGAGGCTGCACGTTGAAAATATTAATTGGTCTACCCCGAAATAATGAATATGGACTCTTCCAATTGTTGCCATTGAACTGACATGGAAGATGGTTTCAAAGGGTTAATGCTATTATTATTTTATGATTTTATTGCTCCCTCGTGTTGGTTAGTTAACCCATTACCCAACTCGAATAGGAGAAAAAAATTCTTGCACAGCTAACTTTTTTTTTCACATTTTGCATCACCCCTTTAGCTTACGCGGACGATATGAAACTTTATATTGTAAATATTATTTTTTCAATTTTTTAAAACAATGTCAATAACTCATATCATATGATCCCTCACTGGAACGCGCTCGTTCCAATGAGAGGGTCAGGGGCGTGGTGGCTCAGTGGGTAGAGGTGCAGGCTGCAAGCCGAGAGATCCTCGGTTCGAATCCCACCTGCGGCAATCGCGTTGTGTCCTTGGGCAACACACTTCACCCCCATTGCCCACGTGGGGGCACGGTGACGTTGTGTACTAAGGCGTACTGCACGTCGATGGTGCACCTGTCTTCAACCAATGCTAACCCTGCTTGTGTGGAGTTGGTATGTTGGGGAGCTGACAGGTACTCGCCGTTGCTCGGTGGTTCTCTCCGGGTACTCCGGCTTCCTCCACCCGTAAAACTGTCACGGTCATGGTTAGCCATTGTGCAGAAATATGTGACCTTAAACACCAATAAATAAATACTACTTATTATTGTAAAATAAACCAATATCTTACATATTAATGTAAACCAAAACAAATGATCAACCCTTTGAATACGAGGTGACGCCATTCTGGCCCAGGAACATGATACGTCATAATTGCATTACAAAGGCTGGCTGCTTTGTGAATGTGTAGAGAAGACCAATCAATATTTTCAACGTGCAGCCTCGAGGCTGCACGTTGAAAATATTAATTGGTCTACCCCGAAATAATGAATATGGACTCTTCCAATTGTTGCCATTGAACTGACATGGAAGATGGGTTCAAAGGGTTAATACTATTATTATTTTGTGATTTTATTGCTCCCTCGTGTTGGTTAGTTAACCCATTACCCAACTCGAATAGGAGAAAAAAATTCTTGAACAGCTAACTTTTTTTTCACATTTGCATCACCCCTTTACCTTACGCGGACGATATCAAAATTTATATTTTAAATATTATTTTTTCAATTTTTTAAAACAATGTCAATAAGTCATATATGATCCCTCACTGGAACGCACTCGTTCCAATGAGAGGGCCAGGAGCGCGGTGACTGAGAGGGTAGAGGTACAGGCTGCAAGCCGAGAGATCCTCGGTTCGAATCCCACCTGCGGCAATCGCGTTGTGTCCTTGGGCAACACACTTCACCCCCATTGCCCACGTGGGGGCACGGTGACGTTGTGTACTAAGGCGTACTGCACATCGATGGTGCACCTGTCTTCAACCAATGCTAACCCTGCTTGTGTGGAGTTGGTATGTTGGGGAGCTGACAGGTACTCGCCGTTGCTCGGTGGTTCTCTCCGGGTACTCCGGCTTCCTCCACCCGTAAAACTGTCACGGTCATGGTTAGCCATTGTGCAGAAATATGTGACCTTAAACACCAATAAATAAATACTACTTATTATTGTAAAATAAACCAATATCTTACATATTAATGTGAACCAAAACAAAAAATGATCAACCCTTTGAATACGAGGTGACGCCATTCTGGCCCAGGAACATGATACGCCATAATTGCATTACAAAGGCTGGCTGCTTTGTGAATGTGTAGAGAAGACCAATCAATATTTTCAACGTGCAGCCTCGAGGCTGCACGTTGAAAATATTAATTGGTCTACCCCGAAATAATGAATATGGACTCTTCCAATTGTTGCCATTGAACTGACATGGAAGATGGGTTCAGAGGGTTAATACTATTATTATTTTGTGATTTTATTGCGCCCTTGTGTTGGTTAGTTAACCCATTACCCAACTCGAATAGGAAAAGAAAAAATTCTTGAACAGCTAACTTTTTTTTCACATTAGCATCACCCCTTTACCTTACACGGACGATATCAAAATTTATATTTTAACTGGTTGAGTGCTAGAAGCCACTATCAGGGCTTTCAAAAAAAAATGAGGGTACATGAGCAAAGTCAATATTTTCCTTGCTCATGTTTCATATTCAGTCAAACGCAAATTATATTTTGTTTATATACATTTGTTATCACAAATCATTGAAGAGTGCCTTTTGGCACTCTTCAATAATTTGTAATAAAACAAATTTTGATGAACAAATTCAGACCACCAAAAATAATGTAGCCCTCAACCAGTTAAATATTATTTTTTCAATTATATAAAACAATGTCAATAAGTCATATCATATGCTCCCTCATTGGAACGCGCTCGTTCCAATGAGAGGGCCACATGATATGGTTTTGTTGAAATTATTTGAAAAATATATTTTCAGCTGCTCAACTTGTAAGTTGTGCGGGCGAATGCTGTCGATTTGATAAGAGAAGCAGGGGGGGGGGGGGGGGTCTTCCAAAAAATTCCGGACACAAGGCCTAAAATATTTTTTTCCACCTTTTGACCACCACCCACCCACGTGCAAAAAAAATATTTTTTTCCTCTGACCACTTGGACACCCACCCCACCACCTATATTTTTTCAGTGTATCACCACAGTGGGTAATGAAAAATTATTGCACTGAGCTTCCAGTTGTCAATCATTGCCTTAATTTGAATCCTAATCTACTGTCTAAACTAATTATGTACACATCAACCAGCATCAACAGAAGCATTTAGATTTCACTAAAGAAAATTGTTATTAACTCCTTTGTTATCAAGCACGCATTTATTTTTACTGGGAAAAATTTCATTGTTATTTTTCGTTGTGAGAAAACTTTCGAGGAACTGATTGATTCTTGAGTTGGAATTGGTGCTGAACCTAATATTACCCAGGATTGTTTCATCCTGATAACTGTTTTTTTCACATCTTTATGTTCTGGTGGTTCTAATACCTGACGACAGAACTTTCAGTTGAACATTTGTAATTCATGCATTTCAATAATATGCCTATATACACTATGGCGTAGTATATACTGGCATACAGTACGCGGAGAGTGTATTATCACTAAATCACCTGCAGAGTGGAGATTCCACCAAGCAATAATTGCAAATTTGTTGCAAAGTATAAGAAGCACAAGCAAAGTTCCAGCCAATGGACCTCCGGGTTAAACCTGGAGGTCCATTGGCGGAAACATTGCTTGTGTTTTTGTCCATATGTAGAATTTGAGAGTGATACTCTGGGTGATAACTCCACTCCACGGGTGATTTTGTTACAACCCACTCTCCACGTACTGTATTATTGAAATGCATGAATTACAAATGCTGAACTGAAAGTTCTGGCCTCAATGCTCTCATAATAATTATCATTCATGTGTTAAGTTCCGAGACTGAAGAAACAGTTTAAATTTAGTGAAGAAGTTTTAATTTTAATGACCTGACTACAGGCTAAGTGTCTAGTCTTGAGGTTTCAGCCAATTGTCATTACTCAAAAGATAGTAGATAGCGTAGGAAAGCTGAAAATCTGTCACCTAACACTATTGTAAATCTCACTGTCCGTCCTGGTCCGTCTCCGAAAAAATGTCAGCATTGATTTCTGCATGTAACAGCATATAATGTAAGAATTAGACTATTTTTGTGAACATCAAATAGAGGATTAAAATAATCTTCTTTTGCTGCATAGTATTATGCTCAGCTACTCATCTATATACTCTGGCTTAGTCAGGGTCAGTTTTCAATTCAAATATTAAGTGTAACTTTTGTTTCATGTTTTCACGAGATAGCCAGACAAACCCTCCGTGAAAACCCTGGTACTATCACTAAGAGCTTGAATTAAGTAAGTGGGGTTTTATATCAAAGATGCACAGTGAGAATTTTCATTAGTTTCAGGTTACAAGAGCTCTGCTCAAAGAAACTGGGCATTTAGATTATTTTCCGTAAATTTTTAACTTTATTTTAGATGTTCTGCTAAACACATTGCTACTCATTGTAAAATCCACATTGTGCCGTGATAATTCAGCTATGAAAATTATGTTAACCATTCCCAAATTAAAATTCATAAATTTCCACTGATTGTTTTTAGTCAAACTGGAGTACACAGTTCTTTAATGCATCTAATTTAATTTACAAAAAAAGAGAACAAATCCCCTAATCAGCCTAGTGGGGCCTTATTCACTAACCCTACCTGACAAACAGGTGCCTATTAGACTACTAAACAACAATATAGCCTTGTTATGTGAAAATAATTTGAAAAAAACCACCAGGAAAAAAATTGCAACTCCAGGAAAAAAGGTGTTTTGGCCCCCATCCGACCACCCACCCACCCCGGCCTTGTGTCCGGAATTTTTTGGAAGACCCCCCCCCCCCCCCCCCCCTGAGAGAAGGGGTAAAAACAAAGCTTTTATCACCTCAATGCGCTCTTTCTAACGGTAAGTGAGAAGCTGTGTTTTTGAGACAACACGAACAAATAATAAAAGATGAATGGCGTTATTTGTGAATAACGCAGATCGTTTTTAGACTTTACGTGCGATGGAAGGTTAACCCTTTGAACTCTAGTGGTATCTTCCATGTCCGCTCAATGGCAGCAGTTAGAAGATTTCATATTCATTATTGGGATAGACCAATCAATATTTTCAACGTGCAGCCCCGAGGCAGCGCGTTGAAAATATTGATTGGTCTACCACACACATTTACTGAACAGCCATCCTATTTAATAATGACGTTATGACGTATCATGTTCCTAGCCGGAAAAGCGGCCGCTTGGGTTCGAAGGGTTAAGAAGAGGCTTGAAAAATAGTTATAAAGTAATATCTTATTATGTAATAATGTTGCTCTATCGAGTTACCAGAGTCGATTGAACAATGTGTTGGGCGCCTCTCTCAAACAAAGGCAGCATAGAATAAATGTTATGATATCCTGCAATTAACTGTTCTTTTCACCAAAATTTATGACTTTCGTCTACAGTTTTGATATATACTCATTATGCATGTATGTATGGATATCATTTTATCAAACACTTGTGGTTGAAATTCAACCCTCCTGTATTTAACAGTTTACTTGCTGTAGGCCGACTCTCCTGCATAAAACAAACATAATCTGTTACCTTGCGGAGGTGTGTTTTCGATGACAAGATATAGCCTTGTAAATAAGAGTAGCGCCTCTTTAACAATTTCGTGATGCCAGACCTTGTTGCACGAATAATTAAAAACAATACTTAGCAGGAACGAGTTTCGCAAATTCCAATATTAACTTGGAAAAAGATGGAGACTTTGTTTGGCATTTACAGTGATAATTTGCCCCAGACAAACTAAAACCGAACAATAACGAGAAACGAAAAAATATTTAATAGCGAACTTTTACCTTTTACCTAGCACAATAAGCCTAGCTCACTCGCAAAACAAATTCTTGCAAAAATAAATTTTAGGGTTTGCCTGAAACAACATATTTTATGACTACGCAGTGGAACGAGCACGAGGAGCTCATTCCAATGAGCAGTGAAAAACTATGTTTTGTAGACTCGAGCTCGTTCCAATGAGAAGTCATAAGCTATGTTTTGGAGCAAAACCTGAGAAATAATTAACTTTGAATGGCGATATTTCTATATAAGAAAAAGGGTTAACCCTTTACCCAACGTAACGGCCAAAAACGGCCAGCGCTATTCTCAAAAATCGCCTATTAATTTTAATTATGTTTTCATTTTTTGTCTCAAAAACATAGGTTATGACCCCTCATTGGAACGAGCTCGTCGAGCTCGTTCCAATGAGAGGTCATAACCTATGTTTTTGAGACAAAAAATGAAAAAAATAGTTATTCAAGATTTTTTTTTGAAAGTGTCGTCTGCTTTTCATGTTAGGTAAAGGGTTAAATTGATTTCGCTCATAAAAATCCAAAAGAATAATCTTCAAGTCAAAATACATGATGACCTGAAATCGGACTTCTTACTTTTTATGACACAAGTGTTATAAATGAATTCATGCAGAAGCAAAATTAAGTGAAAGAAAAACAATACAATTGAAGAACATTATGATTCCGAAGTGATGAAAAGAAAATATCCAGGAATGTATGTTTTCACATATACCACTGAGATGAAAAGAGGCTGAAAGCGATTAACGGTTTTGGTCAATCTTGGGTTAAAGTCTCTCCATACTAAAATAGGAGAAAGGTATGTCGCCTTTGCGACAATTAGAAGATATGTACCGGTACAAGATATTTTATGTCGAATTCTATCTGCATTATTCATGTTCATAAATTTGGAAATCTATTTCGTCTTGTCATCTTGTCGTCACTTCACAAAGAAATCAAAAGATTTGTGTATGTAAAAAAACTTAGATTATGAGCGTCCTTCGTATCAGCTTACGAAGACAAACAAGATCGATAATCTTTGTACATCGTATCGAACTTAAATTCATTTAACACTTGCAGTGACAGATTGCAGAATCTGAGAGGGGGGGGGGGGGCACAGAGGGCACGGGCCCCTTGTCAAGGTGAGAGCTTAAAGTTGCGATTTTTTGTTTGAAAGTGTATATATTTTCATTAATCTTTCTCGCTGGGCTAAATACAAAGCGTAAAGATAGGTATATGATGGACCCCGAAAACCGATTTGCCACTTAAACAGACCAGCAATAATTCAAGCGCTGCTAATTAAGCATGGAATTTTATGTCCATTGCCGCGTTTTTGTTTAATGCCATAATGGGGTGTGTGGTAAGAGATTAAACGTAGTGGAACAAGTGTTCTCCCGCAGTCATTATCTACGTAATTATGGCCAGTTAATAGGTAACTGTTGTAAAAACGGTACATCGTACATGTTCTGGACACACACCTATATTACGCATCTAGCCTGTCACCGAATGTCAGGATATACCGAAATGCGAGTCTTTCAAAGGAACTTTAAAGCGAATATTGGTGGTGAATGAAGGGGAGCGTTTAACCCCATTAGTGGCGACAGCTTGAGTGAAAAGCGTCCAGTATACTGATAATAAGCTAGTGGCCTTGTGACGGCAGTGTAAGAGTGATATTCCGCCAATCGTTAGAGGGAAGTCGATATAGTAAAGTAACAATACGTTAGTGGCCGTGTGACGGCAGTGGTAGGGTGGCATTCCGCAACATGTTAGAGCAAAGGTATTCGGTAAAGTGACAATACGTTAGTGGCCGTGCGACGGCAGCGAAGGAGTGAAGCGAAAAGGCGACCTAGGTCCAAACACCAGCGAGAAGAAAGGAAAAACAGCGACGACGGAGAATGCGGGCCCGCAAGTGACTCAAATTCTGTGTGGGTGGGGTGTGATTGACGTTTTGTTTTTCTTATTTATTTGGATTTCATGTAAGTCACAAGTTAACATATTTATTTTTTTATATATGTATTAAAATTGTTGTTTTCAGTGAACCCCTGTTGATTTATTCTTTTCGAAGAAAAGTCATTGGCCCCTTCAGGATATAAACCATCCCAATAATAACGAAACGGACGGGTTCGTTGCGGCGAGTGATACGTTCACGCACGGATTCAGGCGGCACTCCTTGAGGTTAGGCTGAATACGCGGCGTGAGATCTATTTCCCTAGCAGCGACAAAGCCCGGTTCCGACACCCCCATCTGCGTTGTACCTTGGACAAGACACTTAACCCTTTGAACTGGTAAGACCGATTTTGTGGTCCAAAAACATAATCTCGTCCAATTTTTGTCTTATTATAAGAAGTCACTACACGGGGCATTGGTGATAAAATAATACGTGCTGTCTGCAGCCAGACGGCTGCAAACTGCATTTATTATTTTATACTTCCCGTAAATTGATATTGGAGTGATCCAGCTCACTGTTAGTTTAAACAATATTTATTGACAAGATAAACACTGTAAATGCATACAATTCGATTAACAATGAAGAAGAAATAGAGATATATGATTGTGAGGTAGTAAATGCAATATACAGTAATATGAGTTGATATAGCGAAACACTGATGGGATTCAACAGAAAGCTCAAGGCTTATGATAGTCGTCTCCCTAAGGTCTTTAAATTACTATGTAAATATTATTGGCGAAACATTGATTCCAAATTGTTCAAACTATGAGTTGAAGGTTATTTGTTCATGCAGATCAACACAAGGAAAGAAGAAAGAAGTTCAAGAATAATACCTTGTTAGAGAATACAAAGGCGATACCATTCCAGGAAACGAGGGTCCAAAGGGTTAATCCTGTTTGCCCACGTTGGGGCACGGTGGCGCAGTGTACTAAAGTGTTGAAAAGATTAAAAGTTTTGAACAATGTTTTAAATGTGTGAATAATAATACGCCAGTTTCTCAAGGATCACCTCGGCATTTTGTGCATGAAACTAACAAATTTACCTTTTATGCATTAGCCCATAAATGAGGATGGGCCTTGTGTGCTTTTTGATTACTCTGCATTTCCTTTTTATAAATCATCTGGAGTTAGATAAAATCATTGTAGATTTTCCATATTTTGGCAATATAAAGGAGAAATTGGCACTTAACCTTTTCAACACGGATGCCCTGGGGGTATCTATTCAGTCAATTCTGTCAACAGCGAAATAGGAGATACTATCCTATTTTGTTGGGAGATTCAGTAATAATTTAAAACAACAGCTGAGTTGGGCTTTTGGATTAAGGGGTTGTCCAACAAAACTTTTGACATTTTCAAACAAATTTCAACAAGGCCCTAAATACGAATTAAAGTGGCGAATAACCACATATTATATACCAAAATAATGACAAATGTACACAAAACTTGAATTTATCCACTTTTTCACAAATTTGTTTTATTTTTATTTTATTTTGTTTTATTTTATTTTGCTTTTGATGACAAAGAAATTACTAGCCGCATAAGTAACCGAAAAGAATAACAAGGAATAGATCGGTAATTCTAATGTCTGATTTGTAAATAAAAGACTCCACACTCCATACTCGGAGAAAGCATATTCGTTATTCCATCACGACGTGTTGAAAACTCTCAGACGAAAAGGAACGATCACGGAATATAGATTCTGTTGGGAAGAAATATAGAATATACCCATAGTAGCTTTGTGTACCAAATGTTCACCACGAGTGGCCAAATGTTCACCACGAGTGGTGAAGTGGTGTTAATCGCGAGCCTTCGGCGCGCGGTTAACACCACATCACCACGAGTGGTGAACATTTGGTACATCAAGCTACCTTGGGTATATATGAAGTGTCTTGCCCAAGGACACAACACGGTTGCCGCAAGTGGGATTCGAACCGAAGACCTCTCTGCTTGCGGTCTGCACCTCTACTTACTGAGCCACCGCACCTCCTACCCTCCGAAAAAAAAACAGTTCCATTAACTTTGTTAGGTAACTCTTTCACTGACATTGTGAGTAAGATAAGTGAAAGACACAAAAGGCTAATTGACTGAGTGTTGCTTAGAAGTGTTAATGCAATGGTTGAAATAAATAACCTGGAGTACAGAAGCTTCTTTGATAAGTTATAATATTTCATGAAGATAGTTTTCTCACTATTAACAAGTAAATGATCCTGCCCGGAAAAAGTTAACATATGAACATCAAAGGCAATTCGAGTGAAGATTATTGATATATATCTCGGGTTCATTAATTCGGGCGAACGAAATATCCATCTCCATGTTTCATTTTAGGCGAACGATACACAAACGAAATGATCGTTCGACAATTTACTCCCAACTGAATATACACGTCCAGCGGGGCGTTGTAAATTTGGACGACACACATGATTAACCTTTTATCTAACGCAACCTGCCAGCCTTATTCACAAGAACCATCATTCAAATTTTTCTATCTTCTAATTTTTAGGACTCAGAAAGCCCAACAAGCTCGTTCCAATGAAGGGCCATAAGCTATATTTTATGTAAAAAATCGAAACATTTAGTTATTCAAAAAAATCGTTTTGGAAGTTTCGTCTTCTATTTGCGTTGGATAAGGGTTAGATCTAAATATTGCTTTCAATATTTCAATTATTCCTGAATGTTTTTTGAATGTGTCATTTTCTGCTCGTGTTGGGTAAATAGCTAAGCAATGATCAAGATGTGGTGTATTGTGAATCTCATAACTTCATTGCTGATAATTTTGGGAATCAGTTTCATTCTCGTGTAAAAGATTCAGTCATTCTTCTTGAATAAAACTAACACAAGATCCAGTTCTGATGATACGTAAAAACGCTTTGGTCCCACAAAGTAGATCTTCTGGTTCTCAGGCCATTTTTGTAAAATTGCATGTGGCGGGATGTTTTTTTTAATTTTATTTTTTGTAATTATTTCTTTGCCAACAAGGGATATTCTTGGTTTGTTTGATGTTTTGAGGCCTCTTCATCCACAGAATAGCATGGGTGGTGGTGTATTTCGTCCCTTGAGTGCAAGAAGGCTTTGTTTCAATCAAGGGACACATTTATCAGTTTTATTAACTTTTGTAAAATATGAGACATAAACCATTTAATATTTATTTTTTTAAAGTTTGCATTGGTTATAAAAAGAGAGCTAAAAGGATCATGCGGAGGGGCCTGAGAAACAGATTTTTAACTTTTTTAGGCCTTATTTGTTTTTTCTTTCCATTTTTGGCTTTATGTGGATCACGGTAATATGTTGACACGAAAACGTATATAGACTCGAGACAAAGAGCCTTGTCGACAATCTCTTCAGGCCTTTGGTGGACAGGCATTCTAAAGGGATAACATTTGTATACATGTGTGTGATTTCTGCATCTCAAACTTTTCCTGTATTAGAAAAACAACGGCGACGTTGAAGCGCAATTTCGTTGAACCAACCATTCAAGCACTTGGTTACCTTCCAAGATGACCTGTTAAGGGGTCGTCCAACCTAACTTTGATCATTTTGTTGACATTTTCCCCTATGCCTTAGAAACAGATAAGAGAAGTAAGGAACAGGGGGAGGGGAGGGGTAGGAAAAAATTTGCAGACACCGATGCGGATTTTTTGTTTTTGACCGGTTGGAGGACCCAATTCATCCGACCCAATGTAATTTTGTTCTAGTTTTACAATTTTTTTCCGGGGTTATCGGAACCACCCACCCCCATTAAATATATGCTTCTGCATCATCCTTCCCACCATACTGCACCATAACCAATTTTATCATACAGTATTGAGTGATTGACCTTGTACAATAGGACAGGTCTTGAAAGAACATCCGTTTTATCAGACCAAAGTGGTCTCTTAAGGCAGATGGTCTCCCATAACAAATCAAATATAGAGTAAAGCTGGTATGTCCATGTATGTCCATATAAAACATGGTCTCCAGAGACATCGGTCTCTTAAGGCATGTTCTATTGTAATTCATTAACACTCTTGAATGTCATATCATTAACTTTTTACCTATATTTATCTCTCCATGTGTTCAGACATGTTGTAGAAACCAACAATATATATGGTATTCGACAGAGTTCAGAGAGCTTTCTAAAATATCATACAAATTGTTGATTTTTTTGACTACATACATGAACCAGCATGGCTGGGTTGGGGAGGGTATTTATTACTTATTTTAAGTCCAACCCTAGAAGGTCTGGTACATGATTTTGTTGACACCTGTGTTCTCAAATGTGTTTGAAATAAATTAGCAGTTCAATCAGGTTCAGCGTGTTGATTTCCCCCGATGTTGCGAAGTTATTTACTTCACAGTTACCATGGATCTTCGCCACGGACTGTGTTGATGTCGGCAAAGGACCGATTCAAAGATGGGTTGAAAATGATGCATCAAACTGATATTGTTTGTGGTAATTAATAGTACGAGGAGGCGAAAGAAGCCAAATATTTCCCACCATCTATAAATTAATTAAAATTGATAATTGCTTTTATTTTACTGAAATTATGAATTGATAAGGTGGGTGTGTTAAGATTATTATGCCCCAGAACTGGAAGTTGTAAAATCAAAGGAGCATCTAGGGCCGTGCAGTGGTGTCCTCTGTCCTCTTAGTCTTACCCATTCATTATTACATGTACCAACATTCTCCCTTGTATCTCAACCATTGCTACTCCAATTTGAAGGATATTTGGTGTTGTGATTGAGCATCATGGGGAAACAATGCCTGTGTAGCTGCTGTAGCATGTGTTTCTTTCCACATTGTTCAGAGTTGTGGTACTTTTTCACTCTTTTGAGTTAGAAAATTTTGTTTATAGCTAGTTGATATGTTACAATTTGTTGGAAAGTGTGCTGATACCCTCAAATGTATTGCTACAAAATATTTCTGGTGAAGATTTTGTTCCTATTACTTATCAAGCAAGAACCTAATGAATATTCTGTATAAAGCTACCAATCTGATGTTTGACACTTTTATCGGAGCTGTTATGAAGGCTTATGGAACTCAAAATGTTGATTATGGCAGGACTTTTCTATTCACCCATTAATCGATAAATTAAGTGTTATAGTTGGAAGTAAGAAGCATGAAAGGTCCAGAACTTAAAGTCTAAAAAGAATGTTTTGCAATGTAACATGATTTTTGGCGATACACTTATCTGGAGGGTTACCTGTCTGATAGTGTTTGGAACATGTGCGGTCAGGATCTTCAAAAAGAAAAAAGAGTTAAACTTTGAGAAAAAAGGCATATGCCTTGAGTGCCAGAGGTAGAGTAACACAAGGAAGAGAGCCCCCCCCCCCCCCCCTACGGGAAAATTTTTGTGTCAAATGGAGCTCACTTGTCACCTTTTGGGGATTGCTTTGTGTACTGCGTTCTTGAAAAAAATATGTGAGACCCTCTGGATGTGCGCTTCTGATGTCAATAAGCCTCCTTGGGGAAAGTACATGCAATAGTGGTTATGTAGGGTTGATTTGATGTGTTTTGAATAACAATGTACTTTTAAGTACATTAGATGGTTTATTGCAGTGACAGGTTACAGTTACCCTTCTTTCTTCTCCAACAGATATCAAAAGTGTATTGGTGTCCAAGAGTAAACAAAACTATTATACTTATTGATAAACCAGACAAATGTAACAATTTAATCACTATCAAATTGATGCATGGGATCAAAGTGGATACAGTGCAAGGGGTTTGTAAATATATTTATTCAACTACAATGTATGACTTTGCAGTGCATTCTACATAGGAGAATATCATAGTTTCTTTCCAAACCACCACAGTGACACATACATCTTTATACTGGGGGACACTCTTTTGTCCTTCCATACTTCTTCTGGTGGACTCCTTCAAGTTGACCTTTGTTGAACTCCCCAAATCAAAACATAAACAAAAGAAAATGTCTGCCTTCAATCAGTGAGCAATCCACTTATAACATTTGGTTTCAATCTTTATTACTTTCATGAATTAGGAAAAGATTTATTCGAGTATGTACTTAAATGTTTATAGAATACAGCAGTTATACATTTCTTCGAGTATGTACTTCAATGTTTATAGAATACAGCAGTTATTTTATTTGAGGTATTTTATTGTAAAAATTTTGTTCTCTTACTTATGCCACAGCAGACTTTAAGGTGGTGCTATTTACACATGGCACCAGTTCCATGGCAAATTTCAGTTTCCACATGTTCAAATTTTCATTCCAAGCATTTTGGTATATAATTTATTGGGGTTATTCATTTTGGGCCTTTTTAGACTTGAAAGAAAATTACATGAAATTTGACCAAAGTTAGGTTGGACGTCCCCTTAACTTACAAGGGCAATGAACTATCTCACGCTCTCCGACATGTCTCCTGTATTATACGTAAAGACTTCTTGGCACGCAAACATTGAGCGATCGCTGAAAATATAACCCGAAAAGATAAACCAATCATAATCCCAAGTTATTGTGTTAAGGACAAGTATGAAAGAAATAGTTCTGTCATTGTAATAATAGCTTCCTTCACCTTCCTCTTTTTGCAGACGATAAGTTGGATTGGAAGGCGAAAACATTTGACGAATTTGTGAGTTTATTTAATTCTTCAGAAATAGAAAGACGTGTCACATCCTCTGGTTACCATCCTCTCATAACAGGTAAGCATATTATACCGATATTCAATACACTTACGTCCCTGTCTTATCTCGTTGTTTAGTGAACGTTATTTTTTTTTAACCCAAATCAACTGGGATGAGTGAATATGAACCCAATTGAGTTCATATTCTCTCAACCCAGTTGAGTTTGGTTGGTTTTTAACCCTTTACCCAACGTAACGGCCAAAACCGGTCAGCGTTATTCTCAAAAATTGCCAATTGATTTTCATTGTTTTTTTCATTTTTTGTCTCAAAAACATAGATTATAACCATTTGTTGGAACGAGCTCGTCGCCCTCGTTCCAACGAGGGGTCATAACCTATGTTTTTCTGACAAAAAATGAAAAAAATTTGTTATTCAAGAATTTTTTTGGCAAGACTAGTGTAGTCCATTCTTGGGGTTAGGTAAAGGGTTAACACATCATATTTTAAAGCGTACGGACTCGAGCACAAATGTACAATATTTTTGTCACTCCTTTCAGTAATCAATTGATACTTCAATTTAAATCTTATAAGTAAAAAAGGGGGCGCGGTGGCGTTGCGGTAAGTTAACCCGTTCTCGTCAGATCACCGAAGTTAAGCAACGTCGAGCCCGGTTAATCATTGGATGGGCGACCGTCTGAGCCATCAATTTGGACTCCCGCCTTGTGTCCCTGGGCAAGGCACTTAACCATGATTGTCCACATGGGGACACGACGACGCTATGTACTAAGGCGTACTGCACGTCGATAGTGTGTATGTCTCCAACCAATCTGACCCTGCCTGTACTTCAGTGCAGAGTTACGATGTTGGGTAGCTGGCAGCTGTTCGTCATTGCTCGGTGGTTCTCTCCGGGTACTCCGGCTTCCTCCACCCGTAAAACTGTCACGGTAATGATTAGCCATTGCGCATAAGTATATGACCTTAAACATCAACACTTAAATAAATAAATAACAAAGAAAAAAAAACAACCGGTATTGCATCGCATTTTGCGATGCAGATTCTGAGCTGCATTTTGTGGCACGTTTTTTTCACAGAATATGTTAACAATGGGATGATATGTCGCGACTTTATAATCATTTGTCTGCATGGGAGTGCCTAAGCCGGTATATAATTGATTTGTTCTGGGGTGCACACAAGGCGATCACCAAGGAACGCCAATGCTGTCTGTTTGCTGCCCATCTCTGAACTTGGCCCCACGACCATCCCTGCTCTTTCATCTCCTTCACTACAGCTCTTCGCCAAGTCTCCTTCGACCGGCCTATCTTCCGTCTGTTTGGGGTCCACCTCATGGGAGTTATTGGAATATCGTTAGGATCCACACTGTGGATGTGTCGAATCCAACACCATCATCTTCGCTTGATGTCGGTGTCGAGTGGGTTGCTGTTCGTTCTCGGATAGAATTCCTCATTCGCGATGGTAATCCGCAGTATCCTCCTAGACCATTTGGTTTGGAACACGTCTGCTTGTGATTGATGGACGTTGCCACATTCCACTCCTCCACTTACACAGAAGGACTCCAAGTACGTTGCTCTTAAAGATTTTCATATCTAAGCTGATACACAGTCTGATGGATTTTGTTGATACAAAGCTTCATGTATTTTTTATTCTATTTATTTTAAGGACATGGCGACCCAATGGACTTTTGGGAGGAAAGGGGATGGGCTAACATTCAACAGAATAATCGTAATGCAATGGAGCCAACATTTACAACGCCATATTTGATACACCATGTCAACCCTCAAATAAAACTAATATTTCTGTTACGTAATCCTTTAGACAGGTATGTGGTTCGAATATTTACTTTTGTTACTGAAACTCGAACGTAGAGCCCTGCGAAGCACCGACATTCGATTCGATTTGAATTTGAATATTAAGTTGATATTCCGTTCGATGCGAAATCGGCTGCCCGATTCGTTTCCTCCCGAATCTTTTTCATAGAAATATAATTATTTATCGGTCAGTTTCATCGTCTCGAAAAACGTATTGTTTGGATGGAAATCGTACATAAATAATTTTGAAATAAAAGACGAAGTGTAACTTCAGCTGCATATTAACATAAATAACATCTGCACTCGTGCCACCAGACATGCTAATTTCAGTATCACTAGTCCCTACCGCTGTTAACCCTTTACCTAGCATGAAAAACAGACGGCACTAGCAAAAAAATTCTTGAATAACTGTTTTTTTCATTTTTTGTCTCAAAAACATAGGTTATGACCCCTCATTGGAATCAATCAAATCAATCATGACCCTGGACCTGAAAAGCGGCCTCTCGGGTTCAAAGGCTTAACTGAAATATGAAATCAAAATGTTGTGACTAAATTTTCAGATTCATCTTTGAAAGTCATTAAACATTTAATTTTACGGAAAACTAGTTGATGGGAACAGCATTCACAAGATGCCAAGTATTCAAGAAGACGAATAATGATTGATCCCTGAGCTATTCAGTTTGAACATTTTAGCCTCTGATATTCGAATAGATGGGGGCGCGGTGGCGTTGCGGTAACCGGTTCTCGTCAAATCACTGAAGTTAAGCAACGTCGAGCCCGGTTAGTCCTCGGATGGGTGACCGTCTTTGGGATCGATTCGGACTCCCGCGTTGTGTCCTTGGGCAAGGCACTTAACCCCGATTGTCCACATGGGGGCACGATGACGCCGTGTATTTAGGCGTACTGCACGTCGATGGTGCGCATGTCTTCAACCAATCTAACCCTGCGTGTGCTGCAGTGCGGAGTTACGATGTTGGGGAGCTGGCAGCTGCTCGTCGTTGCTCGGTAGTTCTCTCCGGGTACTCTGGCTTCCTCTACCTGTAAAACTGTCACGGTTATGATTAGCCATTGTGCATAAGTATGTGACCTTAAACACCAATAAATAAATAAATAAATAGTCGAATAAATACATGAACTGTGTGCATCTTGTGAATTCTGTTGGAACATTTAGATTCATATAGGATACAGGGGCCGCAGGATTGAATGAACTATTATGAAAGAAATTTAGACTAGGCACACCCATTTGTTGTAATAATATGTTGGGCCATGCCATTTGTGATCCACAGGTTTAAAGGATTGACAAAAACGCTGTCAAATCTGAATATAAAATCCAGAACATTGTGGTAGTAACCTCAGGGATGTGGCGACAGAGGTGTGTGTGTGTTTGGGAGGATGCCCCCCCCCCCAATTCTGGCGAAAATTTCCTAGAGTTGGAAGTTCGGAGGGAAAGTCATGAGTGGTTGAAAATTCCATCTATCTGGATTTTAGAGCTTATTTGGTGATGCTGATGTCTCCTTTACTTCCCAAAATTCCAACTCGGTTTCAAATCGGCAAAACTTTTGTTACTATTTACAACTACAGTGTACGTGATATCGAGCTTCATAAGTATGCATGATGTCAATCGGTACGAAATTTCTATAGTACGTTTACTTATCGTAATAAAAAAATCAAAAAAATCCTCGAAATGCACTTCAAGAAAATCACATTGCGTAAAATCGTTATCCTGAGTTAATTCCATCATTCACAGTTACAAAATGATGAAACATCGACAAGTGATAATTCCTGCATAAGATCTGATTTAATGTTAGGACAGTGTGAATTGTTCAAAGTTCTAAGCTTGAACATTTGTTTAGCACATATTCAGTTCTCAGAATACCAAATGATAATAATAACCCGATAATTCTATTTTAAATGTGTTGGCATTTCAGTTACTAGAATAAATTTTATGCCCCCTTTCGTGGCTTCGTTTTCAAAATCTTTCTCAGTAGTGAATTTCCAACTTGGGGAGGGACCGGGAGGGGATTTCCCCCTCCCAGTCCCTCCCCCAGTTGGAAATTCACTACCCTACACCCCCAATCGAAAAACAATCTAGCCACGTCCCTGAGTAACCTGCAGGTCGGACTATGGGATTGTGATTCCCAGACACCACAATATTACCTTTGTTCTCTTTCCAGATGTTTTGTAATTTGATCCCCTCCCCTGTTCAGTAACCATTATGGATTTAGTCAAACACAAGTCTACACCTCAACAGTAGAGTCGGTATCGCAAGGTACTGTTAAATGTAGACGAACAAGTGTTAACCCGAAAGATATTTAGTGCCTTCCGATTTTACCAGGCGCGACTTGTCTTAAACATCTCTTTATTGATTAACAGCAGATGCCCAGAGACTGGCTGTGTTACAACACACTTTGGAATAAAAGTTGCAAAATGTAATAATTATTACAAAGTGCAACTACTTGGACGGGAAAAACGTTGCAATATGTAATAATTATTACAAAATGCAACTACATGGACGGGAAAAACGTTGCAATATGTAATAAACTTTTTTTTCAAAGCGGCACTTTTTATTCAAAGGGGAAATCTGAAAACTAATTCATGTTATTTATTATACAACTATTAAAATAAATTTGTGTCTCTATGATTCTACGACTATCTTCTGGTATATTTTACGCATTTCTTCGTGTATTTGAGCGAGTTTCGTATTTGTCCGAAGTTTTATTACAAAATGCAACTACTTGGACTGGAAAAACGTTGCAAAATGTAATAATTGTTACAAAATGCAACTACATCGACTGGAAAAACGTTGCAAAATGTAGTAAAATATTTTCAAGCAGAGCAATCAAACTAATTCATTGTGTTATACAATTATTAATAGCAAATTGTATCTGAATGTCTTAACCAAATGTTGTCAATATATATTGTTTGTGGAGATGACCACTGGTGATCAGTATAGTGGCGACGACAAGAAATGGCTAGTGATCGTCTATGGTGATCTCTAGTGATCGTTGAAAGCGAGATAAGGATTGGGGGGCTATGAGTAATAGCCGCACTGAGGCCTCTCCTCACCTCCCTCACATCCTCGTACGAGATGATCATTGGTGATCGCTATTGACGATCACCAGGGATGCCCAGCGATCGCTTATGGCGATCTTTAGTGATTATTACCAACGACCATCGGTGATCATCCCCCTGTATGAGGATGAGATGGCTGTCAGGAGAGGCCTCATTGAGTCCACGCCTCATAGCTCTCACATCCATATCTCGCTCCCAACGATCACTAAAGATCAAAGACATCCATACGTATTGGCAATAGCGATATCAAGTGATCGTTGGGGCGAGATGGGGTTGTGAGGGGTATGAAGTGGGGCCTCGTTGGGGCATCTCTTCACAGCCCTCTTATTCTCATAGGAAAGATGATCATTGGTGATCGCCAGTGGCGTTCACTATGGATGCCTAGCGATTGCCGATGGTGCTCTCTAGTGATTGTCGGGGAGGGGGGGGGGGGGGGCGAGATGAGGATGTGAGGGCTACGAGAAGAGACCTCATTGAGGCATCACATCATAGACCTCATTGGTCTCCGAGTAGTCCGACGGAGAGCGCAACAGTCGCTGCCCCGTCCAGAAGCCTTGGCCTACGCTACTTGACATAGTGAACCGGCGACCCAGAGACCTACAACCAGTGGCCCGACCGACAGCGACAAAGTCCCCCGCCCTCTTTTCCCAACGGTGAATCTAGCTCAGAAGCCCTCCAACCAGTGGTCAGACCTAGCGACACAGTAGCCTGACCCCTGCTCCCAACGTTGGCACCATTCCAGAAGCTCTCCAACCAATCGACCGACAGAGAGTGACACAGTCGTACTTCCCTCTGCTCCAAACAGTGACCCTGTACCAGTAGCCATCCAACCAGGTACCCGACCGAAAGCGGTACAATCACTCACTCGGCGATCCTACCATGGTGTGGGATAGCGACAGTCAAGTTTTACAGGGGAGAAATGGCACTACTGTCACAAGTTCTGTGTGAAATGGCATAGGGTAAGGCAGACTTGGTCTGAAGCGACTGTGATGAAAGGCTATCACTGTGCGGACAGTGCACGCGCCTTCAACCAATGCTAACTCAGGTTAGTGTGTTGGAGAGTCTGACAGTTACTCGACGCTGTTCGGCGGTTCTGTTCCAGTACTCCGGCTTCCTCCACCGACACGATATGATCCTGACTGTTGAAAGTGTCGTAAAACCGCAATAAATAACAATGCATCAAAGCCTAGTAAAATCAATACACCTATAGAAAACCACTACGTCCACCAGGCGTTTACATGGTTGGTCCCCGATTTATACACCCAAAATCTTAGTGACATTTCTATAAATCGCAGCCAGTCCTACGATGTATGGTGGTGATTTGCTGTTGCGGTTAATCTGGTTCTGATCCGGTCAACTCTGGGATATCTGTGATCTTTAGACATCGTTGGGAGCGAGATTTGGATGTGAGGGCTATGAGGTGAGGACTCAATGGAACCTCTCCTCACAGCCCTCTCATCCTCATACTGGGAGATGCTCGCTAGTAACGATCACTTGAGATCGCCATAAGCAATCACTAGGCATCCCTGGTGAATGTCAAAGGCGATCACCAATGATCATCTCCTCGTATGAGGATGTGAGGGGTGAGAGGAGAGGCCTCAGTGCGGCTGGTACTCATAGCCCTCTAATCCTCATCTCGCTCCCAACGATCACTGGAGATCACTCGCCATTCCTTGTCATCGCCACTATACTGATCTACAAACAATACATAGTGACAGCATTTGGTTAAGACATTCAAAAACAATTTGCTATTAATAATTGTATAATACAATGAATTAGTTGTGATTGCTCTTCTTGAAAATATTTTATTACATTTTGCAACGTTTTTCCAGACGATGTAGTTGCAGTTTGTAACATTTATTACATTTTGCAACGTTTTTTCCAGTTTATGTAGTTGCATTTTGTAATAATTATTACATTTTGCAACGTTTATCCAGTCCAAGTAGTTGCATTTTGTAATAAAACTTCGGACATATACGAAACTCGCTCAAATATACGTAGAAATGCGTATAACATACCTGAAGACAGTCGTAGAATCATAGAGACACAAATTTATTTTAACATTAACATGAATTAGTTTCTGATTGCCCTTTTGAAAAAAAGTGTCCCTTTGAAAAAAAAGTTTATTACATATTGCAACGTTTTTCCCGTCCATGTAGTTGCATTTTGTAATAATTATTACATATTGCAACGTTTTTCCCGTCCAAGTTGTTGCATTTTGTAATAAAACTTCGGATATATACGAAACTCGCTCAAATATACATAGAATTGCGCATAACATACTCGAAGACAGTGGTAGAATCATAGAGACACAGTTTATTTTAATAGTTGTATAATAACATGAATTAGTTTCGGATTTCCCCTTTGAAAAAAAAGTGCGCCCTTTGAAAAAGAAGCTTATTATATATTGCAATGTTTTTTCTGTCCACGTAGTTGCATTTTGTAATAATTATTACATATTGCAACTTTTATTACAAAGTGGATTGTAACATGGCTGTATCTGATTACGATCAGAGGCGGCGGTGGCTCGGTAACTGTTTAGGGAAACAAATTTTCAAGGCAAACATGGTTCGACCCAGTGGGAGAAAAGTAATGTACCATGACACACTACAGTTTCTCGTTTCGATGAGCATGCCGAGGTCTGGTCATAGTCCTGTCCGTTTCTATTACTTCAATGATCTTTCAATTTAGCCTTCGAGATGGAAGATGAAGTAGACAAAATGGTCCGAATCGACCGATGGCTGGTTTCGTTAGCCAAATGTTTTTTTTCTTTTGATTTGCAAATAATATATTACAGAAATGCCTGTGTATTGACACGTTTGTTTGTGCCCATTGTGTAACCGTTCACTAGGTTTGTGGGAAAAGTGTGTGGGGAGGGGGCACGTTTTCCCTGTACCACCCCTCCCCCAGTTCCCTTCTCCTGATTACGATAGCTCAAGGCTTCCGTTCTATAAGCGGACGTCTATACTTACGTGAATACATTCAACAACAATACACTCCTTCCGAAATATAGGCTTACTTTAATGCGTCGTACCAAACTTTTCCCAAACCTCGCTACTATGGTCGCAAGTTGCTTATGGTACAATACACAGTGCATTATTTCCGCTCTGGTTGATACAATAGCTTAGACGCACCTACTTCCAAATCAGCATGAACACCCCATAGGAACGTATCAACAGAAGACCAAAGTGAAAAGTGCTTGACAGTGCAAGTAGACTAATACTGAAATACCGTTGAATTCTACGAAAAGGCGCAAAAAGGCACCAGCAAAATTTCAGCTCATTGACCACCCTAAGCCAATCGTTATACTTATGTTGGCCGGTGTAGAGGGTTAGTTACAAGTTCTTAGTGTAGCAGTGAACCAGAACTAGTCTACCACAAAAAACAAAAGAACTGATCCTTTTCAACTCCCATTGGAAGAATCAAATACCTGAAATAATTCCCACCAGATTCTCGTCGATGTGAAAGAGACAGTTCGTTTGTTTGATAAAAGACAAAGCTATTCTATCTGTTATCCTGTGAAATATGAAGCTCCAAGAAATACCAGTGACAAAATTGTTTCGTCATCAGTACATTGTATGATTTATCTTCATTTGTGAAGATAAACGTTTTTTTCTGGATTTTGTTTTATCTCAGCTAACATTATTTTTTCTGTTCAATGTTTTACGAAGTACACTGTATTTTAATGATATTCTGTATTGAATGGTGGTTGTACCATTTATTTTACTAATAAGCGTCAATATTTTATCAGCAGATTCGTGTTTTTCAAAATAGAAAAGCAAGGCTCGGTTTGTTTCTTTCACAGATGCTCTCAGAAGTTAATTGCCAAACGTAAAAATAAATGTCCTACACTCTTTGAATGGATGTCAAAATAATTTCGATTGTAAAAACAGTAAATAACACATTTTCGAGTGTGGCTTAAGTTTGCGTGACATTATCTTATTTTATTTTATCTCTTGTGATATAATATTGGTATTCACTCAAACGGTGTTGATATTCTTTCGTTTCACTCAGGAAATTTCTTGCGTTCACCCCTCTGATTTACGACTGGTACTTTCCCCCGATACGCCTGTTTATTGAAGTTCAAGGCCATTTTCCACGCCTTTGGCTGTATAAAAACCACAACACAAGCGTAAAGTCAAATTCTGCAATTCTTTTATAACTATGCACGTAATTCCAGTTTTAGAGGAGTCGCACCCCAGGCCGTGCTTGCCGGTCTTAACATACCAATAAAACAGAATTTGTCTGCCGCATGAAGTGTCCTCTTTTGAGATTCCAAGTATTCCCACGCGGACTCCAACAACAGCAGTTATCCTTCGCCTTGGTTTTAAAACATGAAAACTGTATATACCTTCAGTCATAATCTATACACGGCTGATAGCCCGAGTGATCACCTCTTCACTCATTTATCTTTATTTACTCTTTGCACCCCAGAGGCGTTTTTCCAGACCAGGGAGATGATACTTCATAATATCATTAAGTAGAATGGCTGCTAAAGGAATTTGCAGGGAAGACCAATCAATGTTTTCAGTAGTTCAAAATATTGATTGGCCGTCCCCTAAATGATGAATATGGACTTTTCCAACTGCTGCCATTGAACTGACATGGAAGACACTACCATGGTTCTAAGGGTTAATGTCGACAGACGATAACAACTTCATGTTAAATAAGTAAGAATCATATCCTTTGTTTTTATATCCTCACTCTCGAAGAGATTAGGTATACTGTATAACATGCGTCTGTCTGTCTGTCTGTCTGTCTGTCTGTCTGTCTGTCTGTCTGTCTGTCTGTCTGTCTGTCTGTCTGTCTGTCCGTCCGTCCGTCCGTCCGTCCGTCCGTCCGTCCGTCCGTCCGTCCGTCCGTCCGTCCGTCCGTCCGTCCGTCCGTCCGTCCGTCCGTCCGTCCGGGACACAGCAGATGGCCTTGCGAGGTGACCGTCCGAACACAGTCGTTACTTGTGAGGTTGGGGGATAAAACCGATAGTACATCAACCACTTGTGAGGTTTTTTCAACTTGTGAGGTGCGAAAAACCCACTTGTGAGTTGCGTAATTTTCCCCATATCTAACACTGAAATCACCTCACAAGTACATCTGCGGTAGAACGTCCATCCGTCCATCCGTCCGTCCTGATGCATATCTCAGATGTGAGTGGATGGATTTCAACGAAATTTGGTATGCAGAATCCTTGAGTTGACCCACTTTTTCCGCCACATGTTGAACGGAGTTGCTCACGCTATTTTTACCTGAGTTATGTTACGGCCCCCATATTTATCACATTTCCAGTGATTTTGTTTAATTCGTTTATGCCTCATCGATTCAACACTGCCGTGGGGTATGAAATGCCTTCAGCAGCTCTTGTTCACCTCATATACTGGTAAAATGTATAAACAATAGTTGTTAACATTTATTCGTTCTACAGTTTGTTAGTGACTTTACAATGGAATTAAATAACACCATAAATATCAAATTAAATCACTAAAACTGCGTAAATAATAATATTCACCTGGAACTTATTTAAGCACCCCTGAAATCTTTTATGACAGTGAAGTTGCTGTTACTGATTATTATATTTTAATGATTGCCATGTATTGCAGTACATTCCATCTATTGAAACATGATGTTTCTGGTTGGCAGTGTACCCTAAACACATCTCCTCGTCCACGTGAAGGATACCTCCCACGAATGTCACAAAAACACTATCATCCACATACAATATCCGGGTATGAAACAAGAAAATTTGTCACTTCTTTTATCAATAAATATTGACATGGCAAGGAGGAGGCTGTCAAAGGCACTAAGATGACAAATCATTAGCATGCATGCAACAGGCCTGTCATTCAAAACTATTGGAAGGCAACTTGGCTATAGTCATTCTGTCATCAGTACTTGTCCGAAGGCATCAACAAACCAACGATGTAAAGGGCCGACCAAGGCCTGGACAACCCCAAAAGACCTCTCCTCGGGAAGATCTGAGTCTTGCACGCCTCGTTAGGAGTGAACCCTTTGCTTCAAGTGGGGTTTTCAAACGCCTTTTACTCCCTAACAGGCGTTTGTGCAATATAACTGTCCTAAACCGTCTCAAAGCATTGTGTATGAGGTCCAGAAGGGTCATCAAGCGTCCAGCTCTGTCCGATCAGCATCAAAGACGACGTTAGGAATGATGTATGGCATGACAACACTGGAATCTCATGACGTGGAGGAGAGTCCATTGGACAGAGGAGAGTAGGTTCCTGCTTCACGTTGCAAATGGTTACATGAGAGTGTGGAGGCACAGAAATATTGCTTACGTACCCAGGAACACCAGACCTACTGTTCCTTATGGTGGAGGATCAGCAATGATCGATCTGTGAATGCCTCTCTGATGATTGTACACTTGATATGATGACTGTACGAGGGAATCTCAATAGTCATCAGTACATCCGGGACATTCTCAATCCGGTTGTCGTGCCTCGTTTTGACAACCACCCTTTGGCCACTCGCTCTGTATTCATGGATGACAATTCAAGGCCGAATCGCCCCCATGCTGTTAGAGCATTCCTTCAGAACAACGCTATTACAACACTACCTTGGCCTGCAATGAGCCCCGATTTGAATCCATTGGAACCCATCTGGGACTTTTTTGGACGTCGTGTGCAAGCAAGGATCCGCCTGTACTGAATTTTACCGATTTGGAAGCTTCGTTGCATGATGAGTGGCAGCAGTTGCCTCTGGGCCGTATCACACGGCTGACTGGTATCATTAGGAGGAGGATTCAGGCTGTCATCCAGGCCGTGGTGGATACACTCGCTACTGGCGCCGGCCACTGCTATTGTGTTCTGGAGATCAGGTGATTACATTTTTTTGTCAGAAATTACCGGCGTTGTTTCATCATGGACCGTTCCAGTACAATGAAAGAACATTTTTCCATAAAAAAAACTTTATTGACAGACGTGTAATTTAGCGTCATTAAAAAAACTGCATAATTTCAGCATTGTACTGTCTTTCATTTGTCAATAAATCATTCTTTCCGCAAGTAATCACTTTAGGCCACCTAAAAGTAATGACAGTTTCTATTAACACCGCTGCAAAAAAAAACCCCCAAAAAAACAGGGAGTGCTTAATTAAGTTACAGGTGTATATTTAGAACACTGAATTTATTTTCAAGGTTATACAGTCACTACTTACACATTGGACTTGGAAAAACACCAGACGAGTTTCATTTTGGTATGGTCAAGGCGCTGAATACGTATAGATCATGTCTTAAGACAAGCACAATTAGAGGATGCGTATATCCAAAGTTGGAAAAGAATGAAGAGTATACTATTACTGATCAAGTAAGTATTGTTGTAAGTCTTAGACTAATACTTTTACTCGCACTCTCGAGAATGATGTTCCTCAAAATTCTTAAATAATTTAATTTTTATTCTCTACCCCATTACATCATATGGCAAGGTCGTCCCAAAGTGTTTTGAGGCACAGTTTTGAGAAAGAAAATCATTTTGAAATTGGAAAAACAAATCATTCGATTTTAATACAAGGGCTAATAGGGGCGTTTGGTGTTTAATTGTTGCGGTAAAATGTCATGATTCTTTGGATTTGGCAATCAAATCAATACAGGCGATACTTTGGTATTCCGGCCAACGTAAGGCAGGCGTAATCCTCTATTGTATCCATGGCATTTCAAGTCTATCACTTCATTCGTGTTTTTGTTTTGGATGAATAAACTGGATACTATGATATCGAGTTCGGTTATCAGTTTGTTGGCAGTATCTCAACTTCTAACGAATAACAGTGCGTCATAATTCGAAACCATTGTTGAAACTGAAGCCAATGTTACTCTTTCACCAGGCTCGTTTTTTTAGCCCATTCCTCATCTACAGAGCTACTATCAACCCTTATCCGGCGACGCAAGAATACAATTGCGTACTTCTTTAATATCCTTATTATGCTGTATTTGGAAAATCATGGAACGAGTTGTTTTTAAAGATATTCATAAATACTTCCTTAATAACAGGTAATTTTATAAATTTCAATCTGGATTTTTGCCGAACAATAGTACCGTATTCCAATTAATAGAAGTCTATCACAACCTTTGCAACGCAATAGACAACAGCATGCAAACCTGTGGCGTTTTCTGTGATATTTCCAAGGCTTTTGAGAGGGTATGGCACAGAGGATTAATTTTTAAACTAAAGCAGTATGGTGTTTCTGGTCCACTCCTACGATGGTTTCATAGTTATCTTACAAACCGAAGGCAAAAGGTGAAAATTAACGGCTGCAAATCGGATTATAAAGATATAGAAGCTGGAGTCCCACAAGGTTCCGTTCTTGGCCCTTTTTTATTTCTCGTGTACATCAACGACATAGCCGACTATATCGAGTCTGTTGTTCGACTGTTCGCTGATGATACTTGTCTGACAGAGTCATCTTCTGATACTCATAGAATTCATTCTAAAATGAACACCAAACTCCAAAAAATTAACAAATGGGCTGACACGTGGTTGGTCACATTTAATGCTAAAAAAACTAACGTTATACTATTTACACTCAGCAGGGATGTTATATTTCCAAATATTGTTTTCAACAGCGGAACACTAGATTTTGTTGCTGTCCACAAACATTTGGGGTTATCTATCCAATCCAACTTAAGTTGGGAAGCCCATATTGATGATATTTGTAAAAAAGCTTGTGCAAGACTTTCTCAGTTGAGAAAAATGAAAACACATTTTTAACCGACAGATCATGGGAAAGATGTATAATGCTTTCGTACTACCAATATTAGAGTACGGTAGTCCTGTTTGGTGCGGTGCTCCGCATCATTTAATGAAGCGCCTTGAGGATATACACTGCGTTACCGCACGAATCGTATCGGGCCTGACACGATCAGTATCATGCGATCGCCTCTTGTTAGAAGTTGGGTGGAATAATCTAGAAACAAGAAGACACGTTCAAAAGATGTGTATCTTTTACAAAATCATACACAACGATGCGCCAGATTTTCTCTATGAACTTCTACCACCACGGGTTTGTGACACATCGTCTTATAACCTTCGCAATTCGTCAAATTTTATGCCTTACAGCATGCGAACTGAGCTACTATTTAAACGATCATTCTTTCCGTCTTGCACGGAAACTTGGAACAATTTATCCCAATCAGTACGAAATTGCTCATCGCTTATTGAATTCAAAAAACTCATAAAGCTCGTAACGCTCTTATTGGTATTTATCAAATCTTAATATTACTCTGAATTCGGTGGATAATCGATTGTACGGTGAGCCGGTGTTAGAAACCAAAACTAACACTTTGATTTTTAAATTTGTGCAACAATTTATTTGTAGCACTGGGAGGTTCGACAATTTGTTTCCCATCTAGTAATATTTGTAAAACAATGCTGACTCAAGGTATACACTTCAATATAGAATACGCATGGAGGGGTCATGGAATGGACTCGTCATCGGGGTGACGTTGGGTCAGCGCATCGGTACACAGATTGTGCAGTCACGATGATAGTCACGGTTGCGCTGTTTGTGGCCTGAGTCGCTGACGCGGCGTTTTCCCTACCTTTTGTGTGAAACAGCATGAATCTAATGAGACACGTCCCTAAGCTGTAGTACAGAAGGCGAAGAAATGATGATGCTTATTATTATTATTATATTACAGGGACGCCGGAGCCGGGGGGGGGGGGGGGGCTAGGGGGTGGGGGGCTTTATATTTTTCATTGAATGGGGCTGCTCTGTCTGATAAACGACCAAGCCTAAATGTGTTTCGACGACATTCTTGTAACCAGTTTCCGCGAGAAATCGTTGCCTGAGAGCTAGAATGTCCTATGTCCCCTATGGGACATAGGACATTCTAGCACTCTAGCGATGAAATGTCAGTCACTGTCTTGTGTAACGGTTAAGGGGAGATGACCCAAAAGGACATGATCATTAGTCATTCTTTGTTCGTCTCTTGAATGAATGTGCGGGTTATCAAGTAAAAATCGCCAGTCGCGTTTGATAAGATTATGCCCCTCACACAGGCCGCCTGTGTGTGTGTGGGGGGGGGGGGGGGGGGATAATCTTATCAAACGCGAACTGCGTATATTTTTCACATCATGTCAAAAATTGAGTTTATAAACACTCAGTATACAAACCACGAATACTATTCCCATTTGAGACTCAATCGAGAATAGTATTCGTGGTTTGTATACTGAGTGTTAATAAACTAGGGTCGGCCCGTCATGCCCTTGCCCTTACCCCTCCCCCAGCCCCCCCCCCCCCCCCAATCCGAAATTCGCTCCGGCGTCCCTGTATTATTATTATTATTATTATTATTATTATTATTATTATTATTATTATTATTATTATTATTTTAACACATCCTAATCAGAACAGCTCCCAAGCGGCCTTTGGCTTTGAATATTAATTGATTCAAATCGAGAGAGATACAGAATGCAAAAGGGACATCAACAGCTTCTCTTTCTTTCTTTCCGACTTTTTCTGTTTTTGTTTAGTGCTACATATTCATATTTATTTATACACGTACACACATATATATATATAAACCCATTCAAATAGTTTATTTTACATTTATGAATTTCAAAAACTTCTTTGTTTCGCCATTGTAACATTTTCTGTATTCATGTTATGGGAGCGGAGGTTTTTACTAAGTGGAAAGCATTTGTCCTCCTATCCCTTTTTGCCCAATAGTTATGGCAAATAAAAATATGTTTAACTGCGTACTTTTGAGGCTAGTTCCGCAATTTATTGGATGATCATGCTTTACGGTTCTTAACCCTTTACCAAACGTAACGGCCAAAACCGACCAGCGCTATTCACAAAAGTCGCCAATTCATTTTCATTACATTTTCGTGTTTTGTCTCAAAAATATAGGTTATGACCCCTCTTTGGAACGAGCTCTTCGAGCGCGTTCCAATGAGGAGTCATAACCTATGTTTTGAGAAAAAAAAAATGAAAAAAATTAGTTATTCAAGAATTTTGTTTGCAAGTGTCGTCTGATTTTCATGTTAGGTAAAGTGTTAAAGTATGCGTTTAACTCTTCACCTAATGAATCAGTCGCATCCACCACCGTAATTTTCAAATTAAGCAAATGAAAAATAAATAATTCTAAAAAAAATTCAACAAAACTATTTATTGTACGCCTATTCTTTTATTTTCATAAAATACACACTTTTTCTGCAAAAACCGAAGCGAACAATAATTTTATTTTATGTGTTGTCCTTGAACAATACTGATCACGTGCGCAGACTATTTAACTATATAACTCGGTGAGCGCGTTCCAATGAGGGGGGTCACAGGATATGGTTTTGCTGATTTTTTAAATTAAAATAAGTTTAAAAAACAGTAATTAAAATAATAAATTTTGATATTCCGTTCCTTGGGTAAAGGGTTACTAGTCGGTAGGAAAAACTGGATCTGAGCAATGTTTCCAAGCCCTTTCTATCCCTTTCCAATGACTATGAGAGAGAGATATTATCCGAGCGAAGAATTCTCGAAGAAAATTGTTGTCTTGCTTTGACTTTAGGCCTGCCAAGCATAATGCCTTGCTTAACAATTTATCCTACATAACACTCATATAGAAATATTTCCAAGTGGGGTAGGTGGGGGTGAAACGTTTTTGCAATTTTTAGGAATTTATGAATAGTTTCCCAAGTGTTCTCATTTGGTTTTGTTTGGCAAAACTTTAAAAGAAAAGTTTGCAGTCTATTAGCACACAACAAAAGAAGCACCAAATTACTGAGACGGTCAGGCAATCATTTATGGCTCCTGTTATGTGCGAAAGTGAAGATGTTCCGGTAAAATGACCCCTCAATGAGTGCAAAAGTTTGGATAGGGTTTATTAAATATCCCCGAGTGGGGTGGTTAGTAATAGCGTTCTCCATGGGAACCCGGGAAGTGAAGCACTGCTAGCATACTGTATTAACGGACGCTTAAAAGTGCTTTGTTAACCCTTTTCAGGTTGTATGGACAGGAAATGTACGTAAAATTGTTAGTTTTTATTCCAGGTCTCATTAACCTTATTCCTCATGTTCCTGGAGGTTATCGGTGGGGTTAATGTGTAACATAGGTCCTACATGGTATAAAACCTACAGACCAGGTACCACTCAGTACCAGATCACTTGCTGAATATGTAATTAATGGGGTCGTAAGGGGTTAGTTCACCCACACTGTCCTTGCGCGCCTGATAGTGAATTGGTACTTGTTAATAGCTTTCAATGACTCAGCCGTCCATCCCGATTTAACAGTGTTGATGTGATAATACAGAAACCCAACAGCGACGACAATATCGTTACTCTAGCATGCGTATAGAATGAATAATGACAATGTCAGTGCATAATTTATGATGAAGAAGGCTATGCATAGCGAGTCAACACATCAGAACAATCATGGCATTTCACAGTCACAAGTTATCCAAATAATCATGACGTTTTGGCGTAACAGGTTATCAAACTTACTGACAGGAAAAAGTACCTTTGAAGGCAATAGATCTTTAAGTAGAAACTCTATTTCAAGTATAGAATGATTCTCTTGAACGTTCACACAATGGTATTTGAAGAACGGAAGACGAAGAACAGTCTATTGTTAATCTTTATATACGCTAAGTCCTGACCAACCCAACTAAATTCGGAACACGAACTTCCCTAGGTCCTTTTGTCTCAGCTGTAGCACCAAATGAGGAAACCTATGTTACGTCACGGTTTTAGGAGCCCACGTGAGCGGTAACTGTGTCAATGGACGCTTTACAAAGTTAACGTAATACAGTGTTACATATTGACATAAATAGGCTACACCCTAGGATTTATACTTTTCCTGAAAAAGTTGAGCGCGGCAATTTAGACATTTATGGGAAAATGTATTGCCAGAAATTATTCTATAAGCAATTTATTCGAAAAGCTGTAAGACTGTAACACTGTGAATTGAACACTGATACAAGCACAAATATACTTCTCAAAGTTTCCTAAGCACCAAGGAAAACCAGCTGCCTCTTTACGTTTTAGTTGAAATATTGTAATGAAAAGTGTATATATTTTTTTTTGATTATATCTTTAATGATTTAAGTACAGAAATTAAGATTTTATTTGTGTTTGACATTATTTTTTAGCTTTTGAATACGATAACCATGGAAAATGGATATTATTGGTAAAAGAGGAAATTTTTCACTTTGCCAAAAAATTGACGGAGCGAACTGGTATGGGTTCTATATCGAGTATGAGACCCAGTACTGTTAATTACAACTTGACAACGCCTACTCATGCTCCCAATCAAGTTCCTGGTCGTCCTTTGTGGGATGTTTTTCCATTCTTGGACCATCATGGCACCAAGCTCCTGGACACATCTTGGCTTGACGGGACGGGCTGAAATTGCAAGCTGCAAGTCATTCCAGACATGTTCGATTGGATTGATGTCAGGGTATCTTGCTGGCCAGTCCATACGCTCAATCCCCTCCCTCTGCCGGCACTCCCGAAAGCATGGGCAACATGAGGACGGGCATTTTCGTCCATCAGAATGAATCTATCACCCACTGCACCTGCATACAATCTGACGTGGACATCCAGGATCACGTCAATATACCGCTGTGCAGTAAATGTACCACGTTCAAGGACACAGAGCTCTGTACGTCCATCCCTGCTAATGCCGCCCAGACCACGATTGACCCTCCACCATAGCGGTCATGCTCAGCAATGTTGGCTGCATGGAATCGCTCTCCTGGTCTTCTCCATACCCTATAACGCTTATTTGTGTGGTCTAGGCAGTACCTTGACTCATCCCTCTGTAAAAAGGACAGGTCGCCAATCTTCTCTGGTCCATCCAACGTGGTCCATGGTCCGTTCATAGCGTGCCTGGCGGTGGTTCTGGAACAGCGAAATACGAATACATGGTCTTTTCGATCGGAGACCACCTTCGTGCAACCTTGCCCGTATAGTCTGCGTCGAAACATTTACCTCGAATGCATTCTGAAGGTCACTGCGAAGCTGTGTTGCTGTAGTAAAGCGGTTCCTACGGGCCTGAGTGATCAACAGCCGGTCTTCAGCTGCAGATGTTGCCCTGTCTGTGCCACCACCATGCCGTCTTACTGGTGTGCCATACTGCTGAAATCTTGCCCAGGCTCTGGTGATCACCGTATGGTGCACGCCAAGGGCTTCACCAACCCGACGATGGGTAGCCCCTAGCTCCACCACCCCTACAGCCCGCCACATTTCTGCTTCAGACAAATGTCTTCTTACATTTGCATTTGCCATATTCAATCATTAAATCACAAGGCTTTGCGTTGAAATGAAGATTGAATACCCTACACATGTCATGTACATGTAGACAGTACACGAAAACATGAAAATCAAGGGGTACATGCTTTGCATGACTGTCACGGAAAGTTTGCCTATCAAGAGAGCTAATGTAAACACTGGGGACCATCTCAATACATTCCTCAATCATATCCACCAAAAATATCGCAAATATGTCACAAGCAAATTTCACAATGATGTGTCAAATATTTGGTGCTTAGCAAACTTTGAGTAGTATATATAAACAATGGAGATGTGACTATTACGTTTTATCGATGTTACAAATAACAATTTATATACATACCAGTAATACAATACTTCTTCAGATATTGCAATTTCTATTTCAGCACGTGTTATATGCAAGCCTATATATAGTTCACATCAGAGAGTGGATGAGAGTCTTTCCAAGAAAGAATATTTTAATAATTCGAACAGAAGATTATGCTAAACATGTAGGAAAAACTCTGAGGAAGGTTTTCCAATTCCTCGATATAGGTACGTAGTTTTTATAGTTATGCCTGCAAAAGAGCGCATCCGGACTGAAATCACACAGTGTCCAAAAAGGCCTTTCGTCGTAGAATGGAAAGACGAGCTGGTCAGGGGCAAGTGTATACAGGGATCCTCTGCCAGTAGATTGTTTTAAGATAATTAAATAATTGTTGGTCTTTTTATACCATATTGTACTGTGATCACAAACGCGGACATAGAATTTCGACCGGGTCGCTACCAAGTCGCGAACCGGTTGTAATTGTCTATTCGCTTTCCTTACCGAAACATGAAGATTCTTACCTGCTGAAAAATAAGGAGTGAACACTGAATATTAGATGGTATTGTTTGTTTGTTTTTCTTGATGTGTTCTTGATTTCTCAGTTTTTTATTTACGAAATCACAACACACTGGGGTAAGTGTATCGCGATCGGATCGCGAGAAAAGAACATTTTTGTGATCACAGTATTGCACATAGAGGCATGTGAATTTGCCTGTTATGATACAGGCAATTAACCCTTTCGGAAATCGGTCCTGGTGTATATCGTCTCATAAACACTGTCAACAAAGAAATGAATGAATCGATTCTTCATTTGCAGAGAAGTTCCGTGAACAATTATTCTCCCCACTTCCTATGCAAAATATGCGTGTCTCATGTGATAAGGCTATGTGAGATAGATATCTACCTCACATGACCCCCGTGACTGTATCTTATGTTTCGTTGGTGTTCAAAGTATTGTTGTTTGTTGTACTTGATGTTAATAATAACATATTGTATACAGTTTGTTCAATTTCTTAACTTAATTCCTATCAATACAGCGTCCATCGATCGAATGATGCAAGCGCTCAACTGACGTCATCGGAATATGTCAATGTTAATTTCGCTACAGATCTTTAACCCCTGTCTTGCCGGCGTTGCAATTTAATTTTGTGGTATATACCACAAAATTAAATTACAACGCCGGCAAGACAGGGGCGTCCAATGTTCATTTCGCTACAGATCTTTAACCCCTGTCTTGCCGGCGTTGTAATTTAATTTTGTGGTATATACCTCTGGTATATACATAACTTTTGTGCGCTCTTTCCGATAAGCACATCAGTTTTTTTCAGAAATGGACAACAAAATTGTTTGATATAGCTGCACGTGCCCCTAGATTACTTCATGACGTCAGAGTGTTTTGGTGGGGAGGAAAATTATCCCTGATGGGGGTTGGTGTGAGAAGGGGAAATCTCACCATCGGAACAAGGTATTCGTCCGGACACTCGGCAAGCCTCGTGTCTGGCCCAAATATCTTGCCCTCGGTTGAGATTTCCCCATCTTACACCATTACCCATCAGGGATGATAATAATCATAACATCTCTGCAGAACTGAAGGACTAAATGTGTACCGAATCTTCCTGCCGCTTCACTGCCTATTGTATCGTCTACTTCGAATTTTCTTCACGCAAACATTTATGCGTACCATTTGAGAGGGTAAACATAATACATTGTTTACAAATGGTGAGACTTGAGTAGCGGAAGTAAGTTGGAGGATAATGTGAACTACAAGAACAAACCCTCTTATCTTTGTGCTCATAATTCCAGCTTCTGCCATACTCTTTGTGTTTCAGTTACTGGCAGCTTTAGGAAATTAAAAGGAGGTAACTTTCATGTAAATCTCTACCAATAACGGAAATTGCCAGCCACGTGTTTGCGTTAGTTAAATGGGTTAATCCTTTCAAGCAATTATGCATACATTTTTGCGTAACGAAAATAGTAGCACTCGATGATGACATAATGACACAATAAACAGCATGTATAACTCACATACAGATCCTCTGTTTGTAAAGGATAAAATACTTAAAGTTACGGACTTGTTTAAATTGCAGGTTTGCATTTTCACGTTCCACTGGAAAAATGGTGCGCTTGCCCCATTTTTTGATCATTTCTAGTATTTTCTACAGTGTATCAGATGACTTGCGACACATGAATACAAGGCAATCGGGGCTACTACGCGTAAATAGAAGCAGAACTAACGCCCTAGATAGGTTTCCTTTTTTGCATTCCCTAAAGTTTGAAAGATTTAGACCAAGCCACCCGAAACATTCCCAATAGGAATGAATTTTGGAAGAAAGTAACAAATAACCTACTATCCGCGTATCAAGAAACCATTCAATGCAATAACCCGCACTGCCCTGACTGCCAGGTTTAGTAATTACGGGAAACCAATTTATACGAGCCTCCCCTCCCCTCCCCTCCCCTCCCCTCCCCGTGCCTACCCGGGTTGTCCGGTTCCACTTAATCACGGGGACAAATAGTCATAGACCTCAAACGTAATTTTAAACATCACTAAACATTGCCTATATGAGATAGTTAACCATACTGCAGACAATCTTGAGAGTATCTAGAATTTTTTCACTCAATATTTTTACTTTCTTAGTCAGAATATTTTATTCCTCTTTCTTAGTTAACCTGCTATATTACTTCTGGTAATCTCGTCATCCACAAAGCATCTGTGTTAGATCACCAAGTCGTTCAATTGAGTCTATTGTTCGAGTCTTCAACTTATAGTCTCTGAACCTTCGGTCTGCAGTTTTGAAACATCGAACCAACTTAATGGAAGTTGTCTTCGTTCACATAGCGGCGTTGGAGTGAAATGTCATGGGAGATGACAGGTAGACAGCCAATCAGGCTATGTTACCCCCTACGGTGTAAACAGATTGTTATCAGTTAACTTGTATTTTTCTCACTCGATGTACTTGCATTTGTTTATACCGTTAAGTAAAACATATCCATCTGTCTAACAACCAATCTGGTCTTATTCACAAACTCGAACTCGGATCGGTATTTCAAGCAATCTACTCTTGAAGTTCCACCTTTCTGATAGATATCAACGAGCCCTGTTAGCCCCTGAGATCTCCTCCTGGAGGTACTCCGGCTTCCTCCACACGTGAAACTGTCATGGTCATGATTAGCCATTGTGCAGAAATATGTGACCCTAAACACCAATAAATAAATAACTCCTCCTGGAGACCTATTATCTCTGGTGTTCACCAAGGATCAATTCTTGGTCCTAGTGATGAGATAATATCTCCTAATGATGAGATAATAAATCCTAATGATGAGGTAATATCTCCTAATGATGAGATAGTATCTCCTGATGATGAGATAATAAGTCCTAATGTTGAGGTAATATCTCCAAATGATGAGATACTATCTCGTAATGATGAGATATTATCTCCTAATGATGAGATAATATCTCCTAATGTTGAGGAAATATCTCCTAATGATGAGATAGTATCTCGTAATGATGAGATATTATCTCCTAATGATGAGATAATAAGTCCTAATGATGAGATAGTATCTCCTAATGATGAGATAATATGTTCTAATGATGAGATAATAAGTCCTAATGATGAGATAATATCTCCTAATGATGAGATAAAAAGTCCTAATGATGAGAAAATATCTCGTAATGATGAGATAATATCTCCTAATGATGAGATAATATCTCGTAATGATGAGATATTATCTCCTAATGATGAGATAATATCCCCTAATGATGAGATAATATCACATAATGATTAGATAAAAAGTCCTAATGATGAGATAATATCTCCTAATGATGAGATAATAAGTCCTAATGATGAGATAATATGTCCTAATGATGAGATAATAAGTCCTAATGATGAGATAATATCTCCTAATGATGAGATAAAAAAGTCCTAATGATGAGATAATATCTCCTAATGGTGAGATAATATCTCCTAATGATGAGATAATATCTCCTAATGATGAGATAATAAGTCCTAATAATGAGATAATATGTCCTAATGATGAGATAAAAAGTCCTAATGGTGAGATAATATCTCCTAATGATGAGATAATATCTCATAATGATGAGATAAAAAGTCCTAATGATGAGATAATATCTCCTAATGATGAGATAATAAGTCCTAATGATGAGATATCTCCTAATGATTTGATAATATCTCGTAATGATGAGATATTATCTTCAAATGATGAGATAATAAGTCCTAATGATGAGATAATATTTCGTAATGATGAGATATTATCTTCTGATGATGAGATAATATCTCCTAATGATGAGATAATATCTCATAATGATGAGATAAAAAATCCTAATGATGAGATTATAAGTCCTAATGATGAGATAATATCTCATCATTAGGACTTAAGACATCGAATTTTTTATACTTGTTGGCACCAATACGCTTCCATAGTATTCCTCCTCTCTGTTCCTGAAGATAAAATGATCGGCCATTTGACAAACAGACGTTTTCATTAAAGTTATTAAAAAAAACTCTCATTACGAAACTTCGATGTTATTAACCTACTGACGGAAAAAATAAAAACAATTTCAAATTGGGTAATATCGTTTTTTATCCGTAGGCCAAATGTAGTAAAATTTGACACATAGCAATCTCAGTGTACTGTCTAAAGAGTCTTAGGTTAAAATTCAGTCAACTATGACCACGTTCTTCGCTGCATGCTTTCAACAGACTATTCGGCAAAGCGTGCATCCGTGGCACTCCCTCGTGCCATGGGCTTGAAAACCATACCAAATCGAAATTTTGAACAGAACACATCAATTCCACAACATTTCATTTGAACTCGATTGAAAATCAAAATGCCGCGAATGTCCGACGTTGATAGGGGAAGGGCTATTGCTCTAATTATGCAGGGCCAATCGCAACGTCTCGTCGCCAAGAACTTTGGGCGTCTCGGAGCCACGGGAAGATTAGCTTACCGCCCCAGGAGCGAACGTCCGCTCGTTACGTCGCCACGTCAAGACTGAGGCACACGTCTCTCACACCTCCGTAACCGATTTCAGACAGCGACGGAGACGCTAAGTCAGGTTGTAGGCACTCATGGTCGACGAATGTGTTACAAACAGTTGGGAATCGGCTGCGGGAGTTCAATTTAAGGCCACGAAGTCCCTACAGTAGTTCGCAACTTACACCCAGGCGACGTCAGCGTCGATTGCAATGGCTGAGGGCACATGTACCAAATCGGTTTCACTTGTTTCACTTGACCCACTGGACACGCGTGTTATTCACTGACGAGTCTCGGTTCACGCTTTACAGGTCAGATGGACGGCAACGTTGCTATCAAACGTCGAGGTGAACGGTATTCTGACGCGTGCGTTAAGGAAAACGACAGATTCGGGGGGGGGGGGGTGCTCTGTTATGGTCTTGGGGGATTTCTCGTGGCGTGAAAATATCTCTCGTGGTCATCCAGGGCAATCTTACAGCCGTAAGATATCGGGATCAGGTCCTCGTGCATCACGTCCTTCTACTTATCCATTCGCATAACCTTATGTTGCAGCAGGATAATGCTAGACAGCACGTTGCTAGGGTTTGTCTTGACTTCCACAACCAAAACAATATCCCAGTTCTCGATTGGTCACCCTACAGTCCAAATCTGTCCCCTGAGGGGGATAAGGCAGCGCGTCAACGTCCCAAACAACGTCGCTCAGCTCACGTAGGCCCTTCTGGAGTGGAATGACATTCCACAATAGACCATAAACAACTTGATGGGGTCAATGATAAGGAGAGTTAGAGTAGCGACTGAAGCCCGGGGTAGGCACACCCGCTATTGACTTCAATCAGGAAATGGCGTAGGGTACCCACGCTTGAATGTTATCCATGCAAATGCCGTCTGCGTTATGACAACAAAACTTGTCAAAATTTAATCAATAATGAAGAAATAACATCAAAATACAAACAATGAAATAATCATCCATAACACATTTGAAATATTTACTGCAGAAAAAAATAGCGCTTCTTTTTTCCACTTGTTTAGCTCAGGCTCCGATATTGTCCAATCTGTCTCCCTTATATGGTGGCGTGAATAAAAGTGAAGGACTGTGCCAAAATATCGTCCACTGAGTGCACCAAGGCGCATCTGCAATGATGTAGCATTGCAGATGCGTCTTGATGCACTCAGTAGAGGGTTTGTTTCAATAAAAAATAATACGATTACGTCACGAAAGATGATTAAAGGGAAACAACTGACGATGAACCATTACCTATAAAATATGACAAAAAAGGATTAAAAATACAACACTAAAAATGTTTATAAATATCTATGACATTTTCTTTGATGTTCGAATTTTCTTTATTTTCAGGCTATTCCGAAGCGTTATTGAAAGAAATGACAGTATTGGATCGTTCTCATGTAACAGAAAGTAGAATTACGGCTGGTCCCATGCTGTTCGCAACGAAGAAATTGCTACAAGAATTTTTTTTGCCCTTCAACAAAAGACTTGCCAAATATCTTGATGATGAACGGTTATATACGTGGTCTGACACTTCTGTAGACTCTGTGAACCGGTATCCTGATCTCAGAAATATCAGCAATACTACACTCTCAAGTATTTGAAGAGCTGGTATTTTTTTCGAAAGGCTAAACCAAAGGGCTACGAATGTCGTTTTTGAGAATGCTTTTAAATACCCCCACGAACACACGTCATCATCATGAGAATGGGCTGCAGGCTTGTTTTGGAACTATTGTGTTTTGTAGATCGTTTATCTGTCCAACAGTTTGTTACGGCGTTCGTCACGCTGCTCATCTGTATACGTCAGCATACGCGATAAGTTTTGCACAAAACTAGTCATTCATATCTGAGATTTATCATACCTTTTCAAATGGTCTTTCATAATTACAATAAAACATTGCCAATTAGCTGCAACAGAGTTTGTAATTCTTCTTCTAGCAACTTCAAGACAGTGGTTGTGTCCCACTGACGCAGTAATATACTTTCAGCGAATTTACCAAGAAATCTTTCTCCGTGAAGAGAGTAAATCTGAAAACCGTACGGTCAGAGGTTTTGTACAGTACGTGGAGAGTGGATTGTAACTAAATCCCAAAGCATCACTTTCAAATTCTGTACACGTGGACAAAAAAACACAAGCAAAGTTTCAGCCAATGGACTTCCGGGTATAACCCGGAGGTCCATTGGCTGGAACTTTGATTGCGCTTGTTTTGCTTTGCAACATATTTGCAATTATTGCTTGGGTGGAATCTCCACTCTACAGATGATTTAGTAATAATACACTCCCCACGAACTGTACGTGTCCATATCATTGAAAATGGCATCTAACCCAGTGTCTCATTTAATCGGCAATAGGGAAGAGGCCAAGCCAAAGGATTAATCTCTTGTTTGGTTGTCTCGGGTGAAAGAGAATATCACGGTCCAACACTCGGGAATAGAAAAACTCACCAACAGGGTCAATATGTACCTCCTTCACGCTACCCTACCGAGGGTTTGATATAAATTTTGACTCTAATAGGCTGTTAAAGATAGATTATGTTTTTGATGTACGAGCCACAAAGCGTGTCGGAATGTCACTGCCACTCCCCTGCATTATCAAATTGTATCCCTCACCCAACGTAACTGGGCTATCCGGCCAGAGTTATTCACAAAAATCGCTATTCCGGTTTAATTTGTTTATTGTATCAGTTTGGACTTCAAAGTATCGCTTATGACTCCTCGCTGGAGCAACGAGGGTCATCAGCTATATTTTCGCAAGAGAGAGAGAGAGAGAGAGAGAGAGAGAGAGAGAGAGAGAGAGAGAGAGAAGAGAGAGAGAGAGAGAGACGGGTGAAAAGTTTTAGTTATTCTAGAGTTGTTTTGGCAGTTACGTGAATCGTCATCTAGTCGTGTTAGGCAAAGGATCAATATCAAAATATCACAAGCGCGATGAACATGGGCGTGACGAAAATGGCGGCAACAAAAAACAGCAGTCACGAAAATGCGAAAACTGAAGGAGTCGGTTAAGATGCCAGGGACATAGAAAAACTGGCAACAGTGCACCTTGACGATTTTAATTTCCATTATCATGTTCTCTTGATGAAAAACTGTTTGAATTTCAAACATGATAATTTGGCTTACCCTGTCAGAATTAAGCCATTGGTTGGAGCTCCAGCATTTTTTGTTTTCAATCACTGGCATAGTAACCGGCCATAACTGTCGGTGGCCGAATGGTGTGCGTAGTTAGTACTGTTCCGTAAGACGGTTGGTGCAGACGGAAACTCTCTTGGCGTGGGTTTGAAACCCTCTCTGCCAGTTACTATAAAAATCAGCGGCCTTTCTTAATTCGACGACACTCGCGAAGTTTGAAAAAGAGAGATGTTCTCACTGATTTTCAATGAAGTGTAGTATATGGAATTAAGTGATGCAATCTCTTTATACTTATAATTATTTTTCGCGTATTGCTTAAAAACTGCTTTTGATTCTTGATTAAGCTATTTGGTGTGCGCAGTTAGTACAGTTTCGTAAGGCGGTTGGTGCAGAAGGAAACTCGCTCGGCGTGGGTTCGATACCCGCTCTGCCAGTTACTATAAAAATCAGCGACCTTTCTTAATTCTAAGGCACACGCGAAATTTGAAAAAGAGAGATGTTCTCACTGATTTTCAATGAAGTTTAGTACAGTACGTGGAGTGTGTATTATCACTAAATCACCCGCAGAGTGGAAATTCCACCCGAGCAATAATTGCAAACGTGTTGCAAAGCATAACCAGCACCAGCAAAATTTCAGCCAATGGACCTCCGGGTTAAACCCGGAGGTCCATTGGCTGAAATAATGCTTGTGTTTTTTTTCGATATGTACAAAATTTGAAAGGTATAGATTGGGTGATAACTCCAGCCCGCGGGTGATTTAGTTACAATCCACTCTCCACGTACTGTATGTGGAATTAAGTGTTGCAATCTCCTTATACTTATAATTATTTTTCGCTTTTTGCTTAAAAAACTGCTTTTGATTCTTGATAAAGCTATTTGGTGGTATGTCGTTTTCTCTTGCTCATCAGTATTTTTTTTTATTCGTTCGTTATAATGATTATTGGTTTTCCATGTACTGTTCGTGGAAAGGTCAAAACCCACGAGTGTGCAATATTTCTAAGCATGCGTTAGTAGTGAATCTCCGGCATAAAATAGTGGAATCACCCTCGAATTTTCAACGGACGAAGCAACGGGTACAACCCGGTGCTTCTTTCCTTGAATATTTGCTGAAAACTACTCATTATTTATTGAGACAAGTGCCGGTGGGCAAGTTTGCCCATGCGTTGATTTTGACCATCCCACGGCGGCTGGACTTTAAGGGGTAAGCCATTGCTATTATTACAAAAGGGTGTTTTTGCTAAAAAAAAAAAAACAGTAAGGAAAGTAAGTGGTTTTGGAAGTACACTGCAAAAAATATAGGTTCTCTTTAGAACCAAAACTGGTTCTAATCTCGTCCCTGAGGTGGAACCAGTTCTGTTTAAACAGTATTTATTTCAAATCAAATAAATTTACCAAGATTAGCATTCAATTTTAACAGAATATTACATGAACTAAAGTAGATTCAGCAGTAAACTTGAAGCTTATTCAACACAGTCGCCAAACATTTTGAAACAAAGGAGATATGAACAGTTGGCATATCGAACCAGTTTTGGTTCTGTATACGTGATTCCATTAAACCAAACCGTTATTAAGAAGTTGGAAAATACTCAAAATGATGCCGGCAGATGGATAACAGGGTCGAGTAATGCTGCAGCTTTGGAAGCAGTAAGGGGGGAGCTTGAGTGGATGAAAATCAAGGACAGGGTAGATTTGGGAAAACTGTGTTACTTTAACTACTTGAGAAACCTGCCTGACAACCGGTGGTGCAAATTGATGCTCGATACCATTTGGAATTCTAATATAGAAACGGGGTGGTCAAAACATGTGAGGGAACTAATGGACAATTACTCTATAGAGGTCACAAACATAGAAGTAGGAATGAAAGAAGGCAAAAGGTTTGTCAAAGAGAGAGTCATGGAAGATTGCAATCGAAACTGGCGAGCAGGGGTTAGCGTGAAAAGATCACTGCAGGGGTTACAATATAAAGAAAAGCCAGCTTTTGAGAAGTACCTAGATGGCACCTTTGGAGGGTCACTGCTGTTCAAACTGAGATCAAGATCACTGGAGCTTCGGGGAAAAATTGGGAGAGATGGGGAAAAGGGATGCCAAATGTGCCACTCTGGAGTAGTGGAGACCCTGGAACATTTTCTCTTGGAATGCCCACAGTATATACCTCATAGAATAAAATTTACTGGAAGAATAATGCAGAAGTGGGGTGAAGAAACAAAGGATAGATGGCTGAAGGGGGACACGAGGGAGAGGGTAGGAAAGCTTATTGAAGAAATTGAAAAAGAGGAAGTGAGGGACACTATTAAGCAGTTTATATCTGAATGCTGGGAGGAGAGGAGGGGAAGAGGGGGTGGGGTGCAGGGGGAATGATGGCCTTCTCTTATGAGGACCGCGACAAATCAGCGGCTGGCCAAAGAGTTATTATTATTATTATTATACCAACTGCTCATATCTCCTTTGCTTAATTATGATTTGAGGCAACCTCGTATAAGCTCTAAACTTACGGCTGAAACCCCTTCAATTTATGTTTATTTATGTTAATATTTAATGTTTATCTTTATAAATTTATTTGATTTGAAATAAATACTGTTTAAACAGAACTGGTTCCATCTCAGGGACAAGGTTAGAACCAGTTTTGGTTCTAAAGAGAACCTATATTTCTTGCAGTGTAGATTCCTCTTTTATCTCGAAATTCAGAAGACTTAGCCAATTTGAACTAAAACCAAATGAGTGCTTTTCAAAATTTTAAGAAATATTTTTCTAGGCTCCCAAATCTATTTGAAACATCATTGATGAATTTTAGTACTCAAAATATCGAAAAATATTGAAATTGGATGGTGTCGTCTCGTTATGCCAATGTGCTTAAATAAACATACCGAGATGGGGATTAGTGAAAGGTGCTAATTACTTTTACTGGTCACTTTTACCCAGAATTTTAGTTGGTTTTTTAGATGAGAAAAAATTACAAAAAAATTACTTTTACTGGTTACTTTTACCCAGGATTTTAGATGAGAAAAAATTACAAAAACAATTACAAATAACGAACATTAAACATTGCATGAAACATGGGCATTAATTAAATACTCTCAAAAAGGACTGGCCTTGGCCACGGCATCTAAAAATTGTAAAATGTTCATTCTACTTTCTCTGTATTCTCTTTGGTAATGCCGGATGAAATGTTCAATTTTTCGGTACTTTTTTCGTCGTGGGCAAACTTTACCACCGGCACTGAGTTGAAGTATTGTTGCTTCTGTGTAAGCCTGTTCCTGTTGAATAAAACTCACAACAGAGTACAAATTTGGATTACTTCCGTTGATTATTTTCTTCAATTTAGAATGCCATCCCTCCACGTGGTTTGTTGTTCTTGGGCCATTTGTCTCAGAATGATTCCATATATTTTGATTAACTCCTTCAACCCAGAATGAAGTTACATAGTCTGTGAACTTTACCACTCGCTGGTCAACATCCCTAGTATTTAATTCTTCTTCCCATGCACTCAGTACTTCAAACCAAGCATCGCTGACTTCTGGCACTGCCACAAATGGAAGAGCTATGGCTCGTCGAACTAATGTTCTGACTGCTGTGTCGTCTTTGTATTCATTTCTAAGGCTGCACTTGTCTGATGCAAAGCGATAAACCGCTTGACTGTAGTGGAAGTAACATCCCTTCACCGTTGTTGTTGGAAAGATGAGCTGCGCAGCATTCTGAGCAGCAATTTCAAAATCCATAAAAATCTGAGAAGGCTGGAGAGTCACACCTGCATCTTGACATTTATTTGAGATAAGTTCAAAGAATCTAACGTAAGTTGACTGCTGCTTGTCTGGTAGAAATCCATACACAAGTGGGAACATTTTATTGTCAACAAAAGCATGCACTGAATATAACTGGAAGAAGAGTTTAGGCGACTTCTCAAATGTTCCATCACAATATAATGCTGCCGCTTCACTGAGTAGTTGAAGATTTGCTGTGGTCGCAAAGATCATTATTTTCTTTTCTTCGCCATCAGAAGCACGAAGAAAGTTGTCCCCTGCTGTTGTTTTCTGGAACATTTCTGGTAGAAGTATATCAGAATGAGATTTTGGAAGAGCTGGCCTTGTTTTTGCTCGGGATCGGTAAAGAGCTGATCGTACACTGTAGAAAGTTGGAAATTTAGCAATGATCACTGGGTCAGTTTTATCTCCTCTTAAAGATCCAACTACGTCCTGGTAGATAGATGATACAGATTTTGAATCACGACTAACTGTTTTCTTCAGATCTGCTAACACGGCATCTGCACAGATTTTTGGTAAGTCCGGGAGATGATTATGTGTGCCCATAGGCGAACTAATAATGTCATCTCTTGTGTTTATTGTGGCTCCGCAACCGCGTTCACTACACACCCAGTGGATATTTGGTGGCTTCTGTGACTTTATTCGGAACTTAAAGTCATTGTAAACTAGATTTCTACCTCCTCTGTTATTAGGAATGAACATAACTGAAACTTGTTGACTTGCCATGATAATAATAATAATAACTCTTTGGCCAGCCGCTGATTTGTCGCGGTCCTCATAAGAGAAGGCCATCATTCCCCCTGCACCCGACCCCCTCTTCCTCTCCTCTCCTCCCAGCATTCAGATATAAACTGCTTAATAGTATCCCTCACTTCCTCTTTTTCAATTTCTTCAATAAGCATTCCTACCCTCTCCCTCGTGTCCCCTTCAGCCATCTATCCTTTGTTTCTTCACCCCACTTCTGCATTATTCTTCCAGTAAATTTTATTCTATGAGGTATATACTGTGGGCATTCCAAGAGAAAATGTTCCAGGGTCTCCACTACTCCAGAGTGGCACATTTGGCATCCCTTTTCTTCATCTCTCCCAATTTTTCCCCGAACCTCCAGTGATCTTGATCTCAGTTTGAACAGCAGTGACCCTCCAAAGGTGCCATCTAGGTACTTCTCAAAAGCTGGCTTTTCTTTATATTGTAACCCCTGCAGTGATCTTTTCACGCTAACCCCTGCTCGCCAGTTTCGATTGCAATCTTCCATGACTCTCTCTTTGACAAACCTTTTGCCTTCTTTCATTCCTACTTCTATGTTTGTGACCTCTATAGAGTAATTGTCCATTAGTTCCCTCACATGTTTTGACCACCCCGTATCTATATTAGAATTCCAAATGGTATCGAGCATCAATTTGCACCACCGGTTGTCAGGCAGGTTTCTCAAGTAGTTAAAGTAACACAGTTTTCCCAAATCTACCCTGTCCTTGATTTTCATCCACCCAAGCTCCCCCCTTACTGCTTCCAAAGCTGCAGCATTACTCGACCCTGTTATCCATCTGCCGGCATCATTCTGAGTACTTTCCAACTTCTTCATAACGGTTTGGTTTAATGGAATCACGTCCGTGCCATACGTTATACTTGGTAAACCCACCCTCTCCCACAGTGTTTTCCCCACAAAGACCTTGTTGAAACTATTTTTCCCTAAAAGTTTTAGTTGGTTCAGAATTCTTTTCCCCTTCAGAATCAGTTTGGCTGAGTAATTTCTGTATACCCCTCTTCCAGTTATATTTATGCTTACCCCTAGATACTCATACTCTCCCGTTTCTCCTACAGTGATTTGTTTGCTTTCCCCTTCGGGGATTGAGAGCTCCCCCCACTCTCCATCTCTTCGTCATATCTACCTTGCGTCCAACGGGTATTACCTTGCTTTTATTTTCATTTAGTTCGAGCCGCCAAGTGTTCCCATATCTACCAACAATTTCCAGCAATTTCTCTAGCCCCTGTTCAGTTCTAGACATTAACACCATGTCGTCCGCAAAGAATAAGCCTGGTACCTTTATGTCTCCAACATTTACCCCCTCCGCACTCTGAATTAGTTCGTCCCCTAAATCTTTAACATACAATGCAAACAAAATCGGTGAAAAGACACATCCCTGCTTGAGGCCTATATCCATAGGGACTCGTTTTGTAGTGATACTCCCTAGACTGAGTTGGCTTTGCACATCTGTATACAGTGCTTTCATGATTCCCACAAAGTCACCCCCCAGTCCGATGCCCTCGAGCTTTCGCCACATACCTTCCCTCCACACTCGGTCGTACGCTTTTTTTCACATCTAGAAATGCCAGAAACATCTTTTTCTTTTCAGCCTTTGTTGATTCTGTCAGTTGGGTGAGTGTAAATAGGTGATCAGTGACTCTTCGACCTTTCCTGAAACCATTTTGAATTTCTCCTAAAAAACCTTTCTCTTCAATAACTTCCTCAAGTCTACCGTATATGACCTTACAGAATACTTTTCCGATGTTACTACTAACTGATATCCCCCTATAGTTATCTAGAACTTCCTTATCCCCCTTTTTGTGTATGAACGACACCTTACTTTCCCTCCACTCTCTGGGGACCTTTTGCTTTCGCAGAGCCAGGTTGAAAAGGTTTGTCAGGACTTCAATAAGTGCCTCCCCTCCATTTTTGAGGAATTCGTTCGGAATTTCATCAGTCCCTCCCGCTTTACCATTTTTTAATTTCGAGACCACGTTCCGCACTTCTTCTGCCGTTATTTCGCTACATACACGATTGGATAGGTTCTCCTCCACCAGTGTATTTCTTTTTGGTGGGGACCCACTGCCCCATCGCCTATCGTTTATCTTTTCCCAGTGCTTGACTAACTCTGAAGCGATACGGCCTTTATCTTCTGTACTTTCCCCATCCACTTTGATACTCTGCACACTACTTTTCCCCCGTTTATTTAACCAGTTCCAAAATACGTTTGAGCTCGAACCCCCCGTTTTCTTTATTGTTCTGGCAAGACTGCAATTGCGCCCCTTCCTATTATTATTCTTTATCTCATTCACCTTTTTCCGTGCCAGTTCATATTCTCCTTTCATTAGTCTCGTGTCATTGTTATCCACCCCTTTAAGCTTCCTACTTCTGTAAGCAGCGCATTTTACCTTCCTTTCTTTTATAGCCTTTTTCAGTCCCTCGTTAACCCTGTATCCGAGCTCTCTCGTTGGGACCCTCACCCTTCCTATACAATCCTTCCCTGCCTCTGTTAGGCTATTTACTATGCCATCTGAAATACTCTGGACATTTGCATCCCTAGGTATACATTCAAGACTTGGTTTCAGTTTTTCCCGAAACTGCTTCCAGTCGGCTCCTTGTTTTAGTCCCCAAACTTCCTTGAAGGTATTTCTGTCTCTATTCGTCTTTTTGCCCATAATCTTAACTGTTATCAGGTTGTGATCACTACCCAAGTCATTTTTTCCCTCGTCATCTATTTCTACATCTATAACCTCCCTCCATACGCTAACGTCAGTGAGTATATAATCAATTATTGTTTTCTTATCGTTCCTCTCCCAGGTCCATTTACCCTTACATTTCGCATCCCTGTTCAGGATCTTTAAACCAAGCTCTTTTGATAGGTCCAACATCTTCCTCCCATTCGTGTTAATTTTCCTATCACCTCCCTGTATGCCCTCCTCCTTATCCCCGATGTGCCCATTAAAGTCCCCCATTAGGACAATACTGAACCCTCTGCTTTCAAGCTCTGTGATATTCGATCTAAGAGTTGTATATATTGAATCATTCCACTCGGGCTTACTTCCCTCCACTGCTAAGTATACAACACCAACGGCAACACTCCTGCTTCCTAACTTGATTTTTGCCCAGACTATTTCATTGGATACTGAAATCTGAGTCCTTGCTTCTGTGAGATCTGTAATCAATGAGGGCTGTAATTCCTCTTTAGCGTAGATGCCAACACCCCCACCCCGTTTCTGACCCTCAGTTCGCCCAGCTCCTATCCACACGCAACCCTTCATCTGATCAACCCGCTCATCCCGTCGTATCCACGTCTCACTTAGACCCATTATATCGAAGTCTCCTTCGTCCATCATTGTTGATATTTCGCTTACTTTCTTGTGCAGACCCTGGATGTTGCAGTACCCAAACTTAATGAATCTTTGTTTTTTTGTCATCACTGGCAGATTATTATACCCCTGGTATGTCCCTGCGTTGTGCATGTTTGTTGTTCTTCCTATGTTCCCAGCATTTGTGCCCCTCTGGGTTATCGGCTGTGGTCCCCTACCCCCCTTTTTCCAAAAAAGGCCCAGCCACCTGTAAAATTTTTTGGCCCAACAGGTCTGTACCCATCCTACTCAAATGCAATCCGTCTCGCCCATACAACTCTCCTTGTCCCCAGAATGAATCCCAGTGGTCAATGAAATGTATTCCCAAGTCTTTGCAGTGCTCTTCCAGCTCCTCGTTTAGTGCCATAATCCGCGAGTTCCTCTCATTCCCACCACCCATAACGGGGAGCACCCCTGAAACAATGATCCGAGCATTCCTGGTAAGTAGCTTACTAATTAGGTCCTTGTATGTGTCCACCAAACGAACTGATTTCCTCTCCCTGATGTTATTGGACCCCACATGTAATACCACTACCGGATCAGGCCCCGACCCAGCTACAATACCGTCCACTCTATCCCTCAGGTCCTCCACTTTAGCCCCCGGAAAGCACAGAACTGTTCTATTTTTACTGTCCGGACCACAGACAACCTTGTCGATCCCCCGAACTATGCTACTTCCCGCAACCACCAACTTACTTTTGGCCCTCGCCCTATTTATCTCCTCTAGTCTCCTATTGTTTACATCGTCCTCTTCCTCTCCAACAGCCCCACTCGGAATCACTATCGGTATCGGTATCTTTGACCTAGGATTACCCCTATCCTTGTCCCTCCGTCTCTTTCCAGGCCCTGAACTACCTGGACTACTCCCCTGGTCTTCTCCCGGATCCCTCCTCCTTTTTCCTGGCCTAGACCCCAAGCTACTATCTGTTGCAACTACCTCCATCCCCTCCTCTGACTCTTCCGAATCGAGCACATCAAATCTGTTTCTGGTGCTGCACTCCCCACTGCCTTTGGGCTTTACACCCCTATCTACCTGCTTCTCTGGCCCCCCTTTCCTACCACTTTTGATAGTCCACGCCAAACGCTTCACAGCATTGCTCCGGCCTGGGCCCCCCTCATCTGTCCTAGGTACTTTTCTAGCAGCCCCCACCTCATCACCTACCTCATTCACATCAAAGGTTCTACCCCCATGTTTCCTCTTGGAACCACCGACAACCATCCATCCTTCTCGGAAAGCTACTTTCACAGGCGTAACTCCAGACAGCCCCGCCCTACCAAGTTTTCCCTTCAGCTCAGCAATCTCCCCCTCAAACTTAACAATTGTCTCAAGTAGGCGGAGGATTTCCTGACAGTTTGCACATACCTCTCCATATCCCATCGAACGACAGTCCCCATACATCATAGAACACTGTTTACAAACTTCAAGCCCAATATCGCCATCGGTGGCCCCACCAACCCGGCTCTGACCGACACCCCCAGTGACCTCTGTCTGCACACCAATACTTACCCCGTTGGTACCGTTGACCTGGACCGCGATATTACACGTATTTACCTCCATACTTACCTCCGTCTGAACAGACTTGCTCGCCATCATCAAAACAAAATTACGCGATGACTGCGAGAACTATGTATGAGAGGGACTATGGAGATGTTCCTTTTTAAAGCTTGTCCATGATCCCTGTTCACCCTGACGGGTATTAACGTCCCGTATTCAACAATATGGAGATGTTCTTTTTTAAACCGCCTCCATGACCCCTGTTCACCCTGACATGTATTCACATCCCGTATTCACTAAGAAAAAAAAAACGACTAAAATTCTGGGTAAAAGTGACCAGTAAAAGTAATAAGCACTTCTCACTAATCTCGATCTCCGTATGTTTATTTAAGCACATCGGCATAACGAGACTAAACCAATTGGATCACGCTTGTATCTTAGATATGTTGTGACAGATTTGATGTGCTCGATTCGGAAGAGACAGAGGAGGAGATGGAGGTAGTTGCAACAGATAGTAGCTTGGGGTCTAGGCCAGGAAAAAGGAGGAGGGATCCGGGGGAAGACCAGGGGAGTAGTCCAGGTAGCTCAGGGCCTGGAAAGAGACGGAGGGACAAGGATAGGAGTAATCCTAGGTCAAAGATACCGATACCGATATTGATTCCGAGTGGGGCTGTTGGAGAGGAAGAGGACGCTGTAAACAATAGGAGACTAGAGGAGATAAATAGGGCGAGGTCCAAAAGTAAGTTGGTGGTTGCGGGAAGTAGCATAGTTCGGGGGATCGACAAGGTTGTCTGTGGTCCGGACAGTAAAAATAGAACAGTTCTGTGCTTTCCGGGGGCTAAAGTGGAGGACCTGAGGGATAGAGTGGACGGTATTGTAGCTGGGTCGGGGCCTGATCCGGTAGTGGTATTACATGTGGGGTCCAATAACATCAGGGAGAGGAAATCAGTTCGTTTGGTGGACACATACAAGGACCTAATTAGTAAGCTACTTACCAGGAATGCTCGGATCATCGTTTCAGGGGTGCTCCCCGTTATGGGTGGTGGGAATGAGAGGAACTCGCGGATTATGGCACTAAACGAGGAGCTGGAAGAGCACTGCAAAGACTTGGGAGTACATTTCATTGACCACTGGGATTCATTCTGGGGACAAGGAGAGTTGTATGGGCGAGACAGATTGCATTTAAGTAGGATGGGTACAGACCTGTTGGGCCAAAAAATCTTACAGGTGGCTGGGCCTTTTTTGGAGAAAAGGGGGGTAGGGGACCACAGCCGGTAACCCAGAGTGGCACAAATGCTGGGAACATAGGAAGAACAACAAACATGCACAATACAGGGACACACCAGGGTTATAATAATGTGCCAGTGATGACAAAAAAACAAAGATTCATTAAGTTTGGGTACTGCAACATCCAGGGTCTGCACAAGAAAGTAAGCGAAATATCAACAATGATGGACGAAGGAGACTTCGATATAATGGGTCTAAGTGAGACGTGGATACGACGGGATGAGCGGGTTGATCAGATGAAGGGTTGCGTGTGGATAGGAGCTGGGCGAACTGAGGGTCAGAAACGGGGTGGGGGTGTTGGCATCTACGCTAAAGAGGAATTACAGCCCTCATTGATTACAGATCTCACAGAAGCAAGGACTCAGATTCCAGTATCCAACGAAATAGTCTGGGCAAAAATCAAGTTAGGAAGCAGGAGTGTTGCCGTTGGTGTTGTATACTTAGCAGTGGAGGGAAGTAAGCCCGAGTGGAATGATTCAATATATACAACTCTTAGATCGAATATCACAGAGCTTGGGAGCAGAGGGTTCAGTATTGTCCTAATGGGGGACTTTAATGGGCACATCGGGGATAAGGAGGAGGGCATACAGGGAGGTGATAAGAAAATTAACACGAATGGGAGGAAGATGTTGGACCTATCAAAAGAGCTTGGTTTAAAGATCCTGAACAGGGATGCGAAATGTAAGGGTAAATGGACCTGGGAGAGGAACGATAAGAAAACAATAATTGATTATATACTCACTGACATTAGCGTATGGAGGGAGGTTATAGATGTAGAAATAGATGACGAGGGAAAAAATGACTTGGGTAGTGATCACAACCTGATAACAGTTAAGATTATGGGCAAAAAGACGAATAGAGACAGAAATACCTTCAAGGAAGTTTGGGGACTAAAACAAGGAGCCGACTGGAAGCAGTTTCGGGAAAAACTAAAACCAAATCTTGAATGTATACCTAGGGATGCAAATGTCCAGAGTATTTCAGATGGCATAGTAAATAGCCTAACAGAGGCAGGGAAGGATTGTATAGGAAGGGTGAGGGTCCCAACGAGAGAGCTTGGATACAGGGTTAACGAGGGACTGAAAAAGGCTATAAAAGAAAGGAAGGTAAAATGCGCTGCTTACAGAAGAAGTAGGAAGCTTAAAGGGGTGGATAACAATGACACGAGACTGAAAGGAGAATATGAACTGGCACGGAAAAAGGTGAATGAGATAAAGAATAATAATAGGAAGGAGCGCAATTGCAGTCTTGCCAGAACAATAAAGAAAACGGGGGGTTCGAGCTCAAACGTATTTTGGAACTGGGTAAATAAACGGGGGAAAAGTAGTGTGCAGAGTATCAAAGTGGATGGGGAAAGTACAGAAGATAAAGGCCGTATCGCTTCAGAGTTAGTCAAGCACTGGGAAAAGATAAACGATAGGCGATGGGGCAGTGGGTCCCCACCAAAAAGAAATACACTGGTGGAGGAGAACCTATCCAATCGTGTATGTAGCGAAATAACGGCAGAAGAAGTGCGGAACGTGGTCTCGAAATTAAAAAATGGTAAAGCGGGAGGGACTGATGAAATTCCGAACGAATTCCTCAAAAATGGAGGGGAGGCACTTATTGAAGTCCTGACAAACCTTTTCAACCTGGCTCTGCGAAAGCAAGAGGTCCCCAGAGAGTGGAGGGAAAGTAAGGTGTCGTTCATACACAAAAAGGGGGATAAGGAAGTTCTAGATAACTATAGGGGGATATCAGTTAGTAGTAACATCGGAAAAGTATTCTGTAAGGTCATATACGGTAGACTAGAGGAAGTTATTGAAGAGAAAGGTTTTTTAGGAGAAATTCAAAATGGTTTCAGGAAAGGACGAAGAGTCACTGATCACCTATTTACACTCACCCAACTGATAGAATCAACAAAGGCTGAAAAGAAAAAGATGTTTCTGGCATTTCTAGATGTGAAAAAAGCGTACGACCGAGTGTGGAGGGAAGGTATGTGGCGAAAGCTCGAGGGCATCGGACTGGGGGGTGACTTTGTGGGAATCATGAAAGCACTGTATACAGATGTGCAAAGCCAACTCAGTCTAGGGAGTATCACTACAAAACGAGTCCCTATGGATATAGGCCTCAAGCAGGGGTGTATCTTTTCACCGATTTTGTTTGCATTGTATGTTAAAGATTTAGGGGACGAACTAATTCAGAGTGCGGAGGGGGTAAATGTTGGAGACATAAAGATACCAGGCTTATTCTTTGCGGCCGACATGGTGTTAATGTCTAGAACTGAACAGGGGCTAGAGAAACTGCTGGAAATTGTTGGTAGATATGGGAACACTTGGCGGCTCGAACTAAATGAAAATAAAAGCAAGGTAATACCCGTTGGACGCAAGGTAGATATGACGAAGAGATGGAGAGTGGGGGAGTTCTCAATCCCCGAAGGGGAAAGCAAACAAATCACTGTAGGAGAAACGGGAGAGTATGAGTATCTAGGGGTAAGAATAAATATAACTGGAAGAGGGGTGTACAGAAATTACTCAGCCAAACTGATTCTGAAGGGGAAAAGAATTCTGAACCAACTAAAACTTTTAGGGAAAAATAGTTTCAACAAGGTCTTTGTGGGGAAAACACTGTGGGAGAGGGTGGTTTTACCAAGTATAACGTATGGCACGGACGTGATTCCATTAAACCAAACCGTTATTAAGAAGTTGGAAAATACTCAAAATGATGCCGGCAGATGGATAACAGGGTCGAGTAATGCTGCAGCTTTGGAAGCAGTAAGGGGGGAGCTTGGGTGGATGAAAATCAAGGACAGGGTAGATTTGGGAAAACTGTGTTACTTTAACTACTTGAGAAACCTGCCTGACAACCGGTGGTGCAAATTGATGCTCGATACCATTTGGGATTCTAATATAGAAACGGGGTGGTCAAAACATGTGAGGGAACTAATGGACAATTACTCTATAGAGGTCACAAACATAGAAGTAGGAATGAAAGAAGGCAAAAGGTTTGTCAAAGAGAGAGTCATGGAAGATTGCAATCGAAACTGGCGAGCAGGGGTTAGCGTGAAAAGATCACTGCAGGGGTTACAATATAAAGAAAAGCCAGCTTTTGAGAAGTACCTAGATGGCACCTTTGGAGGGTCACTGCTGTTCAAACTGAGATCAAGATCACTGGAGCTTCGGGGAAAAATTGGGAGAGATGGGGAAAAGGGATGCCAAATGTGCCACTCTGGAGTAGTGGAGACCCTGGAACATTTTCTCTTGGAATGCCCACAGTATATACCTCATAGAATAAAATTTACTGGAAGAATAATGCAGAAGTGGGGTGAAGAAACAAAGGATAGATGGCTGAAGGGGGACACCAGGGAGAGGGTAGGGATGCTTATTGAAGAAATTGAAAAAGAGGAAGTGAGGGACACTATTAAGCAGTTTATATCTGAATGCTGGGAGGAGAGGAGGGGAAGAGGGGGTGGGGTGCAGGGGGAATGATGGCCTTCTCTTTTGAGGACCGCGACAAATCAGCGGCTGGCCAAAGAGTTATTATTATTATTACATATCGACATGAGACGAACAACAATCAGGTAAACTGCATCAGAGGTATAACGTTTGGGAAATGATGAACCATGGAGCACTGAGTTTACTTTTCACAAATTCTGTAAATCCCATTTAGAGAGACGTCCCAGTGCATTTCAGAACTCCATTTAAGAATATGGGCGCGAAGAAAAATGATCACGCTTTTATCTTAAGTTTGATATCGACTTCAACAACAAAAAATAAAATGCTGTTGGAGATACATTTTTAGGAACGTGTATTCTGATTTTGCTAGTAGGCTGGAATAATAAATTTTCACACCTCTGCCATAATCTGTATTCGTCTTTGTGACAAATATTCACAGTCGTTGGTCCTCGGTTTCTTAGCAGGGTTTACAACGAATCGGCGATAATTAGCTGACAATCACAAATGTGAAAACTAACTTAGCAGTAATCAACTTCCGAGCACAAGAACAATTATTACAAAGATCTATTTATATGAGGGCAAACATTTAAATTTCATCCTATCTCCCAGAAGGCTTGATGGATGACTCCCGGTTTTTTCAAACTAAAATGTTGGAGCTTTCTCCATTCCTTTTTTGTAACCGCTATGGTCATATACCGGGGCCGCTACCAAACCGGCATTGCTGTTTGGTTTTCTTTTTTCTTTTTCCCTTAAAATTGCCATCGCACAACATTATATTCTGGCTCGCCACCATGGTGGGACTCAAACCTCTACCATCGCCAAGCTGGAACCGAATAGAACCCACTCTCTAATAGTCTTAATGGCGTTGAGGGTTTGGTCTTTGACAATCTATCACTCAAATGCAAACTGCCGGGAATTCTAACCGCGTGCATACCCCTTCAGACCCCATCAGAGGCAATAGGAAAACTAGGCCTGTGTGATCCAAGATCCAAGTGAAATAAAATAAGGCTAACCGGGTCGCAAGGGATTTGTAAACCCCACATCGTCCCTGCGCGCCTTCGGCGCGCTAAAACCTTTCATTCATTCATTCATTCAAATTTCAGTAGTGAAAACTCTTGCTACATCCATCAAAAGCTGATTTAAAAAAAAATCAACAATATATCGTCCCTTGAGTACAACAAGGCGCTGTCTGCAATGCCTTAGCATTGAAGATGGCGCCTTTTGCACTAAATGGACGATATTGACATTTATAAATAAATATATATAATGTTGGCTCAGTTGGTAGAGGTGCAGGCTGCAAGCCGAGAGGTCCTCGGTTCGAATCCCACCTGCGGCAACCGCGTTGTGTCCTTGGGCAAGACACTTCATCTCCATTGCCCGCGTGGGGGCACGATGACGCCGTGAACTAAGGCGTACTACACGTCGATGGGACGCATGTCTTCAACCAATCCTACCCTGCCTGTGCTGCAGTGCGGAGTTACGATGTTGGGGAGCTGGCTCGGTGTTGCTCGGTGGTTCTCTCCGGGTACTCCGGCTTCCTCCACCCGTAAAACTGTTACGGTCATGATTAGCCATTGTGCATAAATATGTGACCTTAAACATCAATAAATAAATAAATAAATAAATAAATAAATAAATAAATTCCACAATATTTGTACTTCCAACCACCATGCGACCCTTAGACGAATTACCTATAAGAACTGGTAAAGTAACTGCGCTGTTCTGTTCATATAATAATCAAATTCCGCAAAGGGGGGCACCAGGAAGACGGCCAAACTGGTCATGTTGCCCCAACAATGTACCACTTGTTAACATTGCTCTTTGACTACAAACTTGTTCCAGGGTACATTGTCGAATGCAGATAGATTGATTGATATTGCCATAACCACGCTTATTAATGCCAAAAATGTATATGATTTATATAATAATCAATTAAACATATTTTCAAAGTTGTGTTAGTTAAGATGTATTTTTAATAAAACGTCGTAAAGACCAAGAAATATAGTACAGACTATACTTCAAATCTCTATTGTACAAGTTATTAACACATTTTTATGAGAACAATACCTGCTGGCAAAGTGAGAACACTCCGTTGGAAATATGACACAAGCTGACGTGGGTCAATTCAAATTTTGTTTTCATAGTTTTCAACATTAAAATCATCGTACCAATCTTCTCTGAAAAGTGAGGAAACGTTACCAATGACAAAGAAAGCCTGTGATTCAACAAGATGACTTAATGCTTTTTTTCACTCAAATATCTTAATCCTACCCTCTCAGGGGTGAGCAATTTGTTGTTATTTCTAAAAAATATTGTTTTAATATTTTTTATTATTGTTATTTTCATACTTTTTTATTTTTAATTAATTTATTTATTTCTGTTTTTTTTTTATCTTTCCCCACCTAATTTTATTCAATTGGTATCCCGAAAACTGCGTCAGAAAAGTTTCTGAACTTTTACACAGTGATGTCCTTCAGCAATCAGCATGTACTTGGTTCTCGTTTTACCCAAAGTCTGTCTTGAAAAGAATTAAAAGTAAATTAAAAGTAACTATCTGCCAAGATATTTAAACAATGATCGGTCATATTTTCTATACATTCAGTGCGTAATATTAAGCATTATTAATAAGTAACACAAAGCAGCCCACACCTTCTTTCACGTCAACCTCTATCGCACGAACGGCATAAATGTATCGATTTTCTGCAAAATCGAATCACTCCCAACAAAGACATTTTTAATGTGAGCAGTTTGAGCATATTATTAGTATGGTTAGTTATGGTTAGATGCAGAAATAGTTGTAGAACCGAGCATCTGGCGAAGTACAGATCTATAATTTACAAAACGGTTTAAAATTCAAAACATATATTTTTCAATACAAAAAGTAAGGGATTTCTACATACAACAAACAGGCCAGGATTAAGATTTCACCCAATGTAGACGTAAGTCTACTTCCTGAATATTATTGAATTATTGTGCCTCATCGAATTTCTGTATTGTATTAACCCTTTACCCAACGCAGACGATATCAAAATTTATTATTTTAAATATAATTTTTTTAAAATTTTTCAAGAATTTTCAACAAAACCATATCATGTGACCCCTCGTTGGAACGAGCTCGAGAGACTCAAAGGGCTTGGGAGGTGAGTTTGTTGGAATTCTGAAAGCATTATATAAATATGTACAGAGTGAACATAGCCTAGGTAACATAACAACAAAACGTGCGCCAATGGAGATTGCCATAAAACAGGGGAGTATCCTTTCGCCAATTCGTTTTGCATTGTACATCAAAGGTTTTGGAGATGAACTCCCACATAGCGACGACGGGGTAGCCGTTGGTGACTTGAAGATCCCAAGGCTATTTTTTGCAGACGATATGGTGCTAGTGTCAGAAAGCGAAGAGGGGTTACCGAAAATGGTGGGAATTGTTGGGAAATATGGGAGCAGATGGAGACTCGAACTTAATGAAAGCAAGAGCAAAGTTATACCTGTGGGCCGTAAAGTGGACCCCACTCGAAGGTGGAGAGTGAGGGAGTTCTGTATTCCGGAAGGTAGCAGCAAACTTCTCAGTGCTGGAGAGACAGGTGACTACGAGTATCTGGGGGTAAATATAAACATCACAGGAAGAGGCATCTACCGAAACCACACAAATAAATTGATTCTGAAGGGGAGGCGAATCCTTAACCAAATGAAACTTATAGGGAGAAACAGTTTCAATAAGGTTTTCGTGGGGAAAACCATTTGGGAAATGGTGGGTCTGCCAAGTATAACATATGGTACGGAAGTGGTACCCCTAAACCAGACGGCTGTAAAGAGCTTAGAAACCCTACAGACCGATGCAGGCCGATGGGTAATGGGGTCGAGTAATGCCGCAGCATTAGAAGCAATAAGGGGTGAGCTTGGGTGGATGAGGATCAAGGACAGAATAGACTTATTGAAACTCGGTTATCTTAATTATTTGGTAAATCTCCCCGACAGCCGATGGTGTAAAGTAATGTTCCACAGAATTTTCAACTCCAATATCAAGACTGGGTGGATGGTCCAAGTGAGGGAGCTAATAGAGAACTACTCATTGAAGATCTCGGACCTAGACGTTGGGGCAAACCAGGGTACAAAAATCGTCAGAGAAAGGGTCATGGAGGATGGTAACCTTAATTGACGAGAGGGTCAAATCAAGAGGTCTTTGGGTGGCCTGCGTGATAAAGAGAAGCCTGGTTTTGAAGAGTACCTTGATGGCACCTTTGGGAGGTCACTGTTCAAGCTGAGGTCGCGGTCCCTGGAGCTGAGGGGAAAACTTGGGGAAAACAGTGAAAAGGAGTGATAGATGTGTAATTTGGGCGTGGTGGAGACCCTGAAACACTTTCTTCTAGAATGCCCAAAAATACCAGTCTGAAAGAATAAGATTCACTGGGAGTATAATGGGGTAGTGGGATAGGAGAATGAAGGATATGTGGTTAGTGAGAGACTCAAAGGAGAGGGTTAATATACTAATCGGAGAGATTGGGAAGAATGGGGCAAGGGATGTCATCAAGCAGTTCGTCTCCGAGTGGTGGGAGGAGAGAAGAAGTGCGGGAATAGGGAGGTAGTTGGGAGTACAGGAGTAACCATGGCCTTCTCACACGAGACCGCGACAAATCAGCGGTCGGTCAAAGTGTTATTATTATTATTATGGGGATGTGGAGTTGTGACACCTTCCATCTACAATAAAGTTTAATTAAAACATTTTCATCTGGATCCAATACTATAAAATGTTTACAATTGTATTTTCTGGAATTGCATTTACTACCTATTAATAAAACTAACTGAAATGAATCAGTAGCATTTAAAAGATATGGTAATTTGCCTACTGGCGTTGTGTACTAAGGCGTACAGCACGTCGATGACACAGTTGTCTTCAACCAATGCTATCCCTATTTGTGTGGAGTTAGTACGTTGGGGAGTCTTGACAATTGCCCATTACTCTGGGGTTCTCTCTGGGCTTCCTTCACCCGTAAAACTGTTCGACACGAGGTGACCCTGGGTGTTGAAAGTGTCGTTAAACTCAAATAAATAAACAAATAAATAAATTACTCGAAATCATGTACTTTCTTATGGGACTAGATTTGCTTCTTGGACTAATGCCACACTCGCAGTCGGTCCCGTGTAAACGGAGATGTATGGCTGACTGGGGGCGTTGTGTCGCAGCATGACCAATTGGGAGTGCGGTACGTATGCGGGTGAAGGAAACCGGAGTACCCGGAGAGAACCACCGAACAACTGTCAAACTCTCTAACGTACTAACTCCACACAAGTAGGGTTAGCATTGGCTGAAGAGAAGTGTACCCTTGACTTGACGTACGCCTTAGTACACAACGCCACCGTGCCCCCACGTGGGGAAATGGGATTAAGTGTATTGCCCAAGGATACAACGCGGTTGCCACAGGCGGGATTCGAACCGAGAACCTCTTGGTTTGCAGCCTGCATCTCCACCTACTGAGCCAGCGTGCTCCTAGTCCGGTTTGTTCTAATTGAATACGAAGCTGGGAAGCCCGTGCATTACGACTGTAAGACGCATTTATCCACAAACAAATTTTCTGTTTTTTTTTACTATAATTCCCATTGGAAATATTCCAACTACATTTTTAAGGCATGCCTTCGGAGGTAGGCATACCTTAATGATATAGCTGTAATATTTCTACAGTCGACACTTGAGTCATGGCACACGGGACAAATTGGGTTTACACCCCCACCCGAAGTGGCAACTTTCGCGACGGTCCTGCATGTGATAACAGATTGTTTTTTTTTATAATCATCACGTGGTTCCAAATGAGGTTCAATCGCTACTTAAACTGCTATTTTCTGATCACCAATCAGTATACTTTTTAGACATGTCCCAAGCCTTTTCTTTCTTTATATTCTAAATCGTGTTGCTGAAACGAAAATAAATTATTCATGCACTAAACCAAGCACATTCTAGCAGTAGTGGCTCAGTAGGTAGAGGTGCAGGCTGCAAGCCGAGAGGTCCTCGGTTCGAATCCCACCTGCGGCAACCGCGTTGTGTCCTTGGGTAAGACACTTCATCTCCATTGCCCGCGTGGGGGCACGATGACGCCGTGTACTAAGGCGTACTGGACGTCGATGGTCCGCATGTCTTCAACCAATCTAACCCTGCCTGTGCTGCAGTGCGGAGTTACGATGTTGGGGAGCTGGCAGCTGCTCGTCGTTGCTCGGTGGTTCTCTCCGGGTACCCCGGCTTCCTCCACCCGTAAAACTGTCACGGTCATGATTAGCCATTGTGCATAAATATGTGGCCTTAAACATCAATAAATAAATAATTCTAGCAGTAAGCAGGCCAACAAAAGTGCAACAGGCTTTATTAACGAAGAATAACTGTTCTTACAACATATGGATTGCAACAATAAAAACATGTAACCATATACATCATGCCCAGGGGATAGTGTGAAGGTGTCTTGGGCGAGTGGGTTGGTGGGTGGGTGGGCGGGCGGGTCTATTGAAGATAGGAAGAAACATTGTTGCACCGCGGAACGGCTTGCTTCAAATGACCAGAAACAACCTAAACTGTATAACCACAGCAGTCATGAATAGCACGGACTGCGAACAATTCAACCAGACGATAGCGATATGGAAAAACACAGTTCAACATCAGTTGGCAGACATACACTGACACACACACAAATACACATAAATATATTTCTCTTTTTCTGAAAGTCGTTTTAGCTCACCTCCTGCGAAGAAGAGGTGAGGTAAGGTAATGTCGTGACGCCGGCAGTGGCTTTAAGGGGTCGTCCAACCTAACTTTGGTCAATTTGTTGACATTTTTCCCAATGTCCCAGAAACAGATAAGAGAAGTATAAGGAAAGGCAAATTATATATCAAAATAACTAGTAAAGTGCATAGAAAAGGTATGGAAATTTTTTTCCAGAAAAAAGTGAATATTATGATTTCGAAGAAGATTAAATTGCCAACGGCATAAGTAACGAACCCGTAAAACCACAATCTGATCGGTAATTCTAAAGCCTTGTCCTCAATGTAATGATAACATACTACAGAGGCGAAGAAAGCATTTTTATGACACACACTCTGGTGTGTTGTGATGCTGTAATACAATACCACAACACAAATTTTGGATGTCCCGGATGTGGCCATGTTTCAATGATGTTTATTCCGGCCTTGTGATTGTAATGTTGTTCTTCAAGGAATATGCATTTTGGGCGATTGACGAAAATCTGAATCATTGCGCACTAAAAAGATAACATGAACCACTTGTAAAAAAATAACCGAGTGTATAAAATCGGGACGATACACATAAAGTAAAGTAATATTCATAAAAAAGTAATGCTTCAGAAATCACTTTTTTCTCGAAGTATATTCCAAGTGAGCTGGAACAATATTGAGCGTGTTGATTTCCCCCGATGCTGTGAAGTAATTTACTTCCATGTAACCATGGATCTCTGCCGCGACTGTGTTGATGTCCGCAAAGGACCGATGGAAGATGGGTTGAAAATGATGCAATCGCGCTTTTAAATAAGGTGCGATTGGACGATGCTGTGAATTTAGTTTTTTCTCGCAAACAACCATCCCAACATGGGCGTCCATCAGTGTCTTTTGTCATCGTTTTCGACTGACAAATGTGACAAATCTTTTCCGGAAACTGTATCCCAATTTGCATATCATAATAAACATAACAGCGTTTAGCGTGACCGTGATGGTCAAAACCGAAACGAATTATCGAATCCACGGTCAAAACTACCCGTATTTGAAATTTAAACAAATGAAATACCCGAAATATTCGCAATTTCTTCAGTATCGGTGCCGAGTTGCTTTTTAACCTGACACACCAGACAACCTGCGTTCATTTTCGTTTGCCAGCATCATAGATCATAGTGTCAGCAGATGTTTGTGGTAATAGTACGAGATAGCGACAGAAGTCAAATATTTTCCCATCATCTATAAATTAATTTAAATTGATAATTCTGTTTATTTTACTGAAATTATGAATTGATAAGGTGGGTGTATTGTGATTATTATGCCCCGACTTGAAAAGTCGAAGGCGTATCTAATGCCTTGAAGACCTCCGTCCGTCCGTCCGTCCGTACCAACATTTCCCCTTGTATCTCAACCACTGCTACTCCAATTTGAATGATATATGGTGTTGTGATCGAGCATCATGGGGAAACGATACCTGTGTAGCGTACTTTTCTTCCACACATTTTTTCTAGAGTTATGGTCCTTTTTCACTCTTTCGGCTTAGAAAAGTGTTTTCAGAACCAATTGAATTTGTTACAATTTGTCGGAAAGTGCCTGCACCCTCCAATTAATTGCAACAAAATAAATTTAGTGAATATTTTGTTCCTATTACCTATCAAGCAACAAGCTAATGAATATTCTGTAAAGCCACCAATGTGATGTTTGACACTTTTTTCGGCGCTATTATGGAGGCTTCTGGAACTCAACATGTTGATTATGGCAGGGTTTTTCTATTCGCCCATTAATCTGTAAATTAAGTGTTATAGTTGGAAGTAAGAAGCATGAAAAGTTCAGAACTTAAAGTCTAAAAAGAATGTTTTGCAATGTAATATGAATTTTGCAGATACACCTTTTGGAAGGGTTACCTGTTTGATAGTGTTTAGAGCATGTTTGTCGCCAGGAGTGTTCAAAGAGAGTTAAGCTTTGATGAAAAAGGCAAATGCCACGAGTGCCAAAGGTACAGGTATGCAATGGAGGAGGCATACCCCCTCCCCGGGATTTTTTTTATCAAATGGAGCTCTCTCGTGGCCTTTTGAGGATTTCGTTGTATACTGCGTTCTTGAAAAAATACGTGAACACCAATGAATGGGAGATCTACGGGATGTGCTCTCCTGGTCTCAATATGCTAATAAACCTCTTTTGGAAACATACAGGCAATAGTGGTTATGTAGGGTTGATTTGATGTGTTTTGAATAACAATGTCAGGGACCGATCAGGACCATTTAAAATACGCTCTAGCCTCGGAGCCTATTTTTTCAATTCATGCGCCAGATTTCAATTTACAGAGTCACACTGCTGTTTGTAACACACACTGCAAGTATGTAATAGCTCTCATCATTTTCATTTAGTACACTGTAGCAAACATTAATCTTCACTGTGGTTTCTGATCAAGTCTTTGCTGCCTATTTAGGCAGCCAAGACTTGATCAGAAACCACAGTGAAGATTAATGCTTGGTAATTAAGACTTGAAGTATTAACTTAAGCACTCTGCAACAATGATAAATGATAATCATATATATTATACATGTAAGAGTGTCTCTCTCGATTATCCATCGAAAGAATATCAAAATATGATCTGAGAAGTTACGCGCCAACTGAGAAGCCTATTTCTGAGATTTAAGAGCCAGGTCCTGATGTTTCAGAACCAAATACGCGCTGGCGCATGCCCAGGTCGGTCCCTGAATGTAATTTTATATACATTTGATGGTTTATTGCATTAAAAGGGTTACAGTTACTCTTACTTCTTCTCCAACAGATAGCACGCGTATACTGGTCTCCAAGAATAAAAGAACCTATGTTACTTATTGATAAATTACCTGAAATTTGACCAGAGTAAGGTTGGACGTCTGCTTAACGTCCATTTTTGTAAGAGTTTGTGTAAATTTATTTGAACCCAATGGCCCTAGGGCTTTCAAATTGCAGCTGTGGGTTATTTAGGTGAAAACATTGTCACTTTTCTGTTGTAAGAACTAGTATTAACCCTTTGAACCCGGGTGGTATCTTCCATGTCAGTTCAAATGCAGCAATTAGAAGAGTCCATACTCATTATTTAGGGGTAAGCCAATCGATATTTTCAACGTGCAGCCTTGGGGCTACACATTGAAAATATTGATTGGTCTACCCCACACATTCAGTTAGTAGCAATCCCCTTTAATGGAATTATGGCGTATCATGCGCCTGGGCCGGCCCGGCCCGGCCCGGCCCGGCCCGGCCCGGCCCGACCGGGCCGTGCCTGGCCGGGCGGGCCGGGAAAGCACCCTCTCGTGTTCAGGGTGTTAAATTAAACTCTATTGCATATTATGGTGATCTATATTGCGGATAAGTGTGTTTCATTGCGAATATGGTTTCTCTCAACCCTTGTACTAAGTACATGTTAGGACTGTTACTTTGCCCGTTTTTCCTTTTCCCAGCACAAAATCTGTAAACTTCTGCTTGTAACAATTAATGTTTCAGTCAGCTCCAATATCCGAATTGTTATCAAAATAAAATAAAATTGATGTGTGTAAATTTTTGGGCGAAACTTGGGAGAGGGCAACAAAATTCCACCCTCCTAATATTAGGTATTATACTGGAACCACTTCCAAGGATTATACATCAATCACTGGTTAACATTTTCTCCACCTAAGACAGTTTAGGAATGTCAAATTTTTGTTTTAAAAGGGAAACATTAAGCACGTCAAATAAATATCAGTTTTATTATGTTATAAAAACACAATTCTGTTTTGAAAATTATTTAAAGACCCTCCCACAACATTTGGCAACAACGTTCCTAAAATTTACGGTTAAAAATCCCATCCAACCCGGGGTATATTGGGGTATATTGCTTTTGCTGGTTATTTAGGACCATGATTAAAGGACCTGACCCTTATATTCTGGAATTTTTTCTTCACTTTTCTTCAGGTAAAAACTTAGTCAATTTTCTGTTGTAAGAAGTTCCGTTAAATTAAACTTTATTGCATATTATGGTGATTTTTATTGCTTAAAGATGTGTTTTGTTGCAAGTGCAGTTTCTCTTAACACTTCTACTTAGTATATGTGCTGTTATTTTGCCGTTTTTACCCTTTTCAGCCAAAAATCGGTTAACTTGTACTTGTAACAATTAACCCTTTACCCAACGTAACGGCCAAAACCGGCCGGAGCTATTCTCAAAACCGCCAATTAATTTTCATTATATTTTCATTTTTTGTCTCAAAAACATAGGTTATGACCCCTCATTGGAACGAGCTCGTTGAGCTCGTTCCAATGAGGGGTCATAACCTATGTTTTTGAGACCAAAAATGAAAGAAATTAGTTATTCAAGAATTTTTTTTACAGGTGTCGTCTGCTTTTCATGTTAGGTAAAGGGTTAAAATCATCTCCAATATCCGAATGGTAAGAGTTCGTATTTGAGTTTGTTACTTGAATCCCCACCGTACTGACTTTTGGGGGCGACGTCTCAGGATATTGCGCGAGTCTCATGATAATGAGAACTTTATACTGGATCTCGTCGGATAAATCAGATCCACCTCATGTACGCAGCCTGTCAGGTGGTTATCTAACCTGATATACAAATGTGTGAAACCTTTCTGCAGGCTATATCTGCCCTCGATGACGTAAAAGTTACCCTGAATATTTAATTATGTAATTCAAAATATTATACTACTCTGAAGAGAGAGAGAGAGAGAGAGAGCGAGAGAAAGAGAAAGAGGAGGAGGAGGAGGAGACCGGGGAGAGGGAGTATCAGCCTATTTCAGTGGCCACAACTGTACTGTAGCTGTCATAAATCTAATATTTATTTATTTATTTATTTATTTATTGGTGTTTAAGGTCACATATTTCTGCACAATGGCTAATCATGACCATGACAGTTTTACGGCTGGAGGAAACCGGAGTACCCGGAGAGAACCACCGAGCAACAGCGAGCAACTGTCAGCTCCCCAACATACTAACTCCACACAAGCAGGGTTAGCATTGGTTGAAGACAAGCGCACCATCGACGTGCAGTACGCCTTAGTACACAGCGTCACTGTGCCCCCCACGTTGGCAATGGGGGCGAAGTGTCTTGCCCAAGGACACAACGCGTTTGTCGCAGGTGGGATTCGAACCGAGGACCTCTCGGCTTGCAGCCTGCACCTCTACCTACTGAGTCACCGTGCCCCCGGGGGAGCGCGGTGGCTCAGTAGGTAGAGGTGCAGGCTGCAAGCCGAGAGGTCCTCGGTTCGAATCCCACCTGCGGCAACCGCGTTGTGTCCTTGGGCAAGACACTTCATCTCCATTGCCCGCGTGGGGGCACGATGACGCCGTGTACTCAGGCGTACTGCACGTCGATGGTACGCATGTCTTCAACCAATCTAACCCTGCCTGTGCTGCAGTGCGGAGTTACGATGTTGGGGAGCTGGCAGCTGCTCGTCGTTGCTCGGTGGTTCTCTCCGGGTACTCCGGCTTCCTCCACCCGTAAAACTGTCACGGTCATGATTAGCCATTGTGCATAAATATGTGACCTTAAACATCAATAAAAAAATAATAAATACCGTGCCCCCGTCATAAATCTAATAGACCAGCACGTATTTCAAATGTTCCAAAATGTCTACTTGTCATGCGAAAAATCACCCAAGATTTACTGAAGAATGAATTTCCCTTTTTTTGGAGGCAACACACATAGAATGTAATTAAGTGTTTCATAAAATGTGATTAAAGAAATCAGAATTATGTGTTGCCCTCCATCGCACACGCACTTGCACCCATTTATTATTTTTTTGTAATTTGTTAAATGTATTGGGAGAGACGATGATATAGGCTATGCCTGTTCGTAAAACCCTATTTCTATTTTGAGAAATAAAATTATGTTTAAAAAAAAAGAAAAAAAAGATGTGCGTGTCAAATTTAGTAAGAATTAGAGTTAAGGTCATTTCCTCAAAGTTCAGTGGGCCCAACGTGTTGATATTGCATATTTGAAGAATTTGATGGATATTTTCAGCCCAAACTTACTTTTTACTGGTTGTAGGAATGAGCATTTAGGTAAGTTTTAATGCAGGTTGTGGTGCCTTAATTTCTCGTTATTGTGTATTTCTTTCTATTCGAGCAACGTCTTCAAGTACTAATCCGTCCGTATATACATTTTATGGTCTTTTTACTTCTTTTCAGTCAAAAGATATTTTGGATTTTGTGGGCAGTCAATTGTAGAATTTAAAAGTTTGTGTTAAGGTGAGTTTTGTTTCTGTTGGTCAATCAAGGCAGTGGCGTATTCAATATGGGGAGCGGCTAGTGGTAACCCCTAAATATTACAGTGCTTCTCCCAAAAAATAGACAGATAGATATTTTATTTAACAATACAAAAAGTTAAACAGTAATATAAAAGTGATTTTTTTACATAATACAAACATGCCAAGTGCAAAGTTAGGCAATGGCATAGCCGGTATGGCTGTCTTCCTGCCATCGCCAGGAATACCCGAAAAGTATTTTGAGTAGGATTAAACAGTTAGGCGTAGGCCGACGTGTATTTTAGTCATATCCTCGGATAGAATCGACTTGAATTGTTTAGATATTGGCCTTGGTATAAGTTTTATATTATTTTCGGTCTTAAATAGGAAAATTAAAGCACCAGAGGGTCTCTCATGCAGTCTCAGGAGATTGAATTTTCAAGATATTCTCGGGAGAGGCCCCCGAACCCTTACCAATGGGAGGGGGGATACCGTAGGCCTGAGGTGGGGTTGGTATGGCTCTCCCATTGGCGGGGATTCGGGGAGCTCCCGAACCTCCAACCAATGGGATGGACATACCCACCGCCACCTCAGTCCTACGGCCTTCGGATATGCCTTTGGCATATATCGACCTGGCACCCCCTCCCCCCTCAAAAAAAATCATGCTCCCCCCACCTTCAATAGGAAATCCTAGATGAATACAGGTTATTGATATTATAGACTTGGGTTACCGAAAACCATTGCAGTAATATTAATTTTGTGATAATTTCTGTACAGCAGTGGAATGGTCAAAATCCACGCTGGGACAGTGATGCCCACGGATGCTTTTTTCAATTAATAATCGGTAGTTTTCAACAAATATTCAATGGAAGAAGCATCTGGCCATACCCGTTGCTTCATTCATTGAAAATTTGATTGCGATCTCATTTTTTTATGTCAGAGGTTCACTGTTGAAGCATGTGCGGAAATATTGCCCACGCGTGGCTTTTGACCTTTCCTCGACGACCGCACAGTACAATATATCCCATTAAAAATGAAATATATCCATTATTAAGGGTGATTAAAACAATTAAAATGCAACCTCAAGAAGCTTTTTTGGCATTGGATCGACTGTGTCACGAACAGATGTAGGTGAGCGTACAGGATGTTACACCCCTCTTGTTGTATTTGAAACGGAGGCTTGAAATGCTCGTTTAATCCTTTAACCCTTTACCCAACGAATCGGCCACATCCATCCACGTAATATGCAAATTCAGCAGAAGAAAAAATACCCTTTTTCAAAAATTTTCAACAAAACCATATCATGTGACGCCTCTTTGGAACGAGCTCGTCGAGCTCGTTCCAATGAGGGGTTACATGATATGGTTTTGTTGAAATTTTTGGAAAAATTAAAACAAAATGATATTTAAAATAATAAATTTTGATTTCGTCTGCGTTGGGTAAAGGGTTAAAAACTACTATGCCTTTTCTCACAAGCTGCGAAGTTAATTGTAACTAAAAATATACTCTTCAAAAAAGTAGGGGATATCCAAACTGATGTTGATATTTTCAGAAAATGGTATTGGATTCGCGTGATTGGACACATCAATATGTTACTAAGTTTAGTGTGGATCATGAATGTCACCGGCCCACGTGCAGGTTTTTCGCACAAGCGCCGCGTTAATGTCTGTAGGATAGTTTTGAAATTTTCATTTGTACTGGACGGACTTTTTCTGAGGTCTCATCGTTCTATTTTCTTGGAATAAACTCGTTCATCAATAGTTTCTGGTCGAAACGTAACTTTTGAGGTATGCGAAGACTGACACGCGGTGAACGTTTACGTGCCGTTGGCATGTTGGAAGCTGGCAACAGACAGACTGCAGTGGCTCAAATTCTCAACGTTACTCAATCGGTGAATAGCAGGTTGTGGTCACGCTACCGTCAGACAGGCAATGTTGATGACAGACGTCGGTCAGGTAGCAAGGGCGACAACTGCTAATCAGGATCGCTTCATCCGAACCACAGCATTACGTAGCCGCCATCAAAGTGCCTCAGAAAATAATAGACAGCAGCACCGAGCGATAGATGTGCGAGTCAGTGGCCAGACTATCCGAAATCGCCTACACAGCTGGAATTTGTACGCTCGACGACCTCGAATAATTTCACGTTTGAGTGAACGTCACATTGCAGCAAGGCGTAATTGGTGTGGAGCACGACAGCTCTGGGACAATCGTCGGTGGAGCAACGTCATGTTTTCCGATAAATCTAGGTTCACTCTCGACTTCCACGACAGGCGAAACAGAGTGTGGTGGCGGCGGAACGAACGATACCATGACGTAACCGTTAGGCAGCACGATCGTTTTGGTGGTGGATCGGTTATGGTGTGAGGAGGCATAACCATGGCAAGCAGAACAGCATTACATGTCATCCAAGAGCGTGTCACAGGGCAGTACTACCGTGACAACATGTTAGCATCTCATGTGGTGCCATTTACGCGATTTAACGGCCGGCGATTCATTTTCCAAGATGACAATGCTAGAGCACACAGGGCCCGTGTCGCTACAGAGTTCCTCCAGGAGCAGAACACCACTACGCTGCCTTGTCCAGCACTAAGTCCAGACCTTTCACCATTCGAGCACGTCCGGGATATGCTTGGCAGGCATTTACGACAACGCCAACAGCCCCGTATCAACGCCCAAGAAATCGCCGCTGCACTGCAGCAAGAATGGAACAACATCAGTCAAGCTGATATTGGACGTTTGGTGAGGAGTATGAGACATCGGACCCGCGCTTGTCTCGCGAACCGAGGATAATCTACAAGGTATTGAGGTCTTCGACTGAATGTGGTAAATTCTCTGAGTGACCGTGCATGTCTTTTACAGCTCAGTGCGTGGAATGTGTGCTTGTAAGACGCCCATGTATCGCGGAAATCATTCACCAGATGTCACAGTGCAATGCCTCAACTGTCTTTTTGATGAAAATATAAATATATTTCTTCTTGTATCCCACTTTTATCAAATATCCTCTACTTTTTTTAATAGCACACCTTCTCCAAACCTAATTTGTGCAAATGATAACATTATCTATTCCTTGTTTGCTTGACGTAGATATGAATATTTTGCAGGTCACATGTTCGTCTAATCTTCCAGCTAGTCTGTGTGAAACACACAGACTGTTGTTTTTGTATGGTTTCTTCTTCTTCTTCTTCTTCTTCTTCTTCTTCTTCTTCTCCTTCTTCTTCTTCTTCTTCTTCTTCTTCTTCTTCTTCTTCTTCTTCTTCTGTTTTCTATGCGTTTTTTTGTCCGCACGATAACTCAAAAACGAATTGGCATACTGATAGACAATCACAAGTTCTCGGCTACCTATGTTTTTCAGATTTCTAGGGCATTAGGGATATCTGTATGGGTGTTTTGAAAGTGGGTCACACCCATATCTCAGGCGTGGTATGACCTAAGGATCTGGGACCAACACCAAATGAGTCGAAACTCGATGGAGATTCAAAATATGGGTCACGGTCTCTGAGGCCCCCAGGGGTCATTGAGTGCATTCTTCAGAATTGCTGGAATCACATTTTTTAACCCCCTAATGCATTCCCGAAGTTCATACATGCGTTTTTAGACTCAAAAAAGAGGGCGTGGCCAAAAATTTTGAAAGTAGGTCATGCTTATGTCTCAAGCATGGTATGGCATGTGAACCTGGGACCAACACCAAATGAGTCGAAACTCGATGTAGGTTCAAAATATGGGTTAAGGTCACTGAGGACATCCAGGGGTCATTGGGTGCACTTTTCAGAATTTCGGCAAATCGCATTTTCTTACCCCTAATGCATTCACGAAGTTCATACATGCATTTTTACACTTGAAAAAGTTGGTGAGGCCAAAAAGTTTGAAAGTGTGTTACGCTCATATCTCAAGCATGTTATGACTTATGGAACTGGGACCAATACCAAATGAGTCGAAACTCCATGTAGGTTCAAAATATGGTTCAAGGACGTCCAGGGGTCACTCAATGCATTTTCAGAATTCCGGAAAATTACATTTGTTGACCCCCTAATGCATTCTCGAATTGGGCGTACCCCTAAATTTTGAAAGTGGATCATGCTCATCTCTCAAGTATGGTATGACGTATGGACCTTGGGCCAACACCAAAATGAGTCGAAACTCAATGTAGGTTCAAAATATGGGCCAAACTCACTGAGGTCATCCAAGGGTCATTGAGTTTATTTTTCAGAATTACGAGAAATTACATTTTTTGCCCCTAATCAATGCTTTCCAGAAGTTCATACATGCATTTTTACACTCAAATGCTCGTACCTCAAGCATGGTATGACAATGGACCTGGGACCAACACCAAATGAGTCAAAACTCGATGGAGGTTCAAAATATGGGTCAAGGTCACTAAGATCACTTAGGGTCATTGAGTGCATTTTTCAGATTTGCAGGAAATCACATTTGTTTGATCTCCTAATGCATTGCCGCAGTTCATACAGGTATTTTTATTCTCAAAACATTTGGCGGGCAAAGGGGGAGGGCACAAATTTTGAGATTTGGTAACACTCATAATCTCAAGCATGATATGACTTATGGACCTCGGACCAACACCAAATGAATCAAAGCACTGTGAAAGTTAATAATTTGTGTTCAATTCACTCGGGTCACACATATATCATTAAGTCCAGCTTTCAGAATTGCTTGAAATTGCATTTTATGACCCAAATGCATTTCTGGATTTCATAGGTGTATTTTGTCTCTCGAAATAGTGGGCAGTGTGAAAAATATCCATTGCTGTGTCCTTTATAGAACACATTTAATGATTTGCGCAGAAGTTATTTCCGGTTTCTTGAATCCTGAATGAAAATCCTTAAATGCTGTTTACGAAAACCTATTTTTGGTTTCTTGAAAAGTATTGTACTCCCGAAAATGAGTAATCATAAATTCGTTTCCTGTATAATATAGTTCTGCTGCTTTCACTATCTTCACTCAGGCTTAAATTTACTGGTCACAGTAAATTTTGTTTCTCTAGTTTGGGTATCCTCTTATCATAATTTTAAATTACACTTTTGCAATGAAGTTAGTGAGGCGGAAAATAACATTCATTCAATGGATCATAAGAATTTCTATTTGACATATTTTTATTTGCGCGCAATGTTTAAGCGGCGACGCAAATACTCGTATGTGTTGTTATTCTTTGGCTTTTGTTTTGCCTTCTGTTTGTATACATGTATCCGTTCGCCAGATGTCGACAAGATTACAAAGATAGATGTGTCGATTTACGATACATTGTTGTCCAAAGCCAAACGAGATCTAACGCCAGTGGACATTTACCATCGTGATGCCGTGGAAGATATACGCAAATATAGAGGCAGTTCGGTTGAAAACATCCTTCGCATGGTTAGTATTATTGGTGTAGAATTTGACATAAAATGTATCTGTCAGGTCAGAGGCTATTATTATCCTCGGGTGGTGTGAGGTGGGATGAGGAATCTCATCCGAGAGGAAAGATATTTGGCCCAGACTCGAGACTTGCGGATGCGATTTGTTCATCTTACACTCCCTTCACTCGAGGATGCACAACACTGCACATGACTGGTCGTAATCCACGCATGGACAGTTAAATCCATGCATGCATTTACCATTTAATATACTATTCAAAAAAGTAGGGGATATCCAAACTGATGTTGATATTTCGGAAAATGGTATTGGATACGCGTGATTGGACACATCAATATGTTACCAAGTTTAGTGTGGATCATGAATGTCACCGACCCACGAAAACTTCGTGCAGGTTCTTCGCACGAGCGCCGCGTTAATATCTGTGGGTAAGTTTTGAAATTTTCATTTATACTGGACAGACTTTTTCGGAGGTCTCATCGCTCTTTTCTTGGTATAAACTCGTTCATCAATAGTTTCTGGTCGAAACGTAACTTTTGAGGTATGCGAAGACTGACACGTGACGAACGTTTACGTGCCTTTGGCATGTTGGAAGCTGGCAGCAGACAGACTGTAGCGGATCAAATTCTCAACATTACTCTATCGGTGATTAGCAGATTGTGGTCACGCTACCGTCAGACAGGCAATGTTGATGACAGACGTCGGTCAGGTCGTCCAAGGGCGACAACTGCTAACCAGGATTGTTTCATCCTAACCACAGCATTACGTAACCGCCATCAAAGTGCCTCAGAAATTGGACAGCAGCTGCACCGAGCGACAGATGTGCGAGTCAGTGGTCATACTATCCGAAATCGCCCACACAGCTGGAATTTGTACGCTCGACGACCTCGAATAATTCCACGTTTGACTGAACGTCGCACCACAGCAAGGCGTAATTGGTGTAGAGCACGACAGCGCTGGGACAATCGTCGGTGGAGCAACGTCATGTTTTCCGATGAATCGAGTACTACGGCGTACTGCACGTCGATGGTGCACTTGTCTTCAAGCAGTGCTAACCATGCTTGTGCGGTGTTAGTAAGGTGGTTCTCTCCGGGTACTCCGGCTACCTCCACCCTTGAAATTGTTCTACACGAAGTGACCCTGGTTGTCGAAAGTGAACCCCATTAAATAAAAAAAACAACAACTGGCATTCCAGTGACGCCACTTTTAAAATGATTGATTTCGATGACATCAGCTTGTGGATGGGAGACAAATCACCCGAGTGTTGTTATGGGTGGGATTTCATTAATTGAAGCGAAGCGGAACGCCATGTTTGTTTACAAAATACAGATGCTGTTTAAAAAGTCTGGCGGTAATTGAATACTCAAATAAGGAGTGTCAGATGGGATAAGGAGGATAGATCTATCCCTGTCGCGTATCTCACCTTGACACGCGTACCTCAAAAGGCAGGTTGTCGCAGAAATATTTCATCGCCACAGGAGATCCAAGTCTGTGCTGGAAATAGAGATCCACTATCCAAGGCGTATGTACAGTCTTATTCCAGATCTTTAGCCTATTGTCTATTATGTTGAATTACAGCCTTCAAAATTTTGGTCTGCTAACTACTGACCTAGGCTGCTGTATATGTGTTTTGAAAAAATTATTGTTACATTGTCAAAGCAGCAGCATTTGCTTATTGATTGTCAATCAGCTGACAGCGGGACGACCAATATGCCATGATCACTTATCTCTATAGAGCTAGATCCCTGCAACGTCAGGGAAAAATTCACCACTCAATCTGCTCCGCCCCAAGATGGCGTCAAGACAATCTACGCAGTAACTCCTCCCATCGATAACCTTTGATGAAGTGAGAGCTGCTACGCTGTGACTACAGCTTTTATTTCTTCAGACACCTTGTTGTTACTAGTACGATAACTAGTAACACTGTACGTTACCTCCACGTAGCTGCATATTATAGGGCTTGATGTGGGATAACTGACTGAAAATGGCACAGGCCGTTCATACCGTACCACCGTATCAGCTTCAGCCAACGAACACAACAACAAACTACGTGTTCAAGACTTTAGAACTATGAGCTGCCAATAGACCATGAGGCTGGATTAAATGATAGGAACCCCCAAGCGGGCCGTAGGCCGGCAAAGGGTTCCACATACCCAGTCAGATAAATGTGTTCCTGAACAGAATTCTCTATAGCCGTCAATGTGATTTTTGAAGTGGACAGTAAATTTCAGTGAAAAAATCACGTAACTTCCGGTGTCGAATTGCCCATTCAATTGCAATTGGCATATCCCCCTCTCAAACAAAATGCCAGATTCCTTTGCTTTGGCAACCTAATTCGCCTCAAAGTTTTGCGTGATATACATGTATATATATCTACAGTTCAGGGGTAACCAAGGCCTTCTCATCCGAGAACCGCGACAAATCAGCGGCCGGCCAATGTGTTGTTATTCTTATTACTCGAATTCTGTCCTTCTGGAGGTTTGTCAATATTCTTAGCTGAAGATCTCGGGATTTCAGATCGATCTCTCCTGATTTCGTTGCATCTTGTCGGCCAGTGATAACCTAAAGTGAAAAAAACCGCACATATATGATATAACCGATAATATAACTGATAATTGTTGTTATATTGGGGCGATTGTATACAGATATGCATTGACACGTATCTTGTAAAGTATCATAACGAATAGAAACTCAGTTTTTGAATTATTCTGAATGTTAAGGTGTTGGGAAAGTTTGCTTGAAAAAAAGGTACATGGACGTTTCGTTCGCAAGACGAGTCGTACGTTTACATAATTAATTAGATGGCTGAGTAGTTTATTTGTTCTGATATTTCTGTTTTCAGAATTTCGTATAAGTATATGAAATTTTAGTGCAAGGAGGTACATTAAGATATATTACAATAGATAATATACAATAAAGTATACAATAAAATTATTATATAAATAAATAAATAAAAAATGATTCAAAATACAATGTGGACGAGTTTCGGACAAGTTGGGTAAAACTACAGCGGACGACTTGGGTAAAATTGCAGCGGACGATTTGGTTAGCGGACGAAATGGGTGTAATTAAAAAAAGTGATACTGACAGTTTGCTTTCGGTCCCGTCAGAAATCAAAACAAAGTAATAATGTGTTACTTTTTGGTGTCATCTGTATTTCTGAACAGTACTTTGCAGTTTCGAACACCAAAAAATGGAAAATAATAACCTTTTTGGATATTTACCACCATTGAAAATGGCATGTCATCTTTATTCGGGAACTGGAAGAAGATTCGGCTTGGAGAAAACTCGGCCCAGGCAAGATTAGCCCAAAAGAAAAGCAGTACACATCTGTTAGGATATTTTAGATATGCTACGATATTCGTTTTAACTCCTAAAAAAGGTGCAGGCTGCAAGCCGAGAGGTCTTCGGTTCGAATCCCACCTGCGGCAACCGCGTTGTGTCCTTGGACAAGACACTTCACCCCCATTGCCCACGTGGGGGCACGGTGACGCTGTGTACTAAGACGTACTGCGCGTCGATGGTGCACCTGTCTTCAACCAATGCTAACCCTGCTTGTGTGGAGTTGGTATGTTTGGGAGCTGACAGTTGCTCGTTGGTTCTCTCCGGATACTCCGGCTTCCTCCACCCGTAAAACTGTCACGGTCATGGTTAGCCATTGTGCAGAAATATGTGACCTTAAACACCAATAAATAAATAAATAAATAATAACTCCTAAAAATAATTCGTAGAAAAACTATTAATATATTGCTCGATATTTATTGAAAACAAATATTAATATACATGTATATCGTCGAGCAATTATCTCTGCAGTAAATTCACATTCTCTGTGTTCTGTAATAATTAACGTCTCTCATCTGTGAGAATGGTATCCAGTCACTTCGGCACCAAGTCCTTTCGGCCTCTCGTCACTTCGGCCTCAAAGTCATTTCAGACCCTCGCTTCCGACTCTTGTGGGTTCATAAGCAAATAAAATAAAATTATTCAGGTCGCAAGGGATTTCAAATCCCACATCGTCCATGTGCACCTTCGGCGTGCTGAAACTTTTCATTCATTTATTCATCATGAAAGAAAATCTACTAGGTATGAAAGAATACCATGTATCATATGTATACCTGAATATCTATTTGAGGTATAAATGTTGAAAAACAATTAAATAGAAAAATGTTAAAATTCAAACGATATTTAAAAATATTTATAGAGGCCGAAATGACTTGGTATATTGGGGCTGAATTGACTTGAGGCCGTAATGACTTGGGTCCATTTCTCAAGTACATAGTTTCATTATTAGTTTGTGATATTTGTTTTTGCTGTACAGTGGAACCCTGTTAATTGAAGAGCCACTTTGCCAATGAAAATTATTCAGTTAACAGGAGTATTTACATGTAATTAACAGGGATTGTATCTCTTTCCTGTATTCCAGAGATAAACTTAGCATTTTTTCTATTATATTTTGTTTGACAGAGCTTCATGATCTCTGTCAAACAGGGCATAATAGATTAAATGCCTGTATTGAATGTACTGAGGCCAAATTGCTCTATAACCAAAGGAAAACTGGGAAGAGACAGGGTAATTTCTCGACATGTTACAAGATTTCTTATTCAATTGACAGGAGATTACTGTATAACCAAAATTCAATTAACAGGTCAAATTTGTACTTGAGGCTTGGTAAATGGTTTTGTGTTGGGAAATGATATTCAATTAACAGGGATATACAATTAAGAGATATCCAATTAAGTGGGCCCCACTGTATAACCAAAACCACTCCCTCTCCCACCCCAATCAAAACCATCATTTAGAAGTCTTGGATTCAGCAAATTTGATTTCTTTATTTATTCGGGTTTAACAACACTTTCTACAGCCAGGGTCACCTCATGTTGGATAGTTTTACTAGGGGAGGAACCCAGATTACCTGGAGAGAACTACCGAGCAATGGCAAGCAACTGCCAGGCTCCTCAGCATAGTAACGCCAAACAACCATGGTTAGCATTGGTTGAAGACAAGTGCATCATCAATGTGCAGTACACCTTTGTACAGTTGCCGCAGGTGGGATTCAAACAGAACCTCGCATCTTGTTTTGGGAAGGTTTTTTTTTGTTCCAGCTTCATTAAGGTTTGTTTCATATTATACAATTTTGTCATGATTAGTAATCATAAATCCTTAAAAAAAACTATAGAAAAAATGCATAGAACAGTTAAAAAAAAATTCTGTGAAGATTTGACCTCAGAGTTGTTGGGATTTGACCACGACTGAGAGTCAGAGACCGAATATTCTCGGAAAAAGTATGAGGGCTGAATCATCCTGTGGTTGAATCTTCATGAACCTCTTTTTTCAAAGTAAATTGCCCATTACTTATAAAACACCATAACTAAGACAAAAACAACACTATGGATTTCCTGAGTCTGAAATTCTATAAATTCCAAATAAATTTACTCAAATTATATAGCAAAATGAAGGATGTGGTGTATAGAACCCCAAAAGTATGTGTGCACCTCATGCACTGATACACAGTTCACATCGGACATCAGCGGTTCCTGAAAGTGTGCTATCGGTAGCATATTTGTACCATAACTGATAATAATAAAATAATATTTCAAAAGAACAGCAAACACAGGAATTCAAAATGCCAACGCTGTCCTATTGTCCTTGAAAGGGGGAGTCCTTTACAAATAGTTTTTTGCCATGTGATACTCTGGATACTCCCCATTCATCGCTCAACTTTGACATAGTCAAATTTGAGGTTATGCCATGGCCCGTTGTCCGTCTGCCCATCTGTCTGGCGTCATCAATTCAATATGGCTTGGGCTAGAGGGTGTATTTATGAACCGATCTTTACAAAACTTCTTGGGTACCTTTGTTATCACTGTGGGACGAGAACAAGTGTTTTTGAGTGCGGTCCAAAATTCAAGATGGCTGCCGGTGGCCATTTTGTACCGAAATTAGTGCAATCAGTTTTTTGTACAGAACGTCTGTACGAAAGTTCTGATTTGAATAAATTTTTGTATGAATGTTTAGTAATATGGAATACATCACATATAATACAGGTTTTTGTCTCGTGCTGAAATTATGCAAATTAGATGAACTTTGATGTATTCAGTGCTACTTGTACACAGTAAGTGCACGTCAATACGACTTGGGTGAGGGGCTGTATGTATGCACTGATCTCCACGGAACATCTGGGGTACCTTTGTTATCACCTTGGGACGAGAACGAGTGTTTTTGGGTGCGGTCCAAAATTCAAGATGGCTGCCGGTGGCCATTTTGTACCGAAATTAGGTACAATCAGTTTTTTGTACAGAACTTCTATAAGACTTGGGATAGAGGCCGTATTTATGAACCGATCTTTACGAAACTTCTTGGGTACCTTTGTCATCACTGTGGGGCAAGAATGAGTGTTTTTGTGTGGAGTCCGAAATTCAAGATGGCCACCGGCAGCTATGTTGTACAAAAATTAGTGCAATCAGTTTTTTATTCAGAACTTCTGTATGAAAGTTCTGATTTGAATAATTTTTTGCATGAATGTTCAGTAAAATGGAATACATTACATATAATACAGGTTTTCTTCTCGTGCAGAAATTATGCAAATTAGATGAATTTTGATTTATTCAACACAGTAAGTGTACATGTCAATACGGCTCGGGCTAGATGCTGTTTTTATGAATCAATCTTCACGAAACTTCTTGGGTACCTTTGTTATCATCTTGGGACGAGAACGGGACTTTTGGGGTGCGGTCTGAAATTCAAGATGGCTTCCAGTGGCCATTTTATACCAAAATTAGGTCCAATCAGTTTTTTGTATAGAACTTCTAGGACTACATTTGTTATCATCATGGGATGGTAACAATTGTTTTTGGGCTCGGCTGTGTTAATAATTGATGTTGTTTGGGGAGCGTAAACATTATTAGCACTACCCAGTTTTCTGCTTCCAATGAGAAAAATAAAACCTCACCCGTGGGAACCCTATGAGCTAAAGATAAAAAAAATCAAATACCTGTATTTTAAGAAGGACTGGACAAATATTTATTAATTAGTAGGAATCAACCGTAGAAGGGTTTGAATCAAACAGCCCAAAACAGTTGCTAAATTTTGGCTTATGATGCACCATACAAGGATCCCCATTGTAACATTAACCCCATGGAGATTTATTTTCTAGTTTAACATCTAACTGTCACCCACCTTCACAATACTTTACCTGTACATTTGTTACAGGCTATGGTCAGTATTTATGTAAGGCCTTTACAATACTTTACATGTATCTTTGTCATCAGGTCATTACCAAGATGTGTGTCATTGCTATGTCACATAATATACATGTACATGTCTTACACATGTTGAGCTACAGTGTCATTGACACTTTCATTTAATAGAAAATCAATTTTGTAATGCTAGAAAAATCCAGAAAATGACTCAATACAGAGTTATAACCCTTAATTCGTGAATTTTTGCCTCTGTTCGGATTGTTTGCACAATAACTTGGAACAAATAGCAGTAGATTTGATTCAGTATTGGTACGTGAGACTTAATGTCTTGAATGAGTTAAAAAGAACTGGTATGTTTCGGCTATACTGAGCAGAGTTATGACCCTTAATTTGTTGATTTTTTCCTGTTTTCACGTCGGTAGAATGATGACGTCAAATATCAATGGATTTTGTCAACGTTTGGTATGTGAGACTTTCTAAACAGCATCTTAGAAAACAGGTACCGCTTGGCCATACCGAACAAACTTATAGCCCTTAATTAGTTAATGTTTTCCTGTTTTCAGTTCATTCGCACTGTGACCTGCACGCTTATCAAAGGATCTGGTCAATATTTGCTGTTTGAGACTTTCATAATAATGTCTTGAAGGAGTTCGAAACTTGGTACACTTCAGCCAAACTGAGTGGTGTTATGGCCCTCAATTAGTTAATTTTTGCCTGTTGTCAGCTCTTTATGGATGGGTGGCTATCCTCTGGCGGAAGTCGTTGGGTAACTCAGTTAAATTTATAAATTACCCCGATGACAGGTTAGTTGGCCTGCTGTTCACTAATGGTAACGATTCCCTTTTAATTTTATGTGTATACTTGCCAGTAGATAATGGTCAAAACAGAGAGGAATTTGTTGATTACCTTGGCAAGATCTACGCAATCATTGTGGAATCTGGCACCAACAATATTTGCGTGGTTGGTGACTGGAACGCGGACGTAACTCGGGAAAATGAGCATATGATTGAGCTATACAGATTTTGCGAAGAATATAAACTGACTATATCTGACGTCGAGATATTCGGTAGCGAATCAGATACTTATACATTCGTCAGTGATGCGCACGGCACTACTTCCTGGTTGGTTCACTGTGTCACCAGCTGCTCAGTGCATTCTTCGGTTGTATCAATATCCGTGAACCATTCACTGATCACTTCGGACCACTTACCATTGTCTATTGGCTTAGATATTGGCCCTTTCCCTGAAACGAATACGGTATCGTTTACTGACTCCTCTCCCAAGTATCAAATTGATTGGAGAAAAGCCACCTCTGAACAACTTCTTGTCTATCGGGATTCTACACGTATCAAGTTGGGTAATATTAAGTGTATGAGAGAGTTGTCTCTATGCTCGGTTGGTGGTTGTTGTAAACAGGACCACATCTCTGCTATTGACCAACTCAATGCCAGCATTGGGGAATCGCTGAGAGATGCCGCTGCTGATACAATTAAGATACGCGCCCCAAGGAAGCACTCCCCAGTAGTGGGATGGACACAAATTGTTAAGGAGCGACACACTATTTGCTCGTAACTGCTACAAACTTTGGCGAAATAATAGTAGACCCCGCGACGGTCCGATATATGATGTCATGCGCAAGTCCTTCGTTTATGTAAGAAACAAGAAAAATCTCTGGAATCAGACTCTCTTGCCAGAAAACTTAAAAATAATGATTACATTAGATTCTGGAAAGCCGTATCGCGTGGTAAAACCTCCAAACTCGCAGATACTGTGGGAGGGGTCTCGGGTGAATTCGCAATAGCTCAGATGTAGGGGGAACACTTTGAAGGTGTTTTAAATTCTGTGCCTACTAGTCAACATAAAGATGGTATTTTACAAGAAATACAATCTACTCTAGTTGAGCAATATCTGTACGTTGAGTCATTTGAAATTTCTAACATTCAGCAGCTCGAGTCCGGCAAGGCTGGTGGCCCAGACTTATTGTGTGCTGAACATTTGAAACACTGTGACCAGTCTTTGATTCCACTACTGGTGACACAGGTAAACGCAATCATCACACACGGTTACATTCCACGTGACATGGCAGATGTAGTTCTAATCCCGTTAGTTAAGAATAAGATAGGCAACATCTCCGATAAGGATAATTACCGGCCAGTCGCATTAGCAAGAATATTGTCAAAACTGCTAGAGAAAGTAATTCTAAATCGCTGTCTAAATAATTTGAATACAACCGACTGTGAGTTCGGCTTCAAACAAAAACACTCAACTGACAGCTGTATATTTGCACTCAAAGAAATTTTACGCTTTTATGTAGACCATAATACCCCAGTCTTCGTGTGTTTCCTGGACGCTAGTAAGGCTTTCGATAGAGTCAACCACGCCACACTCCTGCGTAAACTGATATCACGTGATGTTCCGGTTGCAATCGTACGTCTGTTGTATTGCTGGTTTGGAATCCAGCAATTTTGTGTTAGATGGGGACAGTCCTTTTCCTATAAATTCACAGTAGGTAACGGGGTAAGACAAGGGGGGATTCTCTCCCCCCCCCCCCTTCCTGTTTAACATTTACTTAGACGATCTTAGTAAACGACTAGGTCAAGCTAAAGTTTCCTGAGTAATGCTATTATAAATCATCTTTGTTACGCAGATGATTTGTGCTTGATAGCCACTACTATTAGAGGTCTCCGGATCTTATTGCGTATCTGTGAATTAGAAGCAGCTGATCTCGATCTAATTTACAATTCTAAAAAATCAGTTTGTATGTCTTTCATTCCTAAGTGGTTTTCAAAATTCAAATTCCCAAAAGTATATCTTAACAAATCAGAGTTAAAATTTGTAGACCAGTACAAGTACCTTGGGCATATTATACATACCTCATTGAAAGATGATTTAGACATAGAAAGACAATACCGAGCCATATGTATCAGGTCTAATCGGTTAATCCGAAAATTTTCGAATTGTAATCCATGTGTCAAAACATTTCTGTTTGAGAAATATTTAACTCCTTTATACTGTTGTCACTTGTGGGGCCCGGTTCAATCAGAGTAGTATGCGGCGCCTCACCGTATGCTACAACAATGCCTATAGGCTACTACTTAGATACGACAAATTCTGTAGTGCAAGTAACATGTTTGTGTTAGATAGAGTTCCAACCTTACTTACTCTCAGAAGAAGATTTATTTTTAGTTTTAGAGAAAGAATTGCTGCCATGAAGAATGGAATTATCCGATGTTTGATAAACTCAGACCTCGCCTATACGTCACCCCAGTCACGTCTTGGAATGACGTCCTGTACTATTGACAATACCGTCTTTAGAATTTATTATCTCTTAATGGTGTCCTTTGTAATCTCTGTTGACATTTACACGATAAGGCCCCGCCGATGCATGTGATTAGCTAGTACTTGCCTTTGTTTTTGTCGTACAGTCAAAGTTACATGTATACTGAGTTCCAACGCCCTATGATTCAGACATAAATATGCTCGCTGTTTATAAATAGTATCGCCATCGTGATTTATCGAATGCAGATTTTCAAGTTATGCCTATGTATCTGTTTTACATTATTATTATTTTTTCTTTTCTTTTTTTTGATCATTATGGACCTCAGTGTCTGAAATAAAAGATTTATATTTAGCATCACATCCTGAACAAGTATCTATATATTTGGTCAATAATTGGTACATATGTAAGACTGCAGCAGTGTCCCGAAGGAGTTCGGAAACTAGTACGGTACTCTGACATACTTGCCCTCAGATAGCTAATTATACCCCCATTTTTTTCAAAAAGTGGGGTATACTGGATTGCGCCTATCCGTGAGTCAGTGTGTCTGTCCATGCATCTGTGCGTACGTTTGTCCATCCTCACTCAGATGTCGGCCTGCATTATAACTTGAACATTACTGTTCAGATTTTATTGAAATTCCATTCACATGTTCACTATCATACATGTAAGATCGTTAAGGACTAACAGCCGTTTTGCTGTTGAAAATGTATTTTTCTGTGCATTATGGCCCTTGGAATCTATAAACATAGCCTATTTTTTGTCTGTTCGCATCGTATATCGGGTTTGGATTATTAGTCATATTTATTACTTTTCATTTTTAGCCCGACTGTTTGTCCGTCCGTCTGTCCGTCTGCCGGGCCAACTAAACCTGTTTAGGAGCTATAATTTTAGGGGGTACCTCCAAATTAGGGTAGTATTAGAGTTAGGAGAGGTTGGGGTTAGGGTTAGGGGTAGCCCAGGGCAGGGCTTAAGGTTGCAGGGGGTTAGGACCCATGGGGTGGGGTGGGGGTCAGGGGTGGGGTTTTAGTTTTAGTAGCCCCTAAACCCCAAAATAGCCCCTAATCCCTTTGGTCTGGCTAGGGTGGGGTTAGGGTGAAGGGTGGGGTTGGGTTAGGGGTAGGGGTAGCCCCAGAGTAGATCTTAAGGTTGGGGTTAGGTCCTAGGGGGTGGGGGTTAGGGTCAGGGGTGGGGTGGGGTGGGGTTTTAGGGTTTAGGGCCAGGGTAGGGTAGGGTAGAGTTAGGGGTTGTTTTTGGCTGGATGGGGTGGGGTTAGGGTTAAATATAAGTTCTAGGATGGAGGGGGTGTGGTTCTGGCTAAAATAAGGTTATGGACATATAAAATGTTTTTTTCGTAGCCCTTAAACCCAAATACTAAGAACGTCCGTCTGTCTTTTTCTGTTAACATTTAGAGTTTTGGTTAAAGTTTGTGGTTAAAGTTTTTTACTGAAGGTTCAAGTGTTTTTTTTGTGTTTTTTTTTATTCCTGTTTAGTTGACATTTGGAGTTTTGGTTAAAGTTTGTGGTTAAAGTTTTTTATTCAACCTTCATGTACAGACTATACCCGGTATTTCTTGCCTGATCGTCACGACATTTCATATGCAGGTTTTAGTTCATGTCTACATGAGAATGTCCCCTTTTGGTCGTGATCGGTCAACCGGTATGGCTGCCCGAGCCCAAAACCCGAAAACCATTAGCACAGTCTGCAGGTCGTATTTATGAAGGGATTTCATTGCAACTTCATAGAATGCCTCTGTATAATGCCTAGATGAGAACGTCCCCGTTTGGGCATGATCTGTCAACCGTGATGGCTGCCCAAGCCCGAAACCCAAAAACTTTTAGCACAGTCTGCAGGTCATGTTTAATATGGACGGATTTCATTGTAACTTGATACGATGACTCCGTATGATGTCTACATGAGAATTTCCCCATTTGGGCGTGATCTATCTATCAACCGTCACGACTGCCCGAGCCCAAAACCTTCAGCACAGTATACAGGTCATATTTATGGAGGGACTTCATTGTAACTTGATAGGTTGACTTCATATAATGTCTAGATGAGAACGTCCCCTTTTGGGCAACTGTGACGGCAACAGAGGCCCGAAGCCCGAAAACCTTTAGAATATTCCACAGGCCATAATTATGAAGGGATTTCATTGTAGCTTGGTAGGATGACACCAAGTTTGTGGTTAAAAACCCAGACAAACACCACCACCCCCTACCCCCCCGCCACCCCCACCCCCACCCCCATTAGGCTTTTTTTTCCTCTTTCCTCCAATATGCATTTTGGACTATTTACAGTCACAATATGCAGAACCTTTTTTTAAACTTACGTACCGTCGCCGGGGGCCAATTAGGCACTTTTTGTTCTTTCGTCAAAAATGCTTGTTTACAGTTTTGGTTAAAAGCCCAAACACCACCGCCCCCCCCCCCCCCCCTATTAGGCATTTTTTTTATTTCATCCAATATGCATTTTGAACTATTTACAGTCACTACATGCAGAACCCTTTTTTCCTTTTGTCAAAAATGCTTTTTTACAGTTTTGGTTAAAGTTTGTGGTTAAAAATTCAGACAGAAATTATCCCCCCCCCCCCCAATTAGGCATTTTTTTTTAGTCTTTCCTGGAATATGCATTTTGAACTATTTACTATTTACTACATGCAGAACCTTTTTTTAAACTCACGTAACACCCCCCCCCCCCTTCCTCCGCCGCCCCCCGGGGGCCAATTAGGCACTTTTTTTTCTTTCGTCAAAAATGCTTTTTTACAGTTTTCGTTAATGTTTGTGGTTAAAAACCCAGACAAACACCACCACCCACCCCCACCCCATGGTGCCAGTTAGGTATTTTTTTTTCTCTGCTCAAAATGCATTCTGAAGGATTTAGACAGACCACATGTGGAAAAAAAATTGGACTCCCCTAACACATCCCCACTCTCCCCCACCCCTCATCCCCCACCCCACCTCCTCCTCACCCAGGGCTATTCATGCAATATTTTTTCTTTTGTACAAAATGCATTTTTAGCCTGACTGTTTATAGTCAGGGCTATAGTCATGACTTTCGTCCGTCCATCTGTCGGTCCATCCATCTGTCTGTAAACAATTGGTTTCCGACTGATAACTCCAGTTTGGATTATTTGATTTCAACCAAAGTTGATATGTGTATTTTCCAGCTAGTTATACAGGCCAGGTTTCAATATAGGTTCCACAACTGCCCCCCCCCCCCCCCACACACACACACACACACCCCACACACATAAATTGTCACTTAGGCAATTATTGCCAAAATGCATTTTGAAGGATTGGGAGTTATGACATGCGAAAAAGAATAGCCCAACATTGATTTATGTACTGCATCTTTAATCCTTTACCTTACACAAGTTGAAGCCAACAGTACAAATTATTTTTCTGAAACTTCAGATTTTTTCATTTTTTATTTACTTCTAACCATGGCTTATTACTTCTCATTGGAACAAGCTCATCAAGTTTGTTCCATTAATAGGTCATGAGGTATGTTTTGAAGTAGAGAAATGAAAAAATAAAATTTGAATAGCAAATTTTCTATATCACGAGTGCAGATATGGCTGTTAACAAAAAGTAGCTCCGACTATTTTGCGTCTAAGCATTGCCATTCCTGGGACAGTCGGGCTGCATGCGTGACATCACTCTAGTTCAGACTTGTCCCACTTTTTAACTTTGAAAATTTGCTGTTTTGTCTGTTTGCCTCATATTTCAGGTTTGGGTTATCAGATTTCAATAAAATTTGGAATGAAGATTGTTTATGGGAAAGGCTTTCAAATGAGTCACGTCCCTGTAGTAAAACCAAGAAAATTCAGTCAAATCACCTCCCCACATGTGGCATTATGTCTTTGTTCTCTTTGATGGTCCAGTCATCATTGTTTCTGGCCTTTACAGTTACTACTGGGTTGGGGGGGGGGGGGGGGAATTAATATTGCTGCAAAACAAAGACAATAATTTCACAACTCACATGCAGATGATCAGATTGACACAAACTATTGTTATCAAGTGCACGTTGATCTCGCATTTTTTGCTGGATTGGATTTCTGTCCGCTGTAAAACAAAGATGATAAACCCCTCGTGTATGCGTAGTGCTGAAAATATGTCCATCTTAGTATTTTGAGAGAGGTTGGGGGTGGGGTGCATATGCCATGCTTAGCATGCTGTTCTTAATATTACATGACCCTTTAGAGTTACTCTGGTGTTTCGAGTTCTAAAATGGGTTTGTGAACACTTCAAAGATTATACACAAAAAAAATTTTGCTCTGAGATTTGTTGCAGGGTCCATTGGGTGAGAGATTTTGTCTGTCATCTGACCCAGCCTTATCCTTGACACTGGTTTGTCAGCACCTCTGGTACAATCTCTTGCATTTGAAGTCTATCCATATGTCTGTCTGTATATATGTCCATCTGCACTCTGATGTCTGTTTGCATTATAACTTGAACATTACTTCTCAGATTTCAGTGAAACTTGGGATAAAAGTTGTTTTTTGGGAAAGGCTTTCAAATGAGTCATTCCCCAGCAGTAAAATAAAGAAAATACCTGCAAACCGCCTTCCCACTTGTGGCATTATAGAAACCCCAGCGGGCCGTAGGCCTGCAAGGGGTTGCACATACCCAATCAGATAAATGCGTTCCAGAACAGAAATCTCTAATACCGTCAAGCGATATTTTGAATTGGACAGTCAATTTCAGGGGAAAACCATGTGGCTTCACAAGTGCTGATACAATTGCAATCGGCTTACCCCCCCCCCCCCCTCAAAGAAACTTTGGGCCGATATCAACAATCAAACAAAATGTCAAATGCGTTCGTTTTCTGTTGCAACCCAACTTGCATCTCAGCTTTGCGTGATATTTATATGTCTGCACATCACTCGTATTCTGTCCTTTCAGAGGTTTTTCAACATGCTCAGCAAATAATCTTGTTATTTCAGATCGAACTGATTTCCTTGTAACTTGTCCTATTCGCCGATTACAGGATGTACCTTCATTAAAAAAACACAGATATAACCGGCGATCTTGTTGATTATATTGGTGTAATTTCATAAAGGTATGCATGGACACATAGCGAGTGAAGTTCAAGAATCAAAATGAAATGCAGTTTTTTTAATTATGCTAATTTTAAGGTGTAATAAATAATAATGAAACGTTTGCTAGAAAATAGGTGATACGTTGCTGATAAGTTGCTCCTGGGTCATTTCGCCCCAATTCCCATTCTCCCCTCGAGTCGTTTCGAACAAAACCTCACTTGCCTCGAGTCATTTCGCCTCACAGACGGAGGGGTGGTTTCGCCCCTAAATTTGAATTTTATTTTGGTAATGCAATGTAATTGTTTCCTTTAGTACTTTAGTATTTTTTTCCCCAGAAGAATTTACCGAAGTAAACAATTTCTATTGAAATTTTCACAAAACTGAAACATTTTACCGTATCTGCATTGACCGATTTGGGCAACAAACTGTGCCGTCATTGCCCATGTGCGGGCATAGTGGCATTGTGTGCTAAGGAGTACAGTACATTGATAGTGCACTTGTATTCAACCATTGCTAACCCTGCTCATGTGGAATTAGTATGTTGGGAGCCTGGCATTTGCTCGGTGGTGCTCTCATGGGACTTCAACTTCCTCCACCCATAAAACTGTCCGACACGAGGTGACCCTAACTGTCAAAAATGCTGCTAAAGCCCAATAAATAAATAAATAAATCCACGTTCCATGTGTTCTATAATATACTGTCATCAGTGAGAATTGCATCCAAACTGTCCTCCAGCAATTTGACCCAAACTAGGTGCTAATTTAACCCAAATCATCCTATTGCAATTTGATCCAAACCAAACCACCCCCCCCCCCCCCCCTCAGAAAATGGTCCTACTAAACACCGAGGTATACCAGGAGATACTGAGGTGAAAAGAAAAAAAGTAAGTCAGGGTTGTTTAAAAATGTTTAAATATAATTGCAGACATTTAATTGATTCCTTCGAGGCAATCTACGCGATATTACTTGATTTATTCGAGTAAATGCAAAATATATACATGTAGACCGAGTTGTTACCGAAAACTACCCCTTGGTATATAGTAGGTAGCTTGGTTATTAATGGGCTACGTCTGTGCATGGATGAAGCACTTGAGTGGTAACTGGGTATCTTAAAACAGATCACTGTAATATTTGATAAAAATAAACCTCCCATCAGATTTTATCTGGACCTTTGGCCAGCCAAACTTTTCAATTCCGGCAGCTCTAAAGTTTTTTTTTCAATTTTCATTTATTTGTTTTTTTTTTTATTTATTGTTTTGCAACTTTTTCTATTGTTGGCTTTATGTTATTTGGGTTTTGTGGCGTACTGTGATAAGTATCGCTCGACTGTACACCCAAAGCTATAGCTTGCATTTGGTATATGTACAGTACATGGGGAGATGATTGCAACAAAATCACTTGTGGAGTGGAATTATCACCCAATGTATCACTTTCAAATTATGTACATATGGACAAAAAACACGAGCAATGTTTCAGCCAGTGGAGTCAATGGACCTCCAGGTTTAACCCAGAGGTCCATTGGCTGTCCAGAGCTTAACTTGTGCTTGTTATGCTTTGCAACAAATTTGGAATTATTGTTTGGGTGAAATCTCCACTCTGTGGGTGATTTAGTGATAATTCACTCTGCATATGCTGTATATATACAGTATACTTATTAGCTCTTTCGCCTGTGATAACGGCACTAATTTATGGTGATTTGTTGACACGTTTTTGTTTTCACCTTCTTTATGTGACCAGTTTTTTTTTTACAATTGCTGGTGTTTTATATAATTGTAGAAAACTTAAGTAAGTATCCTTTTAATCGTCGGTCCCATTGGTCAGCCATGAGTGCTGACCATGTCACTAGTCTTATGGTAATTTTTTTATCGTTAGCGACTGAAAAATTACCACTTCTGAAAAGTACTGTTTCTCATGTCATGATTTTGGTCCATAACAATTTTTCTGTCATAACGAAGAAGACAATTGCCAACAGCCACAAAGAAAACTAATTAAGAAGTCACTGTGTGATTAACAATTCACACTGTTGCTTACTGAGGTGAAGTCGCTTCAAATACCATTACCAAGCTACCTACTAAATACCAAAGGGAAGATTTTTCAGGACACTCTTATTACTTCAGCACCCATAATGCTCAAATATGGCATTGAAACCATGCACATACTGCTTAAATCTATTTACATAATCAAAATACACCACCAGGGGTGCGGTGGTTCGGTAGGTAGAGGTACAGGCTGCAAGCCGAAAGGTCCTCGGTTCGAATCCCACCTGCGGCAACAGCTTTGTGTCCTTGGGCAAGACACTTCACCCCCATGTGGCGGCATGGTGGTGCTGTGTCCTAAGGCACACTGTCTTCGAACAAGGATAACACTGCTGGTGTAGCATGTTGGCGAGCTGACAGTTTCTTGCCATTACTCGGTGGTTCTTTCCGGGTACTCTGGCTTCCCCCACCCATAAAACTGTCGTGGTCATGATTAGCTGTTGGGCAGAAATATGTGACCTAAAACACCAATAAATAAATAATCAAAAGAACACACCACCCCATACACGTTTCACTCCTGCTTAACTCTGTGTTCATTTGTGTCCATAATATGTAAGTTACGAACAAGCATAAATATCTAGATAACAAAATGTCTTTTGGACGTTCATTATATGGGTTAACAGGAGAGGGGGCATGAATGAAATTGGGGAGGGCATGTGCCCCCCCCCCCCCCCCACACACACACACTCCAGCCCCCATGCCTACAGTGCGGGCGTCGTGGACTGGTCACTTTCCACAGGTGGGCAATATTTCCACGGATGCAATGATATTTGATTTCAAACACTGTTTACAGCAATAATCATAATCATCAAAAATCCAATTAATGAAGCACACGTACAATCCGGTGCTCCATGAATTAAAATTTTATTGCTAAGGATTTTCTATTACCTGGTAAAAGCATGCATGGACATCACTGCCCAAGCATGGATTATGACTAGTACACGGCAACTGTACTGTATGTCTGCGCCACTGCTATGAGCAGGGACAAATCTAAATGGATGGGTGCGTTCACAAATATTCATATTGTTTAACACCTGATAACAAAGTAATACAAGTTTATGAACAACCACACAATTGACTTTTAATTTCAATACTCCTAATTCCTATTAAACATACATGAATGTTTATTCATTTTGTGGAATTTTTACACTGTGTCTGAAACTTATTTTGGGCCTGTATGTTTGTTAAAATTGCACTTCCACTTGGGAGGACTTCTTGAAATCAGTCTGTACTGGATTGTATGGTCTTCTTTTGTGTAAGACAATGCATTCATTGTAATAATCTTCATGCATAGCAGCATAGGGCCCCACAAAGCAGATCTGTTTCTCAGGCCATTTTTGTAAAATTGCACGCAAACGGGTGGTTTTTTATTTTATTTTTGTAATTATTTCTTTGCCATTAAAAGTTCACGTTCTTGTTTTGTTTTAGGCCTCATAATCGACAGAATAGCATGGGTAGTGGTGTATTTCGTCTCTTGAGTGCAACCAGGTTTTGCAATGCTTTAGCATTGCAAAGCCTGGTTGCACTCAAGGTGTAAATTTATCAATTTTATTAACTAAAATATCAGACATAAACCGTGGTGGTGTATTCCATCCCTTGAGTGCCAGAAGACTTTGCAATGCTATAGCATAAGCCTTGTCACACTCCAGAGACAAATTTATCAATTTTAATAACATGGGTAAAATGTCGGACATGGTCCATTTAATTTTTTTTTAGCTCACCTCGACAAGTCAAGCTGGGCTTATCGAATCACTCTCTGTCCATTATCTATCCGTCTGTCGTCCATCAACACCATGTTTTGGTCTTCTAGCCCAAAACCACTGGGCAAATTCAAGTGAAAGTTTGAGTGATGGTCGCAATGGGATATTGCATTTGTGTTTAACTCAACATGCCCAGCCCCATGGGGAGGGTGTGGGGGGAAATGCTTCCAAAATATTTTAAAATGTCATGAACCAGTGGGTGCAGTGACTTGATATTTGTTATGGAGCTTCCTTTTGAGGTGTAGAATCACGTTTGTTCATGAAGCAATATTTGGCTTTGTAATGGGAAGGGTTAGATTTTTGGTACCATCCAAAATTTATATATTCTGAACCGATGGTCCGATTTGAACAAAATTCAAATTGTGGTATTATTGGGTCATAAGTACTTCACTTATGCCAAAACAAAAAAAAAAAACCTGCATCCCCATGGGAGCCCCAGGAGCTAAAAATAGAAATGTTTTCAAACGCCCATGTTTCCCAAACCACTTGGAACAGAGAACTGTTATACAGTATGAAGTATCCTCAGGACCAGTAGAATTGAATGGTGAAAAAAAATTGCCATATGTTTTGTTAGGGAGTTCTGCAGAGTGCATCAAAATAATGCTGACTCAGCATATTTGCAAACATTTTAGAAAATCTTTTCTCCAGAACCAATGTTCAGAATTTTTTGATATTTGGTATACAACATCCATTAGGGGTCAGATACAAGTTTGTTAAAATGATGCCCATTGGTTCTTATTTGGACTCAATGCAGGGGCCCAATTTTTTTAATTTTTTAATTTAGGGCAATATTGAGAATTTTCTTTATAAATCTTCTTTAGAACCACCAGTCAGAATCATTTAATGTTTGGTATACATGTACATCATTGTTATGAGGATCAGATTCAATATTGTTCAAACCAAGTCCCTATGTTAATATTTGGGCTTCCTTTGGTAGACCAAATTTTAATTTAGGGCAATATGAGGAAATTTCTTTAAAAATTTTGTTCTTTAGATCCACCAGTCAGAATGCTTTCATATTTGGTATACAACATATCAAAGGAGATCAGATTCAACTTTGTTCAAATCGAGTGCCTGTGTGAATATTTGGACTTCCTATGGGAGCTGGAATTGGCCATGTAGCTGAAGAATTAAAAAAAGTTTATTCAGTACCCTCAAGAGGTGTGTAACTAAGAGTAATCTATATAGGTTGTATCAAGGGGCTTCAAAGGGGAGTTCCACATTTTACATTATGATCAACTGAAGAAAAGGCATGATGCTTGGACAGTTTTTGTCACTCCTGAGGTGCTCAAGGATTGACAATGTATCCTATGGAGATGGATTGCTTAATGTAGATTCATTCTTGGACTCTGTTTATATCATGTTCTGTTTATGGTGAGTGCTTCAGGCCCTGCGGGGCCTCTTGTTTATTTATTTATTGGGTTTTAACAACAATTTAGACAGCCAGCAGCTACAAGTTTTTTTTCTCCTTGAACCAAGTCTCTCACCCAGCTGCAGCACTCATGGTCCACTGAGTATTTAGCTCACCTGACTTTCAGTCAGGGTGAGCTATAATGATCACATGCTGTCCGTCATCCGTGAACATGGTGTTTGCGTCTACTCCTTCAAAACTGGTGAACCGATTTAGGTGAAATTTGAGATGATTGTTTGTTATGACATCGCATTTTGATTTTGATCAAATCAAGTTGCTCTGCCCCCTCAGAGGGGCCATGCCCAAAAATTATGCCTAAATCTTAAAAAACTTCTTATCATGAACCAGGAGTAGCGGAGACTTGATATTTGACGTGCAGCTTCCTTTTGAGGTGTAGACTCAGATTTGTTTAAGAGAAGTTTGTGGGAGCTATATTTGCCTTCGTTATGGGAAAGGCAAGAATTTTC